>CP139502.1:199278248-199715413 GCA_021014915.2 Artemisia tridentata subsp. tridentata
AAACTCTAATTTAAATATTAACCTAGCCCGTTAACCACTCTTATGTGCCTTATACTTTTAACCCATTTCTTTAATGTGACTTAAACACATCACTACATCTTAATGTATAGCCCAAACCAGGGAATATTCGACCCATACACACTCATACTTAACCTTTGTTTTACAGCCAAGTCGCCCCTTCAAGACGCAGCCCAAACTAGTCCCAGTTCGATACACCATTTACCACCACACGACACACAAGACCAGACCTTCTGTTCCTAGCCATGCGACACTCCCAAAACCATCACCAAACCAGCCCTCAACTTATGTAATAACCCCTTTCTCAACTTCATTTATTGACCCGAAACAAAGCCAAAACGACCTATACTTTAATCAACCGACTACTTCACATACGACCCCTTTAAAGCAGTTTGCATACAAATCTTTTACCCCATTCGACCCACAACTTAATGAGACATACAAGCATACTAAACAGCCTCAACATGACACACACTCACACCGTGCACAAACCCAACAGCCCTTCAAAATATACGCATGCTCTTTCTTCATATTTCTTTAAGTTTTACTCCATTTTTATATCTTATAATATGTATCCTATACATGTTCAAATGACCACATCACAGTCGCACATATATAAACAGTTCGTTTACAATTTCTTGTAACTTCTTAATATGTCATTCGTATTACCTATTTATGAGGCAACACTTGCACGATTATGTAATTTGTTTTATTTTTAACTACGCGTATTATGTGTGTCGAATAGAACAAGGAAACAAGAGTGACTATGATGATACCTTTGTTGATCAAATAAAACAAGAATCAGAAACCTTGGGCAAGACTCACGAGACAACACCTAACAGCCATTCAAAATCACGAACACGCCTTAGCAACACCCTCGTATACCGTGAATGAATAGTAACAGCAAGCAACCTTTGAAGCCTTGGTTTAGAGAGAGCAGATTTTGTGAGAGTAGATGGTGTGTCTCGTATGAATGGGAGGAGAGGAAAGAAGAAACATGCTATGACCAAAATAAGAGGGAGCGTTACTCCAGCTATGGCAAGAAATAAAGTGAATTCAATGTGCTTGATTATAATATTAATTGTCAGTATTTGTGCTATATTTAAGTCGAAATTGAAGGTACATTTGTGGTGTAGCAAAATAGAAGTTATTTTATCCCAGAATATATATATACACGTTTGGTTTGTAGTGATATTATTAGTTTTAGGAAATTATGATTGTTTTGTGATTGTCTTGCTTCCCACTCAAATTTGTTGTTCATAATCTCTTATTTGATAAAAATTATTCTGAGATATCTTGTCCTTTCTAACTAACGAGACAAAGGAGGATAGGTGCAAATGAAAGTCGGTTTCATACTTTTAGAAACACGAGAAAAACGTGTAAAGTCTTGGAGGTGAGGTTTATAAGTCGTTGGCATTTTTAGACTAGGATTAGGAACCATATTTATTTTAATAACATTTAATGTATAGTATTACCACTTAATTATTTACTTAGGCTTTAGAATAAATTTTAATATGTGCTTGTATAATGTAGGTTTAAGATTGTCATCATCTCATGTAATAGAGGGTAATTTGGGAAATTTAAATGACGATAAAATGAGGGTTTTACAATTCTTCCCTTCTAAAAAAAATTTTCGTCCTCGGAAATTGGAAGTAGCAAGGTTAGACGAAGTCGTAGCAAACCGCAAAAGATCATCACAAACATTCTCATGCCCGAGGAGGTTCTTCCAAAAAGATCTTCAGACCAAATAGTTTCTCATGACTCAAATCAAAACGAGGTGGGTTCAAATTTCTCAGAAGGAGACAAAATAAGTTGATTTCTGATCAAAAGGTCCATGCAACATAAAATGGACGATAGGTAAATCTTCAGGAAGTTCATATGGAATACGAACAAGATTTCAAACCAAATTGACTGTGTCAACAGTAGAGAGCTCTACAAAGAGTTTTCAAGATATATAACTGAGGTCAACAGAATGCAAAACGATAGTCCAAACTCATCCAGATATCTAATGAATGAAAATAAAGTATACGCATAGGTAGAATGAACCTAAAGTCTCACTAATCACGGATAATCCGACGGAGATCAAATTCTAAGCTTCTTAGGTACTCCCCAAGATATCCCATGCCCACAACAAGTGCACGTTATATGATGTAAGTATTATCACGTTGGCCAGACGTCATAATACTGGCATCATATAAATATGCCCTCATGATGGTCATACTTTATCTCAAGTCGTAATCAAAACCACCTATCTTAATCCACCTAGTACTTCTACAGTCTCAGAGGTCAACAAAATCAAATGCCATCGTCAAGAGAGCAAACAAAACTATTCGCAAGAGTATCAAAATCCCAGATGGCCTAGCAGAAGTGAGGTACGCCGTCACAAGCATCATATCTTCCACAACTCGCCAAAATCTCTAAAAACAAAGCCATCACCGAACATATGAAAATGAACACGGAATTGAAATGCTTCTAGGGAACTTAATTCATTGAAGGATTTATTACTTATATAACGAAACTTAAGAGAGTCAAAAGAAATGAAGCTTAGTCGTCAATAAATTCTGCGTTCATAGAATCAATTCTTCTAAACAGAAAAGGTCTGCTTCAAAATCCGTTCATTCAACACATCCAATCTGTTCAAGTTCGGTTAATCTGTCTTCATCTGTCCATCAATCAGGAAGTAAAACCAAAATCGAGAACTTGTGTTTGGTTCGTCAAGCCTCCTGCAGTCCTTCTTGGAATGTGATGGAGTGTTGTGGATTTCTGGCACGATCTTTAAATCTCTTCGTCATCTAGTCTGCTTCCGCTCTCAATTCATCTTAGTATAACCAAGATGAATAGGGAAGTGAGACTGTACGTCTTCATCAGCTCCAGGTTCGCCATCTTGACTAGATCTTCTGCACCGCCCACACTTCTGCATTTAAAGGAATGTCTTCACTCTTCAGGGTAGCCTCCATTGTTGTTGACTCCAGGTCAGGAAAAGAACACCGTTGTCTCAACAAATATCCAGAATGCACAAATGATCGTCAAATTTCTAACAAGGTGCAAAAATGATTTTCATGCTCTTCCTCGTCTCCGAATGTACCATTAAGTCATACAATGACCATTTGCCCAAGTACTCACGAGAAAATATCATTTATCAAATTCACGAAACAGTCAGAGCTTTAGCTACTACCACTAGCGTCACTAACCGTCATAGTAGTCGTTTACGAATATGGGGGTCGATTCCAAGAATAGACTCAATCCATCAGAAGGAAACTTCGCGCTCTGAATTTAAACAACCACATAGTCGTTTCAGGGTGGAGGAATATTGGCTCCTAACAGTATTACGGTTCAGCTATCTCCGATCGCCATCCTTCTTTATCGCGAACGAAACTAAAACACGCCCAGAAGATACACTTAAGCAAACTCACTTCTTGGTCTTCGGTTGCTGCTCTCTTGCTCAATCAACTGGTATGATCTCGGACACATCTGAAAGACACCTTCTCTTGGTGACTAGACAATCTCTCGGTATCATGTCAAATCCTACTTCAAGCTTCGATGGAAAAGCTTGGTGGTTCAATCAGAAATCGTATTCAAGAAATTCAGGGTGCCAGATAACGTTTACTACAAGGTTCATGCTCAGTAAACTCAAGGTGTCAAATAACTTCTAAGATAAGGTTCATTCATTGGTGTACGAAATGGTTTCTAGGAAAACTTCATACCGCGAAAGTAACACACGAGTCTCCAGAGTAATAGCAAATGTTCAACAATCGGTAATCATCGTAAGGAGTTCAAAATTATTACAAATGTCAAAGATGAGACATAGAAGGGTAGTTGTCAATATTTGACTGATCACTCAACAGATTTCTTGTCAGAATAGAATCAAAGTTAACTATCCAAAGAAAGACGGTTCGCAAATCAAAGCTTTATCATTCAAAAGTGAGGGAGAAAACATTCTTATACTCGTGGTTACACACCACAAGGCTTCTTATAAGGACAGAGATGGGTGAAACAAAATCAAATAGTGTCGGAAGATTCATGGATACTTATCAAAAGCAAAAGACAAATAACAAAACATATCCAGTACGTCATCGCCATGGAGGTTCTCAGAATGCCCGAAGAGGTATCAACATGATTAACGAAAGGATCAAGGATCAGATTCAAAATCTGAAGACGAGGATCAAATAGTGTCAGGCAATTATTATGAAATTCTCATTGCCTTCCAGGTTTAACCAGGTTCAAATCTTAGGTGGTGCAAAACATAAGCTTTCGCTTTCCAAAAGTGGTATCAACAGGATCTAACCAAAAGCAAGGCACGAATTAGAGTGATGCAGAAGCAATGATGCTTAAACAAATGCCTTATAGTCTACCCATTCCTCACTGGTCAAAACTTACGTTCCTATAGGAAAATCTTAAAGCAAATTTTCAAAGTTTGTTTACGAGCGCCAACAGGGAAAACTTAGTGGTCCTAACTTACACAGGCCAAGGGTAATTGTATTACGAATCGCAGCCTGTCGCTCTGATACCATAATTGTAACACCCCAACCCGATAAGGGTAAAGATGTCACACTAATGGTTTCATATCAGATCAAAACAAAGCATACATTACAGTAATACAAGGAATCTCAAAGGTTACAAATGAAATACTAAAATTACAAGGTTACAAATGCGAATAAAAATTCTAAAAATATCATAACTTCTAATCATCTCTAGGCCAAACTAACTATCAAGTCTTCTAAGTCCAAAAGTCTCTTCACTCATACCCATCTTCCAACTAAAACCTGCCGCAGGAAAAGAAATGCGGCTGAGCTTAAAAAGCCCAGTGAACAGATATATAATAAACGGAAACGAAAGCAAAAGAAAACGATCAAATATGGTATGGTGCAATGGAATAATATAAGGTATAGGCAAAGGTACGAAGTAAGAAAGGGGAAAAGGGTCAGTAATCCACCACGAGCCCGAACACAAATCAAATATAGTAACCATGTCTTCATAATCATATAGAGGGGAGACCTCTCAGATAATCAGATAATATGAGGGGTGTCCTCATTCTTCAAATGGAGTAGCTAGCTCCCGAACTTGTGAAAGACGTGGATTGCACCCAGCATCAGTCACCGAACAATATAATATCAAATCATGTTAAGTCCACGAACACGGACACGAACCTATGATTGCAATCCATACGCCCCCCGAACAATATATAGTCCATAATAAATATAATGTGCATGCAACGAACAATATGGGGACGGTGTGAGAAATCACTCTCCCACACGTGAGTCACGCCACCCGTGCATCAATTGTAATACCTGAAATTTAGAAGCATGTAAAATGACCAAATTACCCATGAAACCATAAAACCTAAATACATAACTTATAAAATTCTGAAATGATTCCAAATTTCTGAAATTGAACAACACATGAAGTAAGAATATTTTTGCTACAACATTTCAATGTTATATAATGTACAAAAATTATGGTTACACACAAAATATATGTATATATACCGAAAATCTTATTTAACTTATTATATGTATGTATAAATTAATAAAAACAAGATAATCACTAAACTAAATTAGGAAACAAATTACAAATCAATGTGATTGATCTCTAAGCCATTTTAGCCGAGATTTCTGCGTATTCCCCTCCCTCCCACACGGTTTTAGTTAATTCTTCCTTATTTCCCTTTTATTCTCCATATCGAAACCCTAAAACACACACAAAACTCTCTCTACCACCAAACGAATTTCTGGAGGCTGGTTAATATTTTTTGTGGGTTTATTCAAGTCTAAGGAGGGTGAGAAAAATAGCCTTGAGGTCGTGGAATCGCTGGTTCAATCATAGGAGTTTTCTTGGTGTCGTTTTGTTCTAACGAGAGGTACAAAACTCTCACTCTTGATCCGATCATTCTAAAACATTTCTGGTATTTTTCTTGTACTCTCTACATCGTATATAACTCATATAAAATAGCTAACATGATCCATGCACGTTAAAACAAGTCGTGGTAATTATATGTATCAAAACGTGAATAAAACTCTAAATAATTCATACGAATTTTCTGGACATGAAACCTATTTTATGTGAACTCTATATGATCTATATAACTCTGTAAAAATGCCCATTCGAATTGTTAAAGCTTAAATCATGAGTTTTGAATTTATTTGTTAATCGGATTTTTGAAATAAAAATGGAAATCGTGAACAAAATATTAAAACCGATTGGATTAGGGTTTAAATTGATGGAATCTGGAAAATAAATGTTTTACTATGATGATATAATGATTACCTAATGATTGGGATTATTAGGGTTTAGTTTTGATATATATTTTGTATACCGAATTGAAAATAAAATGTAAAGGGGGTGTTTTGTAATTATTAAAACTTGTGGGACATTTTGTAATTCATTTTAGATCTGGGGTAATGTGAGAAAAATATTATATGAGGGTGTCTTGTGTCAATTTTGTAATTTAAAGGTTTAAATTGTAATTATATGATTATGTTTAATTCGGTTTGCAATTAATTAAAATAGAGGGACTAAAAGTGTAAATTCTAGAAACTTGAGGTTGATTCATATAATTAGTGATATAAAGGGCTTAATGTGTATTTTGGATATTTAATGGCTTAATGTGTAATTATTAATAAATTGTGATTCGAATTATAAGTTTTAAATAATTAAGGGACTTGTTTTGTAAATTATGAAACTTGAAGGGGTATTTCGTACCATACATTAAATTGAGAGGTGTATTCTGTAATTTTGATAAATTAAGGGCTTGTTGTGTTAATATTAATATGTTAAGGGTTAAATTGTGATTTATATAATTATAAGGTTTATTTTTGTAATTAAATTAACTAAGGGGTATAACTTGTAAATTGTGAAACATAAGGGATTTAAGTGTCATTCTGAATAATATGTGTATTTAAATCAGTAACTTAAAGTATTTTCATGTTAGATCTTTGAATGTAATGAATTTACAATTAAAACCCTAAGCTATGTAAACTTTTCATAATTACCCTTAAACTTTTGTAACTTGATAAAATGTACCTTAATTCCATAATAATCTTGAAATAAGGACTTAACCTAATCTGTAATGTTAATATCTTGCTAAGTATGGAAATCTGTTAATTATAGAAGTTACTAAATCTGGAAAGCTACTAAAAATAGAAAGTTACTTAAAATGGAACGGTAAACTAAAAATAGTAATCTGAGTTAGAATCCTTTATAATTCCGTCTTCTACTCCTTTAGGTGTAAAGAAGGAGGAGCCCTGATTCTATTCCGTGTTTGTCTTGCTTATTTTGCTTTGCTAATAAGGTACAGATATTTTGCCCTTTTTCAGTAAGGGTTTTTCATTCCCTTTTCTTTCAGTTTTTCATTTTCCTTATTAGGATTCCCGATACCATTGCTATGTTCCCTCCTGTTTGTGAACCTTTCATGTGATCCCTTTGTTTGGTGAGCCTTCTAGGGTCTCTTTCATGTCCTGACCTGTTTAACTTCTGAGTTGATATCCTTGTTATAGTTCTCTTTGCTTCGAACCTTTTTCATGATTCCTTTTTGTTACGACCTCTGATATAAAAATCTGTTATGTGAAAACCTTTTTAATTATGACTTGAAAATGTTTTGAGAAAAATCAGTTATTTTAAAAGAATGATTATGAATGGTGATATGATACTATTTTTATATGACAGTTGTTAACTTTTGTGAAAATTAGTTTTAAAGAATGTTTTTATGAAAAACCGTTTTGAAAGATTATTTTATGAAAACCATTCTGAAAGATCATTTTATTGAAAATCCGTTATTAAAGGAATGTTTTAAGTGAACTTTTGACAAGAATCTCTAAAATGAACTTTTGCTAAGAACTTTAAATATGAACCTGTGAAATTCTTTTCTGAACCATTTGATATAGTCCTTATAATCTGAACTTAACTTTGATATAAAACTTAATTTGATAAGCTTTGATTTGAACCTTGACTTTTATTTCTGAACTATTTGACATGAACCTTTTTTCCATGTACCCTTAACATATGACTTTTGATTATTTTGATAGTACGCCTGACCTTTGACCTACAGTTTGATATCCGAGCCAATCACTAGGCATGAGGGTTTCATGTCCATGTCATTGACGCACCTTTGACATGACTCTAGGGCAGGAGAGTGATGACCTGTTCCGTCCCTTATTTATTATCTGCTATGGCCATTATGATTATAATTGTTGATTTGTCTGCGGGGGCGTATGGGTGCATCCTAGATTTGACCTATTATCTGTATATGTTGTATGTTTATGGTTATTATATTTGGTGACTGATTGTGTGTGCGATACACGTGTTTCACATTGTCTGAGAGCTGATCACTCTACAAAGGTTTGTTTTATTATATTGGTATGCTATGGTATTATCTGTTATCTGGGCTCGTGATGGATTTCTGTGTTCCTGTTTCTTAAACCTTATTCGTTTTTCCTTTCCTTTTCTTTTATTTTTGTTCCATTTCTTATTCCTTTCATTTTGATGTTGTATCGGTATGACATGTATTCCTGATTATCTTGTATACTGCTATCGGTTACTGCTTTGTTTATCTATATATCTGTTCACTGAGCTCTCGTAGCTCAGCCGCATTTCTTTTCTTGCGGCAGGTTTTAGTAGGAAGCTGGGAATGAGTAGAGAGTGTACCTTTGGAATTAGAAGATTGGATAGCTATTCTGGATTAGAGTTGACTAGAAGATATTATATTTTAGAGTTAGTGTTTTTGGAAGTTTTCATTTGTAACCATGTAGAATCAGTATTTCATTTGTAATCCTTGAGATTTTTGTATTACTGTAGATGTATGCTTTGTTTCGATCTGATATGAATCCATTATTGTGATATCTTTACCCTTGTCGGGTTGGGGTGTTACAATTTATGGTATCAGAGCTGATAGGCTGAGACTCGTAATACATTTACCCTTGACCTGTGAATTCTGGACCGCTAAGTTTCCACTGTAGGCGCTCGTAGGAAAACCTTTGAGATTTTGCTTTAGGATTTCCCTATAGGAACTTAAGTTCTGACCAGTGAGGAATGGGTAGACTAAGGCATTTGCTCAAGTAGCATTGCTTCCGCATCACTCTGATTCGTGCCTTGCTTTTGGTTAAAGACTATTGAAATCACATTTGGAAAAATTTAGAGCTTATGCCTTGCACCACCTAAGAATTTGAAACCTAAATAAAACCTGAAGCACTGAAATTGCATAGTAATTGTTTGACAATATTTGATCCTTGCCTTCATATTTCGACTCCAACCTCAGAACCTTTTGTTAATCATTCTGATGCCTCTTTGGGCATTCTGAGAATCCTTATGGCGACGATATACTTAGTACATGCTGTTCTATGAATCTTTTGACACTATTTGATTTCGTCTTAACCATCCCTGTTCCCATGAGAAGTTTTGTGGTGTTTAACCACGAGTGTAAAAATATTATCCTTCTCATTCTAAACGATAAGATTTTTCCTTGTTGATCCGTCTTTCTTTGATAGTAACCTTGATTTTATTCTTATAAGGATTGATGGACTGATCATTTAATACTGACAACTATCCTCCTATGTCTCACCTTTGGCGTTTGAAAAAACTTTTGGAACCCTTGCCATGATTACCGATTGTTAAACTTTTGCTGCCACTACCTGATTTTGACCTTCACTTCCGATATGTTTGATAAACAGTTTGATATTTTTCTCCGATCCTTTCGAAGGTCATTTAACCCTAATGTGTTTGACCCATTCTCTAAATTCATTACCCATACTGGATATAAATGTATCACCTGATACAATTTTGTCTTGCAAATCTATTACTACTCCTATTAGAACTCTAGTGATTATCAACCCCGAATATAAGAAGTTTTGTTCCCTCCCTTTAAATGATTGAACCTTGTCTGCCAACCAGTTCCTTTGGAAGGATATGTAGTAAATACTATCTCAGTACAAAATTGTTAACTAAGCATGATGATGCTGATAGCTAATATTCCATACAATCTCACTTTTGACGGTTATACGATGTTCGTATTACCAATGATACACACCCTACCTGCCCTTATGCTAGAAAGCTAAACAAAATTCTGACACTTTGAACTATTCGTTATCTATCTCAACACTTTGATGAACCATGTATTTGACTCTGAAAAATGAACTACCCGTCTGGCTTGACGACCGTATTCGATCTACGACTCCATTTACTTTGATATAGTTAACTTTGAGGTATTTTGGTTATGGATTGGCTGGCTCTTCATAAAGCTACCAAAGACTACCATATCTGATATAAGACTTTTAGCAATCTATTTTTCACCCTACTTTTATTATGATGACTCTCAACCGCTTAAATCTCTTAAGATTAATGTTGCTATGAAAGCACATATTCCGATTTCATTAAATTGTCAAATTCTCCTGACACCTATTAGTATCCAACCTTAGAAAGATCATTGCATTGGAAGTATTTTGTTGTACGAAAATTTTCCGATGTTCTTTGATGAATCTTTTGGGATTCCCTCCTGCTTGGGAAGTAGAGATAGCATTGGACTGATCTCAGTTGATGAAACCATGATGCCATAGAAGAGACTGATGGAATATGATTTTGTTCACCTCAGTATTCTCTTTAAATGCTCCTATTGGTTTTTGAAGAAGAAAGAGGGAAGTATGCCACGACGTATCGACCATCGTGAATTTAACCGTATCACTATCCAAAATCATTATCCATTTCCGCGTATCAATGATTGATTTGTTCTATTTTTGAAACTCCGAACCAGACGACCTCATTTAGAGTTTAAGGGAATGAAGAAGCAACCACAAGAACTTTTAAGATAGGAGATGACTAACTGAGAGCAACTTCCGCAAAGTATTTCAGTTTTATTCGTAAAGATTGGTGATGTGAATTAGATATGAAATTTTCCCTGAAACAATTCATGAAAACTGTTTTCGTACTCATTGTGACCATCATGAGTTTTAAATAATGCCAATTGTATTGGCTAATACGAATCATGTTTTCACGAGTATTTGGACAATTGTCATAGTATGACAGCATGTTTTGCTCTGAGACGAACGAGGAACATGTAGACCATCTCCGTATTAAATGGAATGACCTTTGTTCTGGAAGAGTAGATTTGATTGGCGTTCAGAGATTGTAGCAGACACCACTACCAGGCATCCGGTGACGACAACAGTCTGAGTTGTTGAATTCCGAACTGTGCTAGTAGACTTGTCCAAGACTCGCAGTCTTGCTTCCCTATTCATTTTAGTTGTACTAAGATGAATTGAGAGCAGAAACAGACTTGAGAATGGAAATCGAGATCATGATTTTGAATGGAAGAAAATTCTGAAGTGAACGTTTGTGTTTGGAAGAATTAATTATGTGATGGATTAAGCTATGGATGACGTAATTCATTTCCTCTTGACCTATTTAAATTTCGGTTACCTGATGATAAAATCCTTTGAATGCTTTAGGTTCCCTAGTAGTAATTTCGCTCTGTGTTCATTTTGCGTATGTTGGACGATGGTTTTGTTATGTGAAATTGGACGAATGAAGGATGGTCTGATGCTTTTAACGATGTACCAGATTCTGATAGACAATCTGGGAATTCCGTTAACTCCTTCGAGTGATTCGTTCTCCTCTTAGTTAGGGTATTTAATTTTGATGACCTCTGAGACCATAGAAAGACTAGGTGGATTAAGATAAGTTGTTCTGTTCACGACTTGAAATAAAGTACGACCATCGCGGGGGCATATTTATATGATGCCAGTATTATGACTTCTAGCCAACGTGATAATACTTACATCATATAACGTGCACTTGTTGTGGGCATCAGATATTTCGAGAAGTGCCTTAGAGCTTTAGAAATTCTGATAACTGTTTGAGATCATCTGCGTTAGTGAGACTTTAAGTTCATTCTACCTTTACGCGTAATCTGCTTTCACCGTTATGCGAATTGATACGTCTGGATTCTCGTCACGTATTTTACTGACCTCTGGACTCCCGATAAAAATCTTAGGTTCTGTTATACATCTTCTACCAATTGATGTTATCGATAATCTATTCCTGTACATTCTAATCTGATTTGTCAAATCAAATTTTGTGGATGGCTTATCCGTCAAAATCCTGTGTAATTCTTACGTCTCTTCCGAGAGAATCCGATTATCATCTATTAGGTCTGGTATGTCTTTGTTTAGTTCCCTTCTACTTTCTTTCTGCTTCCTGCAAATTTTGAGGAAGAAATTTTTTTGTTAGTGGGGAAGAAGTTGTAATACCTGAAATTTAGAAGCATGTAAAATGACCAAATTACCCCTGAAACCATAAAACCTAAATACATAACTTATAAAATTCTGAAATGATTCCAAATTTCTGAAAATGAACAACACATGAAGTAAGAATATTTTTGCTACAACATTTCAATGTTATATAATGTACAAAAATTATGGTTACACACAAAATATATGTATATATACCGAAAATCTTCTTTAACTTATTATATGTATGTATAAATTAATAAAAACAAGATAATCACTAAACTAAATTAGGAAACAAATTACAAATCAATGTGATTGATCTCTAAGCCATTTTAGCCGAGATTTATGCCTATTCCCCCCCCCTCCCACACGGTTTTAGTTAATTCTTCCTTATTTCCCTTTTATTCTCCATATCGAAACCCTAAAACACACACAAAACTCTCTCTACCACCAATTGAATTTCTAGAGGCTGGTTAATATTTTTTGTGGGTTTATTCAAGTCTAAGGAGGGTGAGAAAAATAGCCTTGAGGTCGTGGAATCGCTGGTTCAATCATAGGAGTTTTCTTGGTGTCGTTTTGTTCTAACGAGAGGTACAAAACTCTCACTCTTGATCCGATCATTCTAAAACATTTCTGGTATTTTTCTTGTACTCTTTACATCGTATATAACTCATATAAAATAGCTAACATGATCCATGCACGTTAAAACAAGTCGTGGTAATTATATGTATCAAAACGTGAATAAAACTCTAAATAATTCATACGAATTTTCTGGACATGAAACCTATTTTATGTGAACTCTATATGATCTATATAACTCTGGAAAAATGCCCATTCGAATTGTTAAAGCTTAAATCGTGAGTTTTGAATTTATTTGTTATTCGGATTTTTGAAATAAAAAGGGAAATCGTGAACAAAATATTAAAACCAATTGGATTAGGGTTTAAATTGATGGAATCTGGAAAATAAATGTTGTACTATGATGATATAATGATTACCTAATGATTGGGATTATTAGGGTTTAGTTTTGATATATATTTTGTATACCGAATTGAAAATAAAATGTAAAGGGGGTGTTTTGTAATTATTAAAACTTGTGGGACATTTTGTAATTCATTTTAGATCTGGGGTAATGTGAGAAAAATATTATATGAGGGTGTCTTGTGTCAATTTTGTAATTTAAAGGTTTAAATTGTAATTATATGATTATGTTTAATTCGGTTTGCAATTAATTAAAATAGAGGGACTAAAAGTGTAAATTCTGGAAACTTGAGGTTGATTCGTATAATTAGTGATATAAAGGGCTTAATGTGTATTTTGGATATTTAATGGCTTAATGTGTAATTATTAATAAATTGTGATTCGAATTATAAGTTTTAAATAATTAAGGGACTTGTTTTGTAAATTATGAAACTTGAAGGGGTATTTCGTACCATACATTAAATTGAGAGGTGTATTCTGTAATTTTGATAAATTAAGGGCTTGTTGTGTTAATATTAATATGTTAAGGGTTAAATTGTGATTTATATAATTATAAGGTTTATTTTTGTAATTAAATTAACTAAGGGGTATAACTTGTAAATTGTGAAACATAAGGGATTAAAGTGTCATTCTGAATAATATGTGTATTTAAATCAGTAACTTAAAGTATTTTCATGTTAGATCTTTGAATGTAATGAATTTACAATTAAAACCCTAAGCTATGTAAACTTGTCATAATTACCCTTAAACTTTTGTAACTTGATAAAATGTACCTTAATTCCATAATAATCTTGAAATAAGGACTTAACCTAATCTGTAATGTTAATATCTTGCTAAGTATGGAAATCTGTTAATTATAGAAGTTACTAAATCTGGAAAGCTACTAAAAATAGAAAGTTACTTAAAATGGAACGGTAAACTAAAAATAGTAATCTGAGTTAGAATCCTTTATAATTCCGTCTTCTACTCCTTTAGGTGTAAAGAAGGAGGAGCCCTGATTCTATTCCGTGTTTGTCTTGCTTATTTTGCTTTGCTAATAAGGTACAGATATTTTGCCCTTTTTCAGTAAGGGTTTTTCATTCCCTTTTCTTTCAGTTTTTCATTTTCCTTATTAGGATTCCCGATACCATTGCTATGTTCCCTCCTGTTTGTGAACCTTTCATGTGATCCCTTTGTTTGGTGAGCCTTCTAGGGTCTCTTTCATGTCCTGACCTGTTTAACTTCTGAGTTGATATCCTTGTTATAGTTCTCTTTGCTTCGAACCTTTTTCATGATTCCTTTTTGTTACGACCTCTGATATAAAAATCTGTTATGTGAAAACCTTTTTAATTATGACTTGAAAATGTTTTGAGAAAAATCAGTTATTTTAAAAGAATGATTATGAATGGTGATATGATACTATTTTTATATGATAGTAGTTAACTTTTGTGAAAATTAGTTTTAAAGAATGTTTTTATGAAAAACCGTTTTGAAAGATTATTTTATGAAAACTATTCTGAAAGATCATTTTATTGAAAATCCGATATTAAAGGAATGCTTTAAGTGAACTTTTGACAAGAATCTCTAAAATGAACTTTTGCTAAGAACTTTAAATATGAACCTGTGAAATTCTTTTCTAAACCATTTGATATAGTCCTTATAATCTGAACTTAACTTTGATATAAAACTTAATTTGATAAGCTTTGATTTGAACCTTGACTTTTATTTCTGAACTATTTGACATGAACCTTTTTGCCATGTACCCTTAAGATATGACTTTTGATTATTTTGATAGTACGCCTGACCTTTGACCTACAGTTTGATATCCGAGCCAATCACTAGGTATGAGGGTTTTATGTCCATATCATTGACGCACCTTTGACATGACTCTAGGGCAGGAGAGTGATGACCTGTTCCGTCCCTTATTTATTATCTGCTACGGCCATTATGATTATAATTGTTGATTTGTCTGCGGGGGCGTATGGGTGCATCCTAGATTTGACCTGTTATCTGTATATGTTGTATGTTTATGGTTATTATATATGGTGACTGATTGTGTGTGCGATACACGTCTTCCACATTGTCTGAGAGCTGATCACTCTACACAGGTTTGTTTTATTATATTAGTATGCTATGGTATTATCCGTTATCTGGGCTCGTGATGGATTTCTGTGTTCCTGTTTCTTAAACCTTATTCATTTTTCCTTTCCTTTTCTTTTATTCTTGTTCCATTTCTTATTCCTTTCATTGTGATGTTGTATCGGTATGACCTGTATTCCTGATTATCTTGTATACTGCTATCGGTTATTGCTTTGTTTATCTATATATCTGTTCACTGAGCTCTCGTAGCTCAGCCGCATTTCTTTTCCTGCGGCAGGTTTTAGTAGGAAGCTGGGAATGAGTGGAGAGTGTACCTTTGGAATTAGAAGATTGGATAGCTATTCTGGATTAGAGTTGACTAGAAGATATTATATTTTAGAGTTAGTGTTTTTGGAAGTTTTCATTTGTAACCATGTAAAATCAGTATTTCATTTGTAATCCTTGAGATTTTTGTATTACTATAGATGTATGCTTTGTTTCGATCTGATATGAATCCATTATTGTGATATCTTTACCCTTGTCGGGTTGGGGTGTTACATCAATGACACGGCCATGTTACCTTCATGGTTAGGAAACGAACTTGGCTCGGGTATCAGACTGAAGGGTCAAAGGTCAAAGGTCCAAATCATAGCAAAGGTTCAAATAGTCTAAATCATCGAATCATAGTCAAATTCCAAATATCAAAGGTTCATGGCAAAGGGTTCATATCCAATATCAAAGTCAAATGAATCCAATGAACTGATCAAAGGTTCATCATCAACTGGTTCATTTAAAGAAATCTTTATCAAATGGTTTTTATTAAAATGATCTTTAATAATTGTTCTTACAAAAGTAATCTTTAAATGTAGTTTTCATAAAAGTTTAGTAAAATTCCAAATGAAAGTGGTATCGCATATTTCATAAACATTGTTTTAAAATAAGTTTGTCTTCAAACCATTCCCATGTTATAATTAAAAGGTTTTCACATCTATTTACCAAAATCAACTGAACCTTCGAAATATCAAGTGTCTCGAATACTAATATCTCAAGGTAACGAACGAATATCAAATGGATCATTATAGAGGCTCAAAGCAAAGGGTCATATCGAACACCAAGATCAAAACGAATCAAACAAACGAACCAAAGTGTAGGGAAACGTAGCAATGGCTTAGGGAATCTTAGAACGAAACAAGATCAATGAGTCATGAGAGGGGAAAACACCCTTACTGAAAAAGGGTAGAATATCTGTACCTTATTACCGCAAGTGAAAACACAAGAGAACATAAAGATCGGAAGCAGACTCCATCTTCAGCGAATCTACACGAATACATAGTCGTCTTATTATTAATATCTTCTTTAAATCAGATTTCTCATTTTAGTCGGCTTTCCATTTTTAGTAACTTTCCTCCTTTAGTAACCTTCTATTTTTAGTACATGTCATATATAGTAAGTTTCCCGATTCAGTAACTTTCTATATTTATTAAGTTTCTAAAATTAGTAAGCTTTCCGATTTAATGACTTTTAAGGTTAGAAGTGTCAATTTAATAACTTTTGGACTTTATCTGATCAATATTATAGCTTAGGGTTCAATATGTCAACTTTTAATAATTTAGGGTTTAAATTGCCATTTATCGCCACTAGTGTAGTACATGATGTACATAATTTCAATCTATTTTAAGTACATGAACCCATTAAATATTTAGCATGCCGTACATGATTTCAAAATATTTAGCACATCTTTTATTTCCATCTATTTAAACTCACTTCTTTGAACTGTGATTCAAATTGAAAGGCCCACCCTTTTATCGTCACTAGTGCACATGTAGTGTATATCTCTGCCAAGCAAAAGGTCTCCTATACGCATACAGTATTAAGGGACCGAGTACAATGCAAAAGACTTATGTGACATTTTATCTACTAACTTATCTTTACATATTAGAATTAATAAAATCTTTCAACAAGACCACTACCAACTCACATGTTAAAACCCTAATTCATGCGTTAAAAACTCTAATTTACATATTAACCTAGCCCGTTAACCACTCTTATGTGCCTTATACTTTTAACCCATTTCTTTAATGTGACTTAAACACATCACTACATCTTAATGTATAGCCCAAACCAGGGAATATTCGACCCATACACACTCATACTTAACCTTTGTTTTACAGCCAAGTCGCCCCTTCAAGACGCAGCCCAAACTAGTCCCAGTTCGATACACCATTTACCTCCACACGACACACAAGACCAGACCTTCTGTTCCCAGCCATGCGACACTCCCAAAACCATCACCAAACCAGCCCTCAACTTATGTAATAACCCCTTTCTCAACTTCATTTATTGACCCGAAACAAAGCCAAAACGACCTATACTTTAATCAACCGACTACTTCACATACGACCCCTTTAAAACAGTTTGCATACAAATCTTTTACCCCATTCGACCCACAACTTAATGAGACATACATGCATACTAAACAGCCTCAACATGACACACACTCACACTGTGCACATACCCAACAGCCCCTCAAAATATACGCATGCTCTTTCTTCATATTTCTTTAAGTTTTACTCCATTTTTATATCTTATAATATGTATCCTATACATGTTCAAATGACCACATCACAGCCGCACATATATAAACAGTTCGTTTACGATTTCTTGTAACTTCTTAATATGTCATTCGTATTACCTATTTATGAGGCAACACTTGCACGATTATGTAATTTGTTTTATTTTTAACTACGCGTATTATGTGTGTCGAATAGAACAAGGAAACAAGAGTGACTATGATGATACCTTTGTTGATCAAATAAAACAAGAATCAGAAACCTTGGGCAAGACTCACGAGACAACACCTAACAGCCATTCAAAATCACGAACACGCCTTAGCAACACCCTTGTATACCGCGAATGAATAGTAACAGCAAGCAACCTTTGAAGCCTTGGTTTAGAGAGAGCAGATTTTGTGAGAGTAGATGGTGTGTCTCGTATGAATGGGAGGAGAGGAAAGAAGAAACATGCTATGACCAAAATAAGAGGGAGCGTGACTCCAGCTATGGCAAGAAATAAAGTGAATTCAATGTGCTTGATTATAATATTAATTGTCAGTATTTGTGCTATATTTAAGTCGAAATTGAAGGTACATTTGTGGTGTAGCAAAATAGAAGTTATTTTATCCCAGAATATACATATACACGTTTGGTTTGTAGTGATATTATTAGTTTTAGGAAATTATGATTGTTTTGTGATTGTCTTGCTTCCCACTCAAATTTGTTGTTCATAATCTCTTATTTGATAAAAATTATTCTGAGATATCTTGTCCTTTCTAACTAACGAGACAAAGGAGGATAGGTGCAAATGAAAGTCGGTTTCATACTTTTAGAAACACGAGAAAAACGTGTAAAGTCTTGGAGGTGAGGTTTATAAGTCGTTGGCATTTTTAGACTAGGATTAGGAACCATATTTATTTTAATAACATTTAATGTATAGTATTACCACTTAATTATTTACTTAGGCTTTAGAATAAATTTTAATATGTGCTTGTATAATGTAGGTTTAAGATTGTCATCATCTCATGTAATAGAGGGTAATTTGGAAAATTTAAATGACGATAAAATGAGGGTTTTACATCAGATGGCAGTAGGAACAATGCTGGTACTACATAGAGAAAGGCTGAGATTATTGAAACCGGGAATCAAGGGATTGGAAATACAATTGTCAGATGTTACAACTGTAATGGAAAGGGTCATTTGGCTAGTGCATGCCCCAAACCGAGAACAAGAGGCAGTGAGTACCACAAGCAAGCACTACTTCTTGCTTTTAAGGATGAATTTGGGGGCACTCTTACTTAAAAAGAGAACAACTTCATGGCAAATGCATACTCTGATGATGATATGGAAGACTTGGAAGCTAATGCAGCCGTGATGTTGATGGCCAACATGCAAGAAATGCACATGAGTGAAATAGGCCCAATATATGATACTGATGGTCTGTCTCAGGTACCTGATTCAACATGTCTAATACATGAAATTGTATCACCATCTGCATCTGCATCAAACGAGGATCAAGTTGTTCAAGAAGATACATCTTATCTCCTCAAGAAGATGACCAAATGAACACAGTTGTTACATTTGATGAAGATCAAATTAACCTGGTTGTTACATTTGATGATCCAATTGATGATGATAACAATGATCAATTTGAACAAAATGATATTTTGCTTGGTCCAGATCCAGAACTCATGACCTTGCTATTGACCACCCAATCCCAATTGGACTCACAAAAAACCCAGATTGATAAATGTAATGAGATAAATAGAAACTTAAAAGAAAAAGTTGCATTATTGACTAAGGATCTTGAGTGCTTTAAAATACAACTTACAAACTATGAAACAAAAGAAAAACGCGAAAAAAGTTTTGAAGTTGCATTCCAAAAGTCTTATTTGAAAGAACAAGAGTTAGAACATCAGATACGAGAATTAACTGTTTCTAAAAATAACTTGATTTCGCAAATGGAACAAGAAAAATTAGATTTCAAACAACAGGTTGAACACCTACATTCTGAACTTTCAAAAATAAAAACAGAGTTGTCAACTTGTCAAGATAGTTTTTCTGAACGTAAACAAGTATCAAGGAAACGGATTGATTCCTATCTTGAGGAAATTGTAGAGTTGGAATGTAAACTAAAAGAGTTTCAAAAAGTTGTTTATAAAACTGGTGAGTCGGTAACAACAATTCAAAAATTTACTTTAAAGTAAAATCCCCAAGGATATGGCTTTGGTATTGGGGATGACAAACCACATTTTCTACATAAAGCACTCAAGGAAAATCCAAAGTTGTATAGTGCAAAACGTCTTTTTGATGACTCTATTATGAGTGTTGTTGTACATAATTATGAGGAAGAAATGGAACAGGAAGAAGAGAGTCGATCTAAAATGAGCAATGTTAAGTTTAATAAACCATTTGATTAGTCAAAAGTACCTCATATTACCGACACCTTCGTTCCTCAACAAGATAAAACAGAACAATCATGGTTTTTAATGCAAATGAATGAATCTTCTCCTGAGGTTGGTCCTGTCAAACCAGTGGCACAAGTAAATGGTCCTTTACCAAATTCAGGTGTAATTGTTCCATTACCAAAAAGATGTCTTGTACTTAGATATTTTGATACATTTATGGTAGACATAAAGTTTTTGGAACAAGCAATTGAACATAATTCTGAAATAACAGTTTCTACTTTTCTTTCTCCCTATGAAAAAGAAAAGAGATAAAATTTTCAAAAACAATTTTTGCCATATGTTCAACATTTGTGTCTTTGTGCTACATACTGGGAATAGGAACTTCAATCAGAAGTAACATCCATGATGAACACTTTCAATGCAACTGAAAATGCGATCTCAAAACAAAAACGTAGAAACAAAGTTTTACAAAAAGAAGCAGATCGACTCTTGGAAGATGTTCTATGTTCTGATATTATCTCTGTGTTCATGAATTCCATTTATGTGTCTTGCAATACAATGCTTGTTGATGATCATTCTTCTGATACTGAAATGTTGAGACTTGAAATTGAGAATTTGAAAAGAGAAAATGAGAGAATTAGCAAAGTCAATGATGATGTGCAAAATAAACTTTCGAAAGAGATTTTTCAACTCAATCAAAAGTTGCAATGGTGTCAAACTCAAAGTCTAGATTTTGAATTAAAGTTGCAAAGTCAAAAAGAATCAATGTCCTTTCAAAACAGTCACGCTTCCAAAGTTAAGAATCTTGAAAAGGAAAATACTGTTTTAAATGGTCAAATTTTCGAATATGAAAAGGACATTAATGAAGTTTGTCAAAATCGGAATGACACTGTTCGCTTAAATCAAGAATTGGATTCCAAAATTCAACAAAAGAATCACATCATCATTGAACTAAAAGAGAAAATTAAATTACTTGAAAAAGGGAAATTTGTCCACACAAATGTGATTGCACCAGGCATGTATAAAGTGGATAAAACACCTATGAAAGCATCCCCTCAGACTACTAATGTGAATGCATCGACTTCTACAGGAATAGTCACCCCTCCTAGCGTTAGCAGATACAGGACTAAGAGCTACAAAAAGAAGACTAGTATCTGGCAACATAAGAGCGACACACTAAAAGACCAAGAAGTAGAAAACCACCTTAGGAGTTTGAATAACAAGCATGTTGCGTCTGATGTAGAATCAAACTTAAAAACTTGTAACTCTAATCTTGATGTAATAAATGCTAAGACTTTGAATGTTATGAATGTTTTGAATGTTGATGCTTCTTGTGTGTTATGTCATACGAGCATATTATCTGGTGATCATAAAAAGTGTGCTGCAATATCACTTTTGTCTCGTAATATGAAACGTACATATGGCATTTCCTCTAGGCCCACTACTGTTGCTAAGTCTATATTAGGAAAACTGTCAAGTGTAGTTTCTAAGAATGTCGTAGACAAAACCATAGTTGCTACTAAAACAATCCAATCACCTAGTGCATTTACTAAGAAGAAAACTGAATCTAGTTGGACATGGCAACATTGGCCTCAAAGGAAACCTAGTTTTACTTGGTTACCTAAAATGCTTAATAACTGTGCTACTAACCCAACGGGTTCCTCCGTTACCATCTCTCCATCTGCATTGTCTTCATGAGATGCAGGTGATTCAAATTGTTCTTTGGATTATTGATAGCGGCTATTCCCAACATATGACAGGCAACCTCAAACTTTTAGTAAACTTTGTTGCAAAGTTCATAGGAACTTTCAGATTCGGGAATGATCACTTTGCTGCTATAATGGGCTATGGAGACTATGTCAATGGCAACATCGAGATTAGCCGTGTATATTATGTCGAAGGCCTTGGACACAACCTTTTCTCAGTAGGGGAATTTTGTGATGGTGATTTGGAAGTAGCTTTTAGGTTGAAAACTTGCTTCGTTCGTGATTTACAAGGAAATGACCTCATGATGGGCAAACGCGGAACGAGTCTCTACACCATTTCTATGTCTGACATGACCGCTTCTTCTCCCATATGTTTACTCTCCAAAGCACACTATACAAAATCCTGGCTATGGCACAAACGATTGTCTCATTTGAATTTCAAGGCCATGACAGATCTTGCTCGTCATAAATTAGTCGACGGTCTTCCAAGGTTTCGGTATGCAAAATATCACCTATGTCCAGCATGTGAAAAAGGGAAAAGTACTCGTGCTTATTTTCCTTCTAAAACCGAACACATTACTGATCTTGTCCTTTAACTTCTCCATATGGATTTGTGTGGCCCAATGCGTGTTCAAACAATCAACAAGAAATGCTACATACTAGTAATTGTCAATGATTTTTCTAGATGGACTTGGGTCTACTTTCTACGAACCAAAGATCAAGCTCCTCCTATGATCATCACCTTTCTCACTAAAATTCAGGTTCAGCTTCGCAATACAGTTAGAAAAGTCAGAACAGACAATGGAACCCAGTTCAAGAATCAAACTCTTCGTGAGTATTTTGAGAAAGTAGGAATTGAACATCAAACATCTATTGCCGGAAGTCCATAACAGAATGGCGTTGTCAAAAGACATAACAGGATGTTAGTGGAAGCTGCAAGAACGATGTTAATCAACGCTCAATTACCTGATTACCTATGGGCGGAAGCTGTCTCAACGGCTTGTTACACTCAAAACCATTGTATGATCAACAAAAGGCATCACAAAACTCCATATGAACTTGTTCACAACCATAAACGGAACATAAATTACTTTCATGTATTTGGTGCCCTTTGTTACCCAAATAATGATTGTGATGAATTTGGAAAAATGAAAGCCAAAGCTGAGATTGGAATCTTTGTTGGATACTGTGAGAACTCTAAAGGTTTTCGTATCTGAAACCGTCGCACTAGAGAAATTCAAGAGACAATACATGCAAATTTTGATGAACTCACAGAAATGGCTTCTGAGCAAAATAGCTTAGGACCCGCAACTAACCGTCTCAATTTTCCCGGTCAATCAGCTGCACCACTCTCCCTCAACAGTAAGGATTTGAAAAACTTGTTTGCTCCAGTGTTCGATGATTCTTGTGTTAGTCGTGCACCAGATGTATCTACAAGTTCCGCTGCACAACCTAATCATAATCCAGTACTTGATACACCTACTACAACAACAGTTGCTGAAGATGCACCTACAACTGAATCACCATCAACAGAAGAACAAACTGCTTCCAATACTGAGAATGCAGCTGAAGGTCTCCCACAACAAGAAGTACCCACACCTGCAAATTATGATGGAAATGTATTCTTTAATCCATTTGTTTCGACTCCAACCATTCCAGATATTGCTGAGTCCTCAACAAGCAACTTGGATCCGTCTAATATGCACAATAATTTTCAACATTACCCTTCAACCCACAAATGGACAAGAGATCATCCTTTAATTAATGTGATTGGTAATCCAGACAATCCAGTCATGACATGGAAATGACTTCACACAGATGGTGAAACATGCATTTATGCACTTACCGTCTGTCAAGCAGAACCAAAGAATATTAAAGAAGCCTTAACTTATGACAATTGGATTGAGTCAATGCAAGAAGAACTTGATCAATTCAAACGTCTTGAAGTTTGGGAATTGGTAGAAAGACCAGAAGGAGTCTATGTTGACGGACTTAAATGGATTTGGAAAAACAAACTGGATGCTGATGGAACAGTTATTCGTAACAAATCTCGTCTGGTTGCCAAAGGCTTTTAGCCAAGAAGAAGGCATTGACTTTGAAGAATCCTTTGCACCAGTGGCTAGAATTGAAGCTGTCCACATGTTTCTGGCGTATGCTTCCCGCAAGAATATCACCGTTTATCAAATAGACATGAAGACTGCATTCCTGAATGGGCAACTCCGTGAAGAAGTGTATGTCACACAACCAGAGGCCTTCATCGATCTAGAATATCCAAATCATGTGTACAGACTCAAGAAACCCCTCTATGGCCTTAAAAAGGCCTCGAGGACATGGTACGATAAACTGTCCGCATTCTTAATAGCTAATCACTTTACCAAAGGATCTGTTGATCCCACACTGTTTATTCAAAAACACGGGAAGGACATCTTAATTGTTCAAATTTATGTTGATGATATCATTTTTGGTTCAACACATAAAAAGTACTCAAATGCTTTTGCTAAACTAATGAAATAAAATTTTGAGATATCTATGATGGGTAAACTTATGTTCTTCTTAGGACTTCAAGTTTATCAATCCCCCCCGTGGTATTTTTCAAAATCACTCCAAAAATGCTCTAGTGATTTTAAAGAAACATGGCATGAAAAGTTGTGACACTTACAATACTCTTATGTCTGCATCATCTCCAAAGCTAGATGCTGATTTACATGGGACACCAATTGACCCTACAAAATACCGAAGTATGATTGGGTCACTCATGTATCTAACATCCAGCCGACCAGATATTGTATTTGCAATATATCTTTGCTCCAGCTATCAGTCTCGACCTACTGAAAGACACCTCTCTGAGGTTAAAAGAATCCTTCAATACACAAAAGGGAACCATTCATTTGGGAATCTGGTATCCGAAGGATTCAGGCTTTGAACTAATTGCTTTTTCAGATGCTGATCATGCAAGATGTCTAGATACACGTAAAAGTACATCCGGGGAGTGCAATTTCTAGGAGACAAACTTGTATCTTGGTAGTCAAGGAAGCAAGATTGTACTTCATTATTGTCTACAGAATCTGAATATGTAGCCATGTCAGCATGTTGTGCTCAAGTCATTTGGATGCGATCACAACTGATGGACTACGGTTACGTTTTCAACAAGATTCCCATGTACTGCGACTCCAAGAGTGCCTTTGCCATCTCATGCAACACAGTTCAACACTCGAAGTCAAAACACATTGCACTTCGATATCATTTCATCAAGGAGCATGTGGAACAGGGTACTAATGAATTATATTTTGTGGGTACAGAATACCAATTGGCAGACTTATTCACCAAAGCCTTGCCCCATGCAAGATTTGTGAAATTAGTTCACCAAATTGGTATGAGGTGTTTGACTCCAGAGGATTTAAACAACTTTCTTACTAACAACTAAGAAAGTCAAACACCAAAACTATCTTTGTAAATATTTTATCAAAAACTCCAAAAAGATTTTCACTTTTCTTAAAAAAAAAAAAAAAAAAAAAAAATAGAACATGTAAATACAAAATTTCCATCAACACTTTGTTCATTTAAACATATTACTAATTCTTTCTGAACAAGTGTTGATGGTGAGTATGAAATTCAAAATTTAAAATTTTAATTAAAATTTTGTACTTTCATATATCCTTAAAATGGTTGCTTTGTAAATGTGGTGGTAATATTATCTGTGTGATACCCTCCCTAATCTTAAAAATGTTTTTCAAATACTCATAAGTCAAGGGGGGAGTATTAAATTGTTTTTGTTAAAATTGTTATGTTAAGTCTAAGTTAATGCTTTGTGAGAAGGACTTTTATTGAAAAGCAATATGGTTAAGGGACTTAATGTGACTATGTTGGAAACTAAAAATTTTAACAAAAACAAAAAATTCACAAAGTAATAACTGCATTTCACTTGCAGTTAATACTTTTCACCAAGTTCATTTATTTCCCTACCAACTCAATCTACGACCACAAATCATTCTTCTAATCCGATCAAGAATCTTCAAAATTGTGAGTGTTTATACAATATTTACATGATTATAAGACATGGTTTTAAATGATTTAATGACACAACGGCTAAATTTTTCTAAATCGATTAAAATAGGTTTAGGGTTAATGTCGAATAGGGTTTATATGATTTTGAGTGTTAGAGACGAAATTGAATGGTGGGAAATGGTCGGAATTGAGTCCTAATCATGTTATGAGTGTTTAATTACACCCAGAAACTCGAATTGATGAGTGTTCATAAATAGGGTTTATGCGTTAAATTTGGGAAAAATCATACGAGTGTGTTTTAGCCTAATTAATTGGTTGGGATATTGTTCTTATAAGTCGTATAACATGTTTTGATCATTGAATCAAACCTAGAAACACATTTTAATGAATTTAGATGTGTAGGGTTTAAGATGAACTCGAACAAGTTCAATCTTTCTGATTCATGTCTAAAAAGTGTTAATATATGGACCAATGAACTCTGAAACATCATAGGAATCTATTGGAATCAATCAAACAAACTTCTAACATGTTTTAGTGAATTCCGATGATTCTGAGTAATAGGGTTTGTCGGAATTGCTTTCGAATTTGATATACAGTGTTTAGAAGTGTATAGATGAACATAATGAGCATATTATAACTTGTGATATGATTTAAATTGGACAGGAAAACCAAAATTTGAAAAAGAAGCAAGAAAATGTACGTCTACAGTGTTTTTCGCAATTTCTTGTATAAGAAATTATCGAAATTGCAATATCTGTCGAAATTGGATAAGTCTTGTCGTAATTACAAAATCCATCGGATTTTGATAAATTTGTCGCAATTGCACAAAACTTGTCAAAATTCAAAATTTTCATCGCAATTAGGCAAAATTATCGCAATTCCAAATTTACATCGCAATTGGACATGACTTATCGCAATTCAAATTTTTCAATCGGAATTGATCAAATGTCATCGTAATTCAAAAGTCATCAGAATTGGATAAAAAAAATCTTTCGGAATTTAAAAACTATCGGAATTGGCCAAAACTGTCACAATTGTAAAGATCTGTCGCAATTCATTGTAACTGTCGAAATTCATAGAAGTCACAAGTTGTCGAAGTTGTTCAATGGACAATAAAAGGAAATCAACTTTAACCAATAATCAACACAATGTCCAAAGATGAAAATTGCAATACTTTTAATACTTAAACATGTAAAATAAAATTAAGCAACAAAACGGTCACATGAATGATAAAAGATTAACAATTTGCTAACTTTCATGTATCCTGCAAATATTTTTTGATTGATGTTTCAGATATCTCAAATGGCTGCACAACAACCACTCCCAATGCTCACCAAGGCTGACATTCTTCCACAAGACTACAATGTGGAAATTGGCAAGAACATTGATAGGGTGGAATTTCACAAGATAAAGTGTGCAGAACAAACTTGTCAGATAGCTATAGAGATTCTCAAGTTGCATAAGTGTAGGAGCATACTGGACAAGTCAGCTTCTATTCCCGAACTCTACATTCATCAAATGTGGATCACTATGAAGCTAGACTTGGGAGAAGAATCTTTCACATGCAAGCTGCACTGAAAGGAAGTGACTGTTGATGTGAACTACCTTCGCAAGGCCCTGCTATTGCCAGAAGCTCCTGAACCTGCCAAGGTGTTCCATCCAACACCCTCTGAAGAGGAAGGGAAGTTCTCAACTTCCTAATGGAGATTGGCTATGATGTACAACCAGACAAACCATTGAAAAGATTCTCAAAGGTTTCAGCCAAGCTAATCCCCCAACCTTGGAGAACAATATACTACATCTTGGCTCGATCAGTCTCCGGAAGGGAAAGTGGTCATGAGAACCCCCGTCTGTCTCATCTTCAAATCTTATGGGGTATTGTAAATCAGAAGTAGATTGACTATGCCTAACTTATCTGGGAGGATATAGTCTACCAAATTCAAAGTCACTACATCAAACCTTTAACCAAAGTCTCATTTGTTCGATACACCAAGCTTATCATCTGTCATCTACTTGACGACAACACTGACATCCCTCAACGTCTTGAAGACCAAGAAATGCACTTATTTTCTATGGATAAGACCATCAGCTCAGTCTACATCCCTAAAAGAAGCACACGTAAACAAGGGATGAGACTACCTAAAGCTCTGCTGACAGACAAGATAAAGCAAACAAAAGCATAAAAAAGCTATGATAGAGCATTCAATGAGGGACATGTCAGTTTTTGCAAGTACGATGATGAGCCTGCACCAGCTAGGACTCGATCATAAGAAGGAAGCAAGTCAGGCAGCACTTCTAGCACATCTAAGAAGATCAAACCAGCTGCTCCTAAGTACATCAAGAGGAGAGTTCCAGCCAAGATTGCTAAGCCTGAACCAGAAGAAGAAATGATTGTTGAAGAAGCTGGATCCAGTTCTGAAATGGAGACCGATGATGAACCAACAATCTACAAGGAATAAATAGCTACAAAGATTGCTTTAGAAGAAATCCGTGTGTCCTTTAAAGCTGATGAAGAAAGGCAAAGGAAGATGATGCTTGAAGAACAAATAAGATTAGATGAGGAAATTGCCCAAGATCTTGAAGAAGCCCAGACCCTCCTCGATCCGGTTAATCAACCCGGTGGGTCTGGGGTTGTAAAAGAAGTTACTCCACCCCGTCTTGATCCGGTTAATCAACCCGGTAATGACGAGGAAAAGAATGAAGATGAACAGGCCAAAGACTTTGACATGGATTAGGATGAAGAGATACCAAAGGTGTTTACTGATGAGGAAGAGATCAATAAAGCTGCTGCAGGGCTAGAATTGGAAAAGAAAAGGGAGGAAGAAGAAAGGTTGGATGAGGAAAAGGAAGCCGACCAATATATTCAAACACCACCAACTACTCCTCCACATTCTCCACCAATAGCCCATGAAACACCTCCAGTATCTCAGCAAGCTTCTCCACCCAAAGTTCAACAACCTCCTGAATCATCCACACACACTTCACCACCACCAACAAAAGCAACAACAAGCAAGACAAGCAAGAAATCAAGGAAGATGACTAGGCTCAAAAGGGATGATATAATCTCCCAAGCTTCAAAAAGGGTGAAGCAGGCTGCAAAGCTGGCACGAGCCAAGAAAGATGACCAGCTTCGTGACCAAGTCGAAACTTTAACTAATATGGTCACCGGCCTTGTCGGACAAGTGAACGAGCTTCAAAGCACCAAAGCTCGTGTCGATGAGTTCTTTACAGACGACGTTCAAGAAAGGATGCTCATTGCGATCAAGGGCAACACTAAAGTGTACCTGAAAAAGTACTTGCCTAAGATTGCACCTAAGAAGGTGGAAGAGTATCTTGATCCGAACATCAAAGAAATAGTCAAGAATATTGTGGCTACAGTTCCACTTGTCTTTCAATCCCAACCGACGCAGCCTAAAGAACCAACTCTAGAAGAACTTCAACTTAAACTTTTTGAAAGATTAACAAGCATTACCTCACCAACTCCAGAGCAAATAGCCATCACTGAGGTTATAAAGGCGAATATTGAGAAGGAGTCGTGTTAGGTCCTAGATTAGATGTAAAGGCGAATAGTGATGTTTGTATATTGAACAATGAACACAGAAAGTATATCACCAAACGATTCAATATTATTGAGAATAATACGAGTGATCTTCACTATCACTAGGGTTACAAAACCTTGAATCTCTATCACAAAGATAACTATTTCAGTTATGTTCAATACTAGACTAGACACATGTATTATCAATTAAGCACACTTATCTCTAAGCTAAGATATCCCTTTTATAGTCCAAGGAGATCTTTACAATATTGTCAAGTCTTGTCAAACTACTAGCTGTTTATGTATGTCAGTAACCAAGATACAACTTGTTCTGTGTATACAACATGTTTA
This sequence comes from Artemisia tridentata subsp. tridentata, assembly GCA_021014915.2. Taxonomy (NCBI): domain Eukaryota; kingdom Viridiplantae; phylum Streptophyta; class Magnoliopsida; order Asterales; family Asteraceae; genus Artemisia; species Artemisia tridentata. Next base: position 199,308,078 of record CP139502.1, read on the forward strand.
CTGAACACTTTGTCTAAAATATTATCTACCGTATATACTTGACTTTTATACACAAAATATCTTTTTCATACTTATCTAAGTAGCAGTAGTATACGCGACACTTATCCATTCAGTAGTAGAATCTCCAACACTAGCAGTCGAATAACACTTAGAGTATTTTCCTTCTGAGCACCAGCAGTACCTTCTTTGTACCAGCAGTACTAACTTTCAGTTAGTACTGTTAGTTATAAGTTGGGCAGACTTCAGATATACACTAGCAGTTAGTACTGTTAATGTATTCTTCTCAGCAGTACAAACCTTGTAAACATGTAATTCCAAATGTTAATCTTTAGAACATTTAATTCCCAACAATCCTTCCCTAAACTTGTGATTTATCCCAAATCAACATGTTTCTTCTGAATTAAATTCTGATTATGAGGATCTTTCAAACATTAAATAGTCAGACTCATTGCTTTCTGTGAATTTCTTTCAGCAATCACATCATATTCTTTGTCTTGAACAATAGTAGTACCATGAATTAATGATGGTGCAATTTCCTTGGATGGAGGAATTATAAGAGGCGATGGTGCTGTGTATCTTGGATGCTTGTTCCAAGAAGTTAAATCATCTTTCAGCAAGCCTTTGCAAGTGATGAACAAACGTAGTGAACTAAAATTGAAACTGAAAGAACATAGATAGAACTTTCTTCATTTGAATGCTTCATCCCTTCTGAATATATATAATACTCCAGAATCTTGTTCTTTTAACTTTTGTTCATTTTAAGAGCTTATTCCCAGCATCCATCAACTGAAACTTGAGCTTGTTCTTATTATTGCCTGAATAATAAGACATGTTAGCTTCTCAAAAAGCTGACATCATCACCTTGTATGCTCTTGTCTTTTCCATTGAAGTTGATCTATTTTCCTCCCTGATTCTGAGCATACACAACCGCAATCTTTTCTTCCCCTTATTGGTTAATCTTCCTCTCCTGGGCTTCATTTCCTCCCCTGAGTTTTATTTCCTCCCCTGTTTGGAAGATCTCTCACCATCATCTCACCATCATCTGATCTACCAATTAGAACATGTTTTCAGACAATGTTGTACATGTAGCCATCAATTCCTTAAGAGTTTATTTGCTGCCCTCATCACTTCCAGGTGTATAACCTCCTGTGAGTGGTGAATCATGGGGCATTGACTCATTATCCATCATTTGATGGCTTTTCTAAACCACTTTGAAAATTTTTTTTAAGAAACTTTTGATTTAGCAGTATGAACTTGATTTTATACTGAAAAATCATACTGCTTACAACCATTTTGAAGGGATTAAATGTGTAACAAACACTTAATCAAGAATTTGATTTAAATTAACCTCTGGTTGTGTGAGAACCAATGTTTTTAGTTATAAATAATTTCCTGTGTACAGACAAACCCATTCAAAGGGCTTTCTTGACAGGTTTTTCAGCTCGTGGCAATTGTTACCTCTAAAACAAGTGTTAGATTCACTTTTTCTCGCTGTTCTTTTTATCAAATGTCCTTAGACTTGGACATTATACTAATTAAAGTATAAAATGATAGAAAGTGAGTTGTGTCAGTTACTATCTGACCAACTAAGCCATTAATTCACTATGAAATATCATAATTAGTTTCAAGAGAGAAATTTTATAGAATGTATTAACTTAGGTTTACACCTTTGTTAATGAATTCCCAAACTCTGACTATCATTAACCAATTACTCTTAACCTTTGTTAATGAATTTCCAACTTTTGCTTTTTCACACTTTGCATTTGAAACTTCCTTTGTGCACAAGTTTCCATACGTGAAAATGTTAGTCCAAAACCAAGAAACAAAATGCAGAGCATTTGCCTTATAGTAGTAGAAACATATGACTAACAGTATGACCTGACCAATCCAAATTTTTTACTAGCAGTACAAATTTTTCAATACCAGCATCTTTACCAGTAATTCTCCTCATATTCCTCCCCTGAAGGTAACATATCCTCTATCCAATGTTTGAAAGGTGTGACATGTTGCCAATCATGTGTCCTTAACATCCACTATCTGAGTATCCTTGATTTTCTTGTTTAGCATTTGAATGTTCCTGCACATGAATAAGGAAATTAGTTTCCTTTGGGGACCCAAGCTATTACGGACTTGAATCTTCCTCGTGCATCAATGTAATCAATTTTATTTAAAATGATTGATGCACCATTGGGTTTAATTGGTCTCCAAACCTAGCATGCTAAGGCCTTAACAGCATTTTCCTTGTTTTTCCTAGCAGTAGTATGAACTGCTTGCCTAGCAGTATGAACTGCTAGCTTTGCAGTTGTACCCTTTGTTTTCCAAGTTGGTTTTTGGACCACTGCTTTTGTTGCAAAAGGTCTTTTAATAATATTTGGTGCATGTTTGGAAGTTGTTTTTGCACCTTTAACTGTTGATCTTGGGTAAATAGAGTAAAATGGTTTGGCAGTAGAAACTACATGGCGAGCAGTAGAAATTTTTGGTCTAGCGGTAGAAACTGCTTTTGGGCCAGACTTAAATGAAACTGGTCTGGGGGTTGTTCTATTTAAATTTGAGTGACTTTGAGTTGTATTCCTTTTAAATTCACTCTATTGTTTGTATACCCAGATACCCATTGGTTGCAGAAAGCTTTAAGATAATCAAAACTTCCACAAGATTAACAAGCTTTGTTATAAAAGACAAAGTCATCACCTAGTTGGAGAGACTTGAGGTCATTCCAATTTCTTTGGTTACCTCTGGGCTTGTTTATGGTTCTATATTGCTCACAATATTTTACTGGTTGCCTAACATGTTTACTATGTGTCTTAGGCCTTTCAGTATCATGTTTGACCAACTTAGGAACACTTGTTCCTGCTTTCTTAACCACTTCAGGGTTAGACATAACCTGTTTATCTTTCCTAACAGAGGACACCTTGTCCTCAGGGAGTGAAGCATCACTTTCACTCTCAAAAACTTCTTTAGGACTCTCAGTATACTTAGAACCATATTCAAATATTGGTTCTTGAAATTTAGCTAATCCTGTGTAGGCTAGGTCAATACCTGGAGGTGAAGGAACGCCTCTGAATGGTGGAGGAACATACTTGTAACCTATATCAGACTTAGCTTTATTGACAACTTGAGCTTCCCAAATTTTATTGATTCCATCTGAGGCATAAGCTAGTGTATCTACTGTTATCTTAACATTTTCATTTGCCTTTTTGTGCTCTTCTAGTGCTTCTTTCATTACATAAATCACATCTTCTTTGTACTCTAAATCTCTTTTGAGTACAGCAATGTCATCACTAAACCTAGATTCATTTCCTCTATAATGCAAAATTTCTGTTTCAAGAACAGCTAGACCTCTTTTATGATCAGATAAGTTAAAACTTGTATCATATAGCTCTTCTAGTTGATCATCAAATTCCTTTTTAAGTTTTTCTAATGCTTTAAGAGCAGAGCTAGATTCAGTACATTTGATTATAGAATTTACCTCTGAATCAGAAAATGCCATCAATGCAGTCTCAGTTGCCACCAGTGCAGCTTTTGTTGGTGCTTCCTCTTCATCAGCCATAAAGCTCCAATCATAGCTGACACCATCAATAGCTAGCATAGCCTTGGCTCTTCCACTGTGACTTCCTTTTGCTTGTCTTGCTTATACCATGTGCTCCTATTATCCTGCTTTCTTGGCTTCCTGTACTCTTTTGCAAAGTGTCCCACCTCGTGACAATTGAAACACTCTACTTTCTTCTTATCAAACCCAGCAGTTTCATTACCATTAATGGTAATCTGCTTTCCTGTTCTCTGCCAACACTTTTTAGCCCTTATGCTCAGTAAAGCAACTTGCCACTTGATATCCATCTCTTCTAAATCATCATCATCCACCTGTTCAAGGTCTTCATGATTTAGAGGAGAACCACTAGTTTGACTAGTCAGGAATACATAGAATGTTGGATCTCCAAGTCCAGTAACATTCTTTTGTGAAGTATCAGTAAAAACACCTTCATCATTGTCTACCTCCTCTGACTTACTAATGTTGGGAGATGACATAAATTCCATATTCCCAGAACTAGTACTATGGCTTCCAGACTTCTTCAGACTTTGTTCAACAATTTTGAAATTGTTGTCTAAATCATTGAGTTTCATGGTTTTAATGTCTGGCTTATTCATCCAGACAACCACATGAGTATGGAATTCTTCAGGTAGACTTCTTAAAAACTTCATGTTGAGATCTTCCTTGGCTATCTCAACTCCCAACACTGCTAACTGACTGACAAACTTATGCAATCTTGAGAACAGCTTATCAAGAGATTCATTGCTGTTTGAGCTAAAGTTTTCAAATTGCTGTTTCAGCAATGTCTTCTGAGTTTTCTTGGTAGTTTCATTAACACCAAACCATGCACATATCTCTTCAAAAAGAGTTTTTGCATCAGGATACTTGCTAAAAGATAGCATATGTTCACCAGGAATGGTCATAAGCAGCTAATTTCTTACCTTTTGATCATTCCTCTTATGTATCCTTTCTTCATTGGTAACTGGTCCAGTATTCCTTTTCTTAACTGTTTTGCCTTTAAGAATGGATTCTGTAAAACGTAGTGTAAAAGAATCACCATACAGAATAATATCCCAGAGGGCATAATCCTGAACCATGAAGTATTGTTCAATCCTTAGCCTCCACAACTCATACTCATTCTGTTTGAGCATAGGCAACTTTGCAGCAATACTTGTAGCTTGAGTATTCTCCACCACCATTTCTTCTTCTTCTTCTAAATCAAATATATCAGCTTTGCTCTGATACCAATTGAGAGGATCAATCAACCCTTTTAGCACTTGTGAGAACTGATTAAGAATACACTTAGGATGTTAGTCCTATTGACGTGTATATGATATTTTGAGTGAATATGATTAAGTATGCGGAATCTACTTAACCACATTTAGAAGGATATTGATTATTGGAAATGGAACAGTGATGTTTGTATATTGAACAATGAACACAGAAAGTATATCACCAAACGATTCAATATTATTGAGAATAATACGAGTGATCTTCACTCTCACTAGGGTTACAAAACCTTGAATCTCTATCACAAAGATAACTATTTCAGTTATGTTTAATACTAGACTAGACACATGTATTATCAATTAAGCACACTTATCTCTAAGCTAAGATCTCCCTTTTATAGTAGAAAGTAGATCTTTACAATATTGTCAAGTCTTGTCAAACTACTAGCTGTTTATGTATGTGAGTAACCAAGATACAACTTCTGTGTATACAACATGTTTACTGAACACTTTGTCTAAGATATTATCTACCATATATACTTGACTTTTATACACAAAATATCTTTTTCATACTTATCTAACCAACAGTAGTATACGCGACACTTATCCATTCAGCAATAGAATCTCCAACACTAGCAGTAGAATAACACTTAGAGTATTTTCCTTCTGAGAACCAGCAGTACCTTCTTTGTACCAGTAGTACTAACTTTCGGTTAGTACTGTTAGTTATAACTTGGGCAGACTTCAGATATACACTAGCAGTTAGTACTGTTAGTGTATTCTTCTCAGCAGTACAATCCTTGTGAACATGTAATTCCAAATGCTAATCTTCAGGACATTTAATTCCCAACAGATTTGATCGATTTTCAGTGAATATGACCTTTGCGAGACACGTTTACATCACTAGTTAAACAAGATTGAAATTATTACCTGTCCAGGTCATATTCAAAGAAGAATCTCTCGAAATTGGTAAACTCTACTCAGACAAGTCCTTTGCGAGACACATTTACATCACTGGATAAACCAACTTGAAATTATTACCGGTCCAGGACATGTCTTTTCGATTACTGACATTTGATATTCGTTAATTCAAAGGTACAATCTGAGTCGAGCTCATGCGAGATTCCATACTTTAAGTACCATATTTTAATCGCATACTTATTCTCCCCCTCAAAAATAGCATATTCATATTGTTTTTGGAAAACTTTTGATTAAAATATGCTTTTTGAGGTTTATGGGAAGAATTTCAACAATAACTTTCGTGTTATGAACAAAGATATGTGTTTCAAGTACTCCCCCTTAACAAGGGCGTACTTGTTCTTTTGAGCAGAATTTTGAAAAAACTTTTCAAAATTTTGATTAATTCTGCTCAAAAGTAAGAAGCTTTTGCTCCTTATTTTAGGATTGAGGCACTGAATCGTACCTCAGGGTCCTTTCTTTACAAGTACGGGTTGTGCACTGCTATATGTGCACAAGCCATAATAAACAATCACACAAGCAAGTTATATAAATATAAAATGTATCCAACTCTTACATCATTCCGTGCTTCTAAAGACAGTGTAAACTGGATCAGGTCTTTAAATATTCTTGATCGGGAATGATGGCCTTCCTCTAACATAACTCTCAAGCCTCCTCATTTGATCTCTATGAAACAGCCTTCTCTCAATTTTTTGAATGAATTGATGAACTTCTCTTAATTGAGAAGCTGTCCACCTGCTGGTCTTGTATAACTCCCGATCTCGTACTCGTATCATCAACCCATAAAGAACTTTCTTGAGCATGTGGTCGAAGAACTTGTGAACCTCTTTGTACCCCATGAAGTAGTTGATTGTAAGATCACTCTTGTAAACAAACCCAAATGTTGGTTCTTTCTTTATGGTGTACTGGGGCTCTTGGTTGATCTCAGGAAGAAATAGAACTGGTGCGGTTAGATTAATCTTCCTTTGATAGCTCTCGACCCCAAGCTGCAAGTCTTCTACACATTCTTGTATAATCTTCCTTCTGATGAAGTGTAGAATTGAAGTGTTGAACGCGTAATTCAGATCCATAGAGAAGTCTTGCATTTTCCTTTGAACCTGGATGAGATACATGTCTTCAAGGTCATTGAGGTTCAAGTCTGGGAAATCTGCTTCTGAAAATGTGTAGATCTGCTGATTGTGTCTTCTAACCTTGATTTCAGTTAAGAAGGTATAATCATACCTCTTTTCTGCCTCTAGACTAACTACATCAAGAATCCTGAGGTTACTCATCACTGGAGTTGAAGACTTCTTTGTGAGTTTACTTTTGTACCACATCTTCCTCTTCTCAAACCAGTAATAAATACCTAATTGCACATCTTGATCATACTGCACTCTGTTTGTCACGAAGAGTCTTGTAGCAGTTTCTTCAATTGCGGGTTGTGGATAGCTTGCTGCAGAAATCAAAGTTATGAAAGTTGCGTATTTGGGTTGACATTTGATAACGTGCACGAGTAGTTCGAGATCATTGTTGAAGAAGAACTTATAAGGAACAGCAGGTTGATCGGAGACTCTAATTACCGGTAAAGGCTTCGTCTAATCCGTGATGTGTGGTTGGTTAGGTTGAGAAGTGCTATCAACCACATGTACATCCGGATTGGTACAACTAAACTCACTGGACATTGCATCCGCAATGTTTTCAGGTGTTATTCAAGCTCAGCTGCACTGGAAGACCTGTCTTTGAGGAAATTGAAGGCATCATTCTTGACACGACGAAGTTCTCCTTTAGTCATCGTCTTGATGCATTGGTCACATTTGAGTTTTTGCGTGAACTCAAGCGTGCTACCTTCGATCATGGAGTCTTCGTCTACATAAAGTTGAGCACTTACAAGCTGATCAAACCATTCATTCCCTTTTGTTGTGTCTTCATCTAGCCAGGAGACAACAGTTGGTCTTTTGGAAGTTGTCTTCTTGCCAGACTTAGAAGTTGTTGCTTTTGTCTTGGGAGGAGAAACTGGTTGATCTTGGTGTTGTTGAAATTCAAATTCCTCAGTTGCAGTGAACTTAAACTGACGCTCCATTGCTTTAGGTCCTGAGCCTGAAGCCTTGGGTGGCTGAGTGGCTGTAGTTATTTCTGAAGGACCAACTGGTTCTTTAAATTGTGAAGCAGATCCGCTGACACCCTTTTGTTTCTTGGCTTGGGAATTTAGATCTGGGTCTTCGTCCTCTCTTGGACGTTTACCTTTGTCGGCCTCAGCTTTGCACGACTCCTTTTGTATATTTTCCTTTATAGCCTCAGTGATGGCTATTTCCTCTGGAGTTGGTGAGGTAATGCTTATTAATCTTTCAAGGAGTTTTAGTTGGAGCTCTTCCAAAGTTGGTTCTTTAGGTTGCGTCGGTTGGGATTGAAAGACAAGTGGAACTGTAGCCACAATATTCTTGTCTATTTCTACGATGTTAGGATCAAGATACTCTTCTACCTTCTTAGATGCAATCTTAGGCAAGTAGTTTTTTACATACTCTTTAGTGTTGCCCTTGATCGCAGTGAGCATCCTTTCTTGAACATCGTCTGTCAGGAACTCATCGATACAGGCTTTGGCATCTTGTAGCTCGTTCACTTTCTCAACAAGGCCAATAACAATATTAGTTAATGTTTTGACTTGGTCACGAAGCTGGTCATCTTTCTTAGCACGTGCCAGCTTTGTAGCCTGTTTCACCCTTTTAGACGCTTGGGAGATAGATCATCCCTTTTGAGCCTAGGTAACTTCCTTGTTTTCTTGCTTGTCTTGATTGTTGTTGCTTTTGTTGGTGGTGGTGAAGTGTGTGTGGATGATGCAGGAGATTGTTTAACTTTGGTTTGAGAAGCTTGCTGAGATACTTGAGGTGATTCATGGACAATTGGTAAAGAATGTGGAGGAGTGGTTGGTGGTGTTTGAATATATCTGTCTGCTTGCTTTTCCTCAGCCAACCTTTCTTCTTTCTTCCTTTTCATTTCCAATTCCAGCTCTGCAGCAGCTTTATTGACCTCTTCCTCATCACTAAACACCTTTTCAGTTTCTTCTTCCTCATCCATGTCAAAGTCTTTGTCTTGTTCATCTTTATTATTTTCCTTGTCATTACCGGGTTGATTAACCGGATCAGGACGAGATTGTGAGAACCCTCACAGAATCAGATTAGTCAACGATGACCATTGATCCGATACTTGAATTACACCTAGAAGTCAGGATTATATTTTACTTGCTCATTTTGAATATAACCTAAGTTAGTTAAATAATAAATGATATTTAAACTATATGTTATATGTTAATTATACACTTTAGTGATTATCCTAAACTATATAATATGTAATGTAAATACAATTAATTATTTGAACATTTGAATACGAATTTAACCTAAAGTACGTTATGATTAAATTTCAGAATAAGAATCTTAAACCTATGTTTTGAAGTAAACTATGATATACGAATCTATAACTTATAACTAAACCAAAATCGGTACAATCTATAATCCCTAATATCACACGTTAAAAATCAGTTGCAAGGACCGATTTTCTTTTAAAATTTGTGACACACATTTATTCGAATTATGGAAACTTTTGTTGTGATAATCTTTTTCTAATCACGGTTCAATCACTTTAATTACATTCCAAAAGTCTCGGCCCAATCACCCCTACATTATCTCTATTTACTCCAAAAATACACGCCTTGCCCTTTTCTTTGAACCGTATATCTTTTTTTCTGTATATCTCCTGTACACCGAAAAACAATTCAGATAAACAAACACACTTAATCATATCGTGGCTGCAAGAAAAGAAGAAGGAGAAGAGTGCATTCGTTGGTGTATTGTTGGTGATTAAAGTCGAGCCCTAAAACCTTCATTCTCAGTCGATTTCTTCCCCATAATCGACCAGGTTATTTTGTTTCTAATTGTGTTTTCTTTTTTTATTTCGTTCGACATATAAAAGATATAATCAAGACCAAAACTAAGCTAATAACTAAAATCATGTTTGTAATCATGCTTGGAACCCTTGTTAAAAAATATATGCACCCCATAATTATTTGTGTCGTGCGATTGTGAATATTTTGGGTCGTTTGTCCAGCCCTATGTCGACCTAGTGATAACATATACAAGCCCTAAAATCAGTCCTTAATGATACATTAATGAGGCCTTAAATTGGAAACCCTAAGTGATAAACTAACGAGGGCATTAAAGGGTTTGGGGTTTTGGAATTTATAATTTTATGTGTTCTCGTATGAATGGTTTTGGTGTAAGTCATGTCTCGTTAATTTGGTGTTTGTGTGAGTATGGGTTAAATGGGTTAGAGTATTCATCATGTGTCGAATCATATCAAGGCTTGTTTAGAATTGTGCACTTAAAACGGATTAAAAGAATGGGTTGAGAACTTCTTTTCTGTCTCACTGCATGTTGTTCAGAAATTTAGGTCGGGTTTAGTGGGTCATAAATTGATGATGACAACGTGTTTTTGCAAGATTTTTGTGTCTAAAACTATGTTCAGGTTATGTTCTATCTACATATAAAATTTTATAATTTTTGGAGGTCGGATAGATGACTTTTTGATTTTAGAACATTAGATGTCAATCCTGAGTTCAGGAGTTTGGAAATTCAGCTGGTGTTTTTGAATTTTAATTTCCAAACAGTGGGTAATTAGGAGGTCTCCTTTTACAGGTATAATATCTAGGATATAAGTGACTTATTAGAGTTTTTATAGATTTTTCTGAAGGGTTCTCATAGGGTAAACAAATGCAAACTTTCTGGATGTATGTACAGTTATCCTTCTAGGCAGGTCTGGGAAAAACGTTTTTTGAAAGGGTACTATCACCTGGAAATAAAATATGAGAAAATTACAGTAAGTGCCCAACATGTATAGGTATCTGTGATAAAAATATTAGCTTTCTAGTAGACAATTAATTATGAGTTAAAATTCATAAATATCAGAAAGAGAATGGGATAAAAATCTAAACTATCTTTCAAGTAAGGATTTAGTGTAACCTAACTCCATATAATGTGTTTTGACCTAAATTACATTTGTAACGTTAATATGGATACTCTTAAACATATGTTAACCTAATCTTCGTAATGAAACCCTAATCACGAATAATGAATAACTATAAGTATTCAATAATCAGTTATGACATTTAAAGATATTAGACTCTTATATAATAAGCAATTCTTAATTCAGGTAGATCATTCGAAGGAGATGTAGTCGTGTTTCCGAGTGTTCTTTCATTTGCATTGATTTCTAAGATTAATGCTTGGACTTGTCACCTTGTCTCGTCCGCTTCAAGGTGAGTATTCGTGGCCCCATTTTACTTATACTTTTCTTTGGGGGAAAATGATACTCAAAGTATTTTCAAGTTTTTATGCCGTGCTTAAATGTTTGTTTTATCATTTTTGGACAATGTTGTGTATATAATGGTGTTAGGTGCACTAGTGGTTTTGGTATTGCAGTGTGGTCTCATCTATTGGGTATAATCTTTTGACATGGGAGTACTCATGTTTTAGCTCCAGCTGGTAGGCATACGTGTAGTACTTATGTGTTATGGGTAGTTACCCGATTAGCCAAATGGGTGGTTACCGATTAGCCAAATGAGTGGCTACCTGATTAGCCCGATGATTATGATATAACTGCTTGCCCTATGCTTTATTATTATTATTTGCACACTTGTCCTATTTATATATCATGCACGGTAAATCTGGTTTTATTTACTTTAAACCTACGAACTCACCAACTTTATGTTGACATTTTAGACTATCATACATTGTTCTCATATTAAAGACCGAGTGATTTGGCCAAGACCTTTTTCTAAAGATTTAAATTTGATAAGATTAAGACTTGTGTTTTCATTATCCAGTTTTATATTAAAAATCTTATTGTAACATTGTAACTTATTTCCTAAATCGATTATGGTGTTGTTCTACTATCTTATGTGAAGTTACATTTTCGTTGCACCTCGTGTTTCCGCTCTTAGCGGGGTGTGACAAAGATGGAGTAACTTCTTTTACTACCCCAGACCCACCAGGTTGATTACCGGATCAGGACGAGGTGGAGTAACTTCTTTTACTACCCCAGACCCATCGGGTTGATTAACCGGATCAACATGGGTCTGGTCTTTACCAAAGTCTTTGGCTAATTCTGCTTCCATTCTCATTTGTTCTTCAATCACCATCTGCCTCCGCCTTTTTTTGATCAACTTTATAGGACTCACGGCTCTCCTCTAACGCAATCTGTGTAGCTGATGCGTGGTTTTGCGACCTTACAACAGGTTTTACCTCTCGAGGGATCTCAAGAGGCTTGCAATCCCCACCAGGCAGTGTACCTGACCGATGTAGTATAGTGTAGTGGCAAGTACCAGAGGATTGATCGTTCTCTAGGGGAATAGTGTCGTTAGGATTGAAAAACTACTCTAATAGGTCTAAGGGTGAGGGAAGATTCTTTTTGTATTTTTATATTTTTATGAAAGCAAGTAAAAATCTCGGGTTTGAAGGAGTGGACGGAATTAGTTGCTAGTCAACTAACCCAAATAACTACAAATGCAAATAAAACAAAATAACTGAAAATGAAAAGGTCGTGGAACTTATATGGAGAGAAATGTGTTTACTTAGATTTCCTTACTCCCTAACTATCTTTTACCGGTTGATTAGTGTGTATTAATTGCGTGGATGACGGGTGTATTCCTTAATACCAATCGTGGGGTGGCGTACGTACTTCCCCAACTCTACAAGCTCCTACTTCACTCCTATGTCGAGTCGGCTAAGAAGCTCCTAACATGGGATCACTAGAATTCGCTCATGCATTAAATACAACCATAAAAACCTTAGTACGCATTGGTTCATGTTTCTTAAGACGTTCAAGCAAGTTACCGTATAGGAGGTTAGCCAGTTTTCTTAAGCCTAACATCGATAAACAATCATCCAATACAATCAATAACACACCAACAACCAATAATCAATAGTTAGGTTTCATTAGATCTAAGCAAACACAAGATAAATCTAGCCTAGCATGTTAAATAAAAGACAAGAACAAGATATAATCAAACAACACATAGACATATTGAATGATTAATTGATTACTTATCTTCAATTGAACATGGGAGATCCAAGGGTATAAAACCCTTAAAAATGGCAGAAAAATCGTCTAGGGTTTCTCCTCACAAAGTTGCACACCAATGACTAAAAATTATGAAAGTATATATAGGAAAACAGATCTGACGGCGTCATGTTATAGAGCTTGACGCCGTCAACTCGCCGCGGTTAGGGTTTCTTGATGGCCTTCTTGACGCCGTCCCCCTTTAATCTTCCAAAATCCTCTCTGGCTTATCAAGGGTTGACGGCGTCACATTGGGGCTTGACGCCGTCACAGGTACTTTCCAGCAGATTTTTGAGACTTTGTCGTTTTCTTCACTTTTATGCTCCAAAAACGTCCAAAATGCTTCCTTTTCCAGATTTCTTCTCCAAAGTACCTAAAATGACAAAAGGAACGATTTAGGGCAATATTTGATCAAATAAATACGATTTAGGGCTTAAATGACCCCTTAAAAGCGGTACACTTTTCGCTTCATCAAATACCCTTACACTTGAGATTTGCTTGTCCTCAAGCAAATGCGCTTTTATTCTAATCAAAATACAAGTTAGGGGTCATTTAAAGCTAATATAAAAGTAATTACAATAAATAGTCGTTCCACTTTAATCATAATAAGCACGGAGATTACACACTAGCACCTCACAAGTAGTGTTTAGATACTCACATCTCTCAGGTGTCATAAAAGTATATCTCATAAATGAAAATGAATAATATCTCTCACTACCTGTCATAGCAAATAGATTACCACAGGCTTGGGAAAGGATCAAAAACCTCCTCCACTAGGCGTAAGCACCTAAGATAAACTATCAAAGAGGGCTTTTAAACGGGTTATAACGTTAGGTGTAGGGATATGATAAACACGGTTTTGTTGGATAAAGGATATTTTACTGGTGGCGAGTTAAAGATCTTGATTAATTACATGTAAAATATGGCGTTGCTAAGCCAAGACTAGACTCGACTTAAGCTAATGAAAGAAATAACAAAAAGATAAAATAAACATAAAATGAAACAGAATGGTAGTCCGTATGTTTTTTCTTTTTTTTTTTTTTTTTTTTTTTTTTTTTTTATTTTTTTTTTTGCATACACTCTTGCCCTACCATCCAAAATGATACATCGTAGGGGCCTCGGTTCTCCCCTTACACTTGAACTTTTACATAACTTTACAATTAACTATTCTAATGACTCGAATTAAGATAATCGAAACACTTGGAGTACTTTTAAAATATTTAGCACATATAGGGGTAATAATGTTGTTCTTCCCCATTACTCCATTACACTAGTACTTTACCCATGAGTCCCAATCATCCCAAAACAATATGTACAAGGATATGACTCGACTTAGCAACCATGTAATCAATTAGATAATTAACTTGGGGTTTAAACAAATGTTGTCACAATAATGCACTAAAAATGAGTGCATACAAGGTAGGCTAAGGCGATTTGGGTGTACATTTAAGTGGGGTGTAAACAAATTCTTACTTTAAGTAAAATGCTTAAAGTTAGAAACGAAAAGATAGGCTCTGAGGGGTGTACTAGGGGTATCGTGTACTAAAAATGAGTACAACGCAAAGGGTGTGGGAGAATTACTTGACCAATGTAGCCAATGTAATTATAACAAAAACACAGGTGTAAAACAATGGGTTAATCCTAATGCCTCTTATCATGTAGTAAATCTAACTACACGAATGTAGTCTCACTTGTGGCCTTGGAATGGTCCTAACGCAAGTTCTAGAATCTAAGTGCTACCGGTACACACATCATAGCATAAATGCTTTTCCTACCAATTCTAGGGGCGAACCTCACATATTTGGGGGTGGAAAATTTTTTAGTGGTACGGTTTTGTGCTAGTCATATAACTCCTATCCATGAGACGCTCATTAAGACCAAAGTTTCACTCCTATATGTTGTAAAAAATTTTAAATTTGGCACTAAAATTGCCTTAACAGGTATTTCTCTCAGTTTTATTACACATCTACCATCAAACAAACAAAAATCAAGTGCAATTGTATTCTCTAAGGTATCATCATTTACCCTCCCCTTACACTTAAGATGAACATTGTCCCCAATGTTCAAATAACAAGATGTAAAAGTAGATAAGGTAAAAGAATGAAATCAAATACTCCCCTGATTCGCTCGGTGGATAAAGAGGTAACATGGTTAGATCTTCTTCCAAGAGAATGTAGAAGCTCCAAGACTAAAGCAGCGCCAAAAGCTTGATTCCACATACATCTCCTTGTCCAAAATAACCTGTTAAACCTAAGAAAACAAACAAGAAAACCTGCATAACATCGGCGGGATAAATCTGTATAAGGATATAATGCTTGTGGAATGATTATTTTGCAGATTCCTGGAGTTTATAAGTTAGAGATTTAATAAAAACTTTTTATGATTCCGGAAGAAAAACAAAACTTTCAAAAATTTCAGAAAATTAAAACCTGACGCCGTCAGGTTGTAAGGCCTGACGCCGTCAGAAATGATCTGACAGAATTCTCATGTTAAGTTTCCGGAAAATTTCTGGAAAAACCTATACCTTACTTCCTGGAATTCCTGCAAAATATCATTATGACTCGATACAAGCATTTGACTCAAACAAATACTAATATGCATGTTAATTTATTATTGTTACGATTCATGTTCATTTGTTCTAATAAACCGATTTGGATTTCCCTTACACTTAACTTTTTGCAAAATACCTTTATATGTAGTTAAGACGAAGTTAAAAACAAGATAAAGCATTTTCACAATTTAGTTTCGAACATGAATCAATAATAATAAAAATTAAACATACATACGGAAGCAAATAAAATCAAACAAAGCAAATAAAGCTTGGGTTGCCTCCCAAGAAGCGCTTTTCTTTATTAACGAGTCTTGTAGCTAGACTCAAAGTCACCGTACATTACGTGACTCCATCATTGGTCACGGTTTCTAGGTTCTTCTCATGTCCGGTTTTATATTCCGGTCCTAATTTCAAACAATCCTTGTAGAAACCGGATATCCTTTCCATAACATAGTCTACTCCTTTACTTCTATCTCCATCATTCCTATAGTAGACTGCTTGCTTAAGCTCCTTCTCAACATTTGACAAGTGTTGGAATTGCTCTATCTTATATGGCATTTGGTAGTTTACCTCATCGGTCTCATCCTTAAATCTAACTATCCCTAAGAAAGGTTCATAAGTCATTCTAGAGACCTCAACAAATGGTTTTCCAAAAACTACTTGAGTTAAGAATGCATCGACTATTGGGCGGATATCTTCTACAATTACAAATTCGGTGGCATAGGTGAAGTTTCCTACATAAACCGGTAATCCCTTAACTCTTCCCGTGAAGTTACTCATCCAACCCTTATCAGGGAACATCCTATACCCAAGTTGATTTTTCATTATCAAGTTGTAGTGGGCTCTAGTCATGATGTTTATGGGCGATCTAAGGTCGATGTAAGCTTTCCACACATGCAAATGTCCGATGTTGCATGGTATGTTGAGATTAGAAGGGTCGCCCATTTTTATAATTGGTCTACCTAGGAAGTATGGTGTCTCGGGGTCATCGAATAAGTCTGTATGATATGCGCGCTCTTCCTTAGTGGGTAGCCTATTGAAGTAGTCCTCATCATCATCTACTTTTTCAATCTCACTTTTCCTAACTTCTTTATCAACCTCGACTTTCTTAACCTCATCCTCAGGTTCACTATTATCCTCATTCCTATCAATTGGTTTAATAGTGACAATGTTGACGAAGTGGACATGTTTGGATGAGGAGGGGTCTTTTACTTGGGGTCCGCTATTTGTGTTCCTAGCGTCCTTATGTGGAGGTGATAGCACTTGGTTATCTAGGGCTTTCAATAAGTTGTCAATTTTATTGGTCATCTCCGTTTGTTGTTGATTGAATTCGGATTCGAATCTAGCTATCCGAGCTTCTTGAGATGCCATAAATTTGGACATCAATCCTTCAAGATTATTGGTACTACCATAATTGTTGGAAGGATTGTTATTGAAAGTACGGTTTGGGGAGGAACCGCTTGATTGGAAACGATTAGGTGGGTTGGAAGAATTGGTTTGTTGTGCGTTTTGGTTTTGTTTCCACCTAAGGTTTGGGTGATTTTTCCATGAGGGGTTGTATGAATCACCGTAGGGGTTTGGCTCGGGTTTGAAAGTGTACCACTTGTCTCCCGCTCCGTCGGTACGCGAGGATGCATAGTCCGCAAAAGCTTGTTCGGGGAGTTCCATGCAATCACGAGTGTCGTGGGGACCACTACATAATTCACACGAAGAAGTGATTTTGTTCACTTGTCTTGAAGGTTTAGGAGCCTCGTAGGATCTCATAAGAAACTTGACTTGGTCTTCAAGTTCTATGATCCTACGGTCGGAAGTGCTTGAATTGTTCGAAGGCAAAGATATTGCCTTGACCGTTTTATTCAAATCACGGGGATCATTCCAACTTTCGTTGTCATAAAGAGCAAGATCTTCCAAGAGAGCCCATGATTGTTCCGCACTTAGATCACGTAGCTTGCCACCGGCCGATTGGTCAATGGTTTGCCTCGTGGAGAGATTGATGTGGTCATAGAAGATTTGGACTTGAAGCCAAAGCTCTATGCCATGGTGAGGGACTTTTTGGAGTAAGTCCTTGAATCGAGTCCATGCCTCATAGAGGGTTTTGCCTTGACGTTGTTGGAACATCAAGATATCATTCCTTAGCTTGGTAGTTCTTCCTGGTGGGAAAAACTGAGCAAGGAAACGAGTGGTGAGATCATCCCAAGAGGTGATGGATCCTGCGGGTAGAAGCTCTAGCCATTGAATAGCTTGGTCCCGCAGAGAGAATTGAAAGAGACGCAGTCGGGTCGTCTCTCGAGTGGCAACATCAAGGTCTATAGAATCAACGATTTTGAGAAAGTCCTTGAGATGTTGATTAGGATCTTCGGAACGAAGTCCATGGAATGCGCATCCGCTTTGCACCAACCGGATGGTGTCGGATCGCAAGGGAGTGACATTGGCTCCTTGAGTGAGCTCAATGGTGTTTCGATAGCCATGGTGGCTAGGACGGGAGTAGTCTCCTAAGGTACGGGCTCTAGGAGGTGGGTGTTGTTGTGGTGGTGGGTTGTTGGGATCGAGGATATTACCACCTTTCATGATGTCGGATGGTAATGGTTACGAACAAAGAAACGAAGAAAAAAGATAGACTAAAGAAAACCTAGAAAAATAAAATAAAAATCTCACTAGAAAGGAATCTAGTGAGTAGACCTAATAAAATAAAAATTCAACCTAAACAATAACTATTCCCCGGCAGCGGCGCCAAAAACTTGATGCGTGGTTTTGCGACCTTACAACAGGTTTTACCTCTCGAGGGATCTCAAGAGGCTTGCAATCCCCACCAGGCAGTGTACCTGACCGATGTAGTATAGTGTAGTGGCAAGTACTGGGGGATTGATCGTTCTCTAGGGGAATAGTGTCGTTAGGATTGAAAAACTACTCTAATAGGTCTAAGGGTGAGGGAAGATTCTTTTTGTATTTTTATATTTTTATGAAAGCAAGTAAAAATCTCGGGTTTGAAGGAGTGGGCGGAATTAGTTGCTAGTCAACTAACCCAATTAACTACAAATGCAAATAAAACAAAATAACTGAAAATGAAAAGGTCGTGGAACTTATATGGAGAGAAATGTGTTTAGTTAGATTTCCTTACTCCCTAACTATCTTTTACCGGTTGATTAGTGTGTATTAATTGCGTGGATGACGGGTGTATTCCTTAATACCAATCATGGGGTGGCGTACGTACTTCCCCAACTCTACAAGCTCCTACTTCACTCCTATGTCGAGCCGGCTAAGAAGCTCCTAACATGGGATCACTAGAATTCGCTCATGCATTAAATACAACCATAAAAACCTTAGTACGCATTGGTTCATGTTTCTTAAGACGTTCAAGCAAGTTACCGTATAGGAGGTTAGCCAGTTTTCTTAAGCCTAACATCGATAAACAATCATCCAATACAATCAATAACACACCAACAACCAATAATCAATAGTTAGGTTTCATTAGATCTAAGCAAACACAAGATAAATCTAGCCTAGCATGTTAAATAAAAGACAAGAACAAGATATAATCAAACAACACATAGACATATTGAATGATTAATTGATTACTTATCTTCAATTGAACATGGGAGATCCAAGGGTATAAAACCCTTAAAAATGGCAGAAAAATCGTCTAGGGTTTCTCCTCACAAAGTTGCACACCAATGACTAAAAATTATGAAAGTATATATAGGAAAACAGATCTGACGGCGTCATGTTATAGAGCTTGACGCCGTCAACTCGCCGCGGTTAGGGTTTCTTGATGGCCTTCTTGACGCCGTCCCCCTTTAATCTTCCAAAATCCTCTCTGGCTTATCAAGGGTTGACGGCGTCACATTGGGGCTTGACGCCGTCACAGGTACTTTCCAGCAGATTTTTGAGACTTTGTCGTTTTCTTCACTTTTATGCTCCAAAAACGTCCAAAATGCTTCCTTTTCCAGATTTCTTCTCCAAAGTACCTAAAATGACAAAAGGAACGATTTAGGGCAATATTTGATCAAATAAATACGATTTAGGGCTTAAATGACCCCCTAAAAGCGGTACACTTTTCGCTTCATCAGTAGTTATTTCTTCTTTATAGATTGTTGGTTCTTCATCGGTCTCCGTTTCAGAATCAGATCCCTCTTCCTCAACAATCTTTTCTTCTTCTGGTTCGGGCTTAGCAATCTTAACCAGAACTCTCCTCTTAATGATTTTAGGAGCAGCTGGTTTGATTTTCTTGGATGTGCTAGAAGTGCTGCCTGACTTTCTTCATTCCTTTGATCGAGTACTAGTTTGAGAAGACTCATCATCGTACTTGTAGAAACCAACATGTCCCTCATTAGATGCTCTATCATAGCTTTTGTATGCTTTTGTTTGCTTAATCTTGTCTGTCAGCAGAGCTTCAGGTAGTCTCATCCCCTGTTTACGTGTGCTTCCTTTAGGGATGTAGACCGAGCTGATGGTCTTGTCCATAGCAAATAAGTGCATTTCTCGGTCTTCAAGACGTTGAGGGATGTCAGTGTTTTCGTCAAGTAGATGACAGATGATAAGCTTGGTGTATCGAACAAACGGGATTTTGGTTAAAGGTTTGCTGTAGTGACTTTGAATTTGGTAGACAATATCATCCCCGATAAGTTAAGCATAGTCAATCTGTTTCTGATTAACTATACCCCAGAAGATTTAAAGATGAGACAGACGGGGGTTCTCATGGCCACTTTCCCTTCCAGAGACAGATCGGGCCAAGATGTAATATATCGTTTTCCAAGGTTTTGGGATGAGCTTGGCTTCAACCCTTGAGAATCTTGTCAATGGTTTGTCAGGCTGTACATCAGAGGCAATCTCTATAAGAAAGTTAGGAACTTCTTCTTTAATAGGTGCTGGATAGAATTCCTTGGCAAGTTCAGGAGCTTCTGGTAATAGCAAAGCCTTGCAGAGGCAGTTCACATCAACAGTTACTTCCTTTCGGTCTAGCTTGCATGTGAAATATTCTTCTCTCGAGTCTTGCTTCATAGTGTTCCACATTTGATTAATGTAGAGTTTGGGAACATTAGCTGACTTTTCCAACATACTCCTACACTTATGTATCTTGAGAACCTCTATAGCTATCTGACAAGTTGGTTCCGCACACTTAACCTTGTGAAATTCCACCCAAGCATTGTTCTTGCCAATTTCCACATCGTAGTCTTGTGGAAGGATGTCAGCCATGGTGAGCATTGGGAGTGGTTGTTGGGCAGCCATTTGAGATATCTGAAACATCAATCAAAATAGATTTGCAGGATACATGAAAGTTAGCAAATTGTTAATCTTGTTATTCTTCATGTGACCATTTTGTTGCTTAATTTGATTTTACATGTTTAAGTTTTAAGAGTATAGCCATTTTCATCTGTGGTCATTATGTAGATAATTAGTTAAAGTTGATTTCCTTCTATTGCCCATTGAACAATTTCGACAACTTGTGACTTATATGAATTTCGACAGTTGAATTGTGACAGATATCTACAATTGTGACAATTATGACCAATTCCGACAGTTTTAAATTCTGACCGATTTATGATCCAATTCCGATGACTTTTGAATTTCGATATCATTGGATCAATTCTGATGAAAAAATCTAAATTGCGATAAGTCATGTCCAATTGCAATGGAAATCTGGAATTGCGATAATTTTGCCCAATTGCGATGAAAATTTTGAATTTCGACAAGTTTTGTGCAATTGCGACAAATTTATCCAATTTCGATGGATTTTGCAATTCCGACAGGACTTATCCAATTTAGACGGATATTACAATTTCAACAATTTCTTATACAAGAAATTGCGACAAACACAGTAGACGTACATTATCTTGATAATTTTGTCGAATTTGGTTTTCCTGTCCAATTTAAATCAATTCACAAGTTATAATCTGCTTATTGCGTTCATCTATACTCTTCTAAACCCTGTTTATCAAATTAAAATGCAACAGTTCATAATTATGACAAACCCTATTCTAAGAATCATCGGAATTCACTAAAACATGTTAGAAGTTTGTTTGATTGATTCCAATAGATTCCTATAATGTTCCTGAGTTCATTGGTCCATATCTTAACACTTTTTATCCATGAATCAGAAAGATTGAACTTGTTTGAGTTCATCTTAAACCCTACGCATCTAAATTTCTTCAAATGTGTTTCTGGGTTCGATTCAATGGTTAAATCATGTTATATGACATATATAAACACTATCTCAACAACTTAATTAAACAACAACACATTCGTATGAATTTCCCCAATTTTATCCTATGAACCCTAATTATGAACATGCATCAATTCAAGTTTCTGGGTGTGATTAAACACTCATAACACGTTTAGGACTCAATTCCGACCAAAACCACCATTCAATTACGTCTCAAACATTCAGAATCATTTAATCACAATTAGACATAAACCCTAAATCTATATTAATCGATTTTGAAATATTTAGCCATTGGATCATTAAATCCTTGAAAACCATATCTTATAATCATGCAAACAATGTTTAAACACTCACAGTTTTGAAGAATCTTGATCGGATTTGAAGATTGATTTGTGGTCGTGGATTGAGTTTGGTGGGAAATAAATGATAGCTGGTGAAAAAGTTAATGCAGTGAATTTGTAATAACTGCATTTCAGATGCAGTTATTGCAAATTTACTTTTGTTTTATTTTAACTTTCCAACTTTGACACATTAAGTCCCTTAACCACATGATTTTTCAATTAAAGTCCTTACTCACAACTTGTTAACTAGACTTGACATGATTTTGACTAGAACAATTTAATACTCCCCCTTGACTTATGAGTATTTGAAAAATATTTTTAAGATCAAGGGGTATCACACAGATAGTATTACCACCACTTTATAAAGCAACATTTTTAAGAAATATATGCAAGTACAAATTTTAATGAAAATTTTAAAATTTGAATTTCATACTCCCCCTCAACACTTGTTCAGAAAGAATTGGTAATGTGTTAAAATGAACAAAGTGTTGATGGAAATTTTGTACTTGCATTTTTTTTAAGTAAAAAAAAATAGAAAATCTTTTTGAATTTTTGATAAAATATTTACAAAGATAGTTTTGGTGTTTGACCTTTTTAGTTGTTTGTAAGAAAGTTATTTAAATCCTCTGGAGTCAAACACCTCATACCAATTTGGTGAACTAATTCCACAAATCTTGAGGCTTTGGTGAATAAGTCAGCCAATTGGTATTTTGTACCCACAAAATAAAGTTCAATAGTACCCTGTTCCACATGCTCCTTGATAAAGTGATATCGAAGTGCAATGTGTTTAGACTTCGAGTGTTGAATTGTGTTGCACGAGATGGTAATGGCACTCTTGGAGTCGCAGTACATGGGAATCTTGTTGAAAACGTAACTGTAGTCCATTAGTTGTGATCGCATCCAAATGACTTGAGCACAACATGCTGACATGGCTACATATTTAGATTCTGTAGATGATAACGATATACAATCTTGTTTCTTTGACTGCCAAGACACAAGTTTGTCTCCAAGGAACTGCACTCCTCCAGATGTACTTTTACATGTATCTAGGCATCCTTCATGATCAGCATCTGAAAAAGCAATTAGTTCAAAGCCAGAATCCTTCAGATACCAGATCCCCAACTGAATGGTTCCCTTTATGTATCGAAGGATTCGTTTAACCTCATAGAGGTGTCTTTCAGTAGGTCGAGACTGATAGCGGGAGCAAAGATATGTTGCAAATACAATATCTAGTCTGCTGGCTGTTAGATACATGAGTGACCCAATCATACTTTGGTATTTTGTAGGGTCAACTGGTGTCCCATGTAAATCAACATCCAGCTTTGGAGATGATGCAGACATAGGAGTGTTATATGTGTCACAACTTGTCATGCCATGTTTCTTTAAAATCTCTAGAGCATATTTGGACTGGTTTAGAAAAATACCACGGGGGGATTGATGAACTTGCAGTCCTAAAAAGAACGTAAGTTCACCAATCATAGACATCTCAAAATTTTGTTTCATTAGTTTAGCAAAAGCATTTGAGTACTTTTTGTGTGTTGAACCAAAAATGATATCATCAACATAAATTTGAACAATTAAGATGTCCTCCCCGTGTTTTTGAATAAACAGTGTAGGATCAACTGATCCTTTGGAAAAGTGATTAGCTATTAAGAATGCTAATAGTTTATCGTAGCATGCCCTCGAGGCTTGTTTAAGGCCATAGAGGGCTTTCTTGAGCCTGTACACATGGTTTGGATGATCTGGATCGATGAAGCCCTCTGGTTGTGTAACATACACCATACACTTCTTCACGGAGTTTTCCATTCAGGAATGCAGTCTTCACATCCATTTGATAATGTTACACCCCGAAAATCGGGTCGCAGGGGAAGACAATGTCGCTGGGGTGTTACAAAATTGGTATCAGAAAACAAGTACAAAGAACGGTTTTCTCCACAATCATTTAGAATATAATTGGTTAACCAAAAGTATCAATTTACATTGTTCAATTTTTGTGCGGAAATAGGCCCATAAAATAAGTACAACAGTCCCCAAATGAATATCCAAGTGTCTCGATCCTATAACCATGCCATGCAATGCCAACTGTCGCCAAATGTGAGCTAACACTTTAAGAACCTTTAAATGCATGCTAAAACGGGTCAACACAAGGTTGGTGAGTTCATAGGTTTAAGTTTAAAACAATATGGTTGAACAAAAATATTTCCGAGTTCAAACATTGTTCACAACAAGTCAAGTTCAACATAGGCTCACACTGCCTAAATCACAGTTTCCAAAACCAAACTGTAAACTATATCATAATACAAAACATTTAGAACCAAAATCAATCATACAGATACCATGCTCATATAGTGTCGCGCCAACTGAGCCTAAAGTGTGCATCATATTCATAACCAATATCACGTGGGGAGCTACCCCGATAGATCTATCAACATGTGGGCTCTCAAAGAGAGTTAACAGTTACACCAACTGAACCTATAACCCGTGGGCTCTCAGCAAAGAGTTAACAGTTACACCAACTGAACCTATAACCTGTGGGCCCTCGGCAGAGAGTTAACAGTGGCACAGTCATGTACTCACAACAAGCATGTCACAACTTATAATCACCTCATCACACATATATGTCCAAAATCATGTAACACAGTAGTTAACAGCATAAAAATGTTTGTAAAGCATTGAGTTTAGTGAAAAACAACGAGCATGTATTCTCCCCCAAAATAGTTATAAAACAAGTAAAAGTAGGGGCCCTGAACTCACCTTAGCCACATCAATGCAAAGATCACAACTGACACGACTAGCACCGAGAAGCAAAACACTACAGTCTCAAGACATATGGCATGACAATTCCAAGATATAAAGGCACAACGGACTCAAGAACTACACGCAACCTAATATGAATGATGTGATTTAAGTCACGGAATGATGTCGTGCATGCAAGTTCATACTCTACTTTATCACTTGTAGATGTTTGTTGTAATTTTTATCGTCAAAAATATAGTTGCGTCAATTTGATCGTTTATTCAGAAAATCACCCTTTTTAGAAAACGTAACTTGTAAACCCCACGATCAAGTTTTAGTCGTCAAGCAAATGGCTATTTCAAAATTCTCTAACGCGCCTAATAAATATATACATCTTTCTACCATTTCCGTTTACCTCATTTTAGCCAAAACGTACACTAAAAGGTCCGAAAATACATTTCTACAAATCCTAACAGCTTTCTATTAGCAAAATAGAAGCTGTCAAAACTAAACGTTGCCGCAAATCTTCATTAAGCCATAACTTTTGTGTCGTAGCTTCGTTTCTTAAGTTTGACCTATCCCCGCGAAGATATTTAAGTATACTATTGGCTTTTCAAGGTCCCGGCTAGTCTAGATACCATTTAGCATCAGTTTTTATTACTCAAATTTCTGGACAGACTCATACTTTTTCTGAAAATGTAGTTTTCGTCGTAAATATTGAAATTAGCGTATCTTTTTCGTTACAATATCGTTTTAACTCATTCAAGCGGCAACGTTTTCGTTATTGAGTCTATTTTCTATATTACTAGCCTAATATTGCCACTGAGTTACTGATTTTCCTGTATTAATCAAAATAGGTCAGATTCATTAGTAAATGTGTCAACTATTTTTCCAAACCTTCTAGTTATTATAACCACTTAACAACCACTTCAAATCTAGTCCTAGTTCATCCATCAACTTCTCAACCTAATAATAGTGATCTAACAATAAGCTTAACATTATTCAAGAGTTCATGTAAATGATCAACAAGGTTGGTAAAAATTACAAGTTCACTAACATATATATATATATATATATATATATATATATATATATATATATATATATATATATATATATATATATATATATATATATATATAAAATGTTTATCATCACTTTCTTGTGGAGATTTTCACTAACTAGTTTTCTTGTAATAAAAACTTGTTTAAAACATAGACTTTTGTTAAAAGATCATTGTGAGTACAAACCTTTGTCAACATGTACAAAGTGATAAATAAGTATAGGTAACTTGATACTAGATCTCATGATATAAAGAGGGTGAAAATAGTTTTTGGCTTACTTGAAGAGGATGAAAATGTAACACCCCAACCCGACAAGGTCAAAGGTGTCACAAATACGGATTCTTATCAGAACAAACGCAAGCATATGACATACATAATACAATAGAATACCAAGGGTTACAAGTGAAATATACAATAATTACTAAGTCTGAATATAACTTTTCAAATCATCTCTAATCCAATTTAGCTAGCAAGGTCTTCTAAGTCCAAGGCTCTCTCTAATAACAACCCAGCTTCCAACTAAAACCTGCCGCACACGAAAAGAAACGTGCGGCTGAGCTTACAAAGCCCAGTGAACAGATATATATAATAAACGGAAATGAAACAAACGGAAATGAACAAATGAAGCATAATGAAAGAGATATAAATAAGGTACAAGAGTAAAGGTCTAGGACAGTCATCCACCACGAGCCCAGAAACATATCATATCAAATCACATACCAGGGTGTATGGAGGGGTGACCTCAGCATACCAAGACAGGGTTGAGGGGATACCTCCAGGGTTGGAGTTGCAAGCTCCCAGGGTTGTGAAAGGCATGTATTGCACACAGTACCAGTCACCAGACATACCAGACATATCAGAAACAGAACAGATCTAGGATGCATCCATACGCCCCTACCCAATCACATGCAGACCAAAACAAAGGGACGGTGTAACCAAATCACTAGGGCTACACACTAGTCATGCCAGTGGTGCATCACAGACACGGCCATGTTACCTTCATGGCTAGGGTCACAAATTTTGCTCGGGTATCAAACTGGGAGTCAAAGGTCCAGGTCATAGGTTCATATCATAATCAGAGAGTCACATCAGAAAGGTCATATCAGAAAGTTCATATCAGAAGATTCATATCAGAAGATCAAATGTCCCAGGTCAATATACAAAAGGGTCAAAGTATCAGATGGTCAAATCTTCAAAAGGTTCAATATCAAAAGTACATTTCAAAAGGTTTTCTCTTAAGGTTTATTTAAAACAATCATTCAAAATAGTTTTCATAAATGGTCTTTCAATTAGTTTTCATAAAACGAACTTCAAAATAGTTTTCTTAAAGTCAATATATCATGCTTGAAAAACCCTTTCAAAATACTTTACTTAAAACATTTCCATCTCATATCAAAAGGTCTTATATCATAGGTCCAAAATCAGAGATCAAAGGTCAAAGCAAAGGTGTCATAGCAAAGGATCGTAACAGAGTATCAAATCAGAGATTTAACGAATCAGAAAAGAATCATAGGAAACCTTACAGAGAAGGTCAGAATATCTGTACTTTTTTTTTTCAAAGCAACCGCAAACTCAGAAATAGATGACACAAGGTGGATCAGGACCTCTCTTTCTTCACACCTAGAGGGGGGGAGACAAGAATTACAAACCCTTTCATTTTAAGTAACTTTCCAATTTAGCTTTTAGATTCATCAAGTTACTCTTTTAGTCCTTTAGGTTTCATAACTTACATTTTAAACCTTATAATATCCATAATTACACATTAGACCCTTAGTTTACAACCTTTACAATTTAGGTCCTTTAATTATTTCAAATCGATAATACTTTATATATGCACGAGATTAAACCTTCTACATATCAAAATGACACAAGGAACCCTTCAACTTTCCAAAATACCTTTTTAGCCTTCGAAAATCACTGTATTACACTGATGGTCCATTAGTTTACAAAAATACAACTTAGGTCCCCCAAACTCTTACAATCGATCTATACTTCATGTATTTATAGAATTAACCCTTTCAAATATCGAAATGACACAAAAGGACCCTCGACTTTCATGTATACGACCTATGTAAGTTTCAAATACTCCCAAATATGCCCCATAGTTTCGAATTTACCAAAATCGACCCATAAAATTTTATAAACCCAATCGGTACACAAGGTTTCCCATCCAAACTCTAACCAACCCAACCAAATCATTATAACGTCATTAAAACATCATTAATACTTTATATAACAAACCCTAGCTCGATCTAAACCTTAACTCGATCCATTTAAAATCCGGTTTGACACAATTCAACCAACATTCGACTAGGGCCTTATTAGGTTTGTTTTATACGTTCTCTAGGTTAAAATAAGAATAAAAATCGCACATATAGTAGCCTCACGCAGCAGATCAAATATCATATCGTTTTAAGGTTTGGTTCGACATATATTATCTAAATCGATTTAAACATTGCATGGTTCGTTTTATTTGGTGTATATGATGTTATTAGGATGTAGAGGACAGAAAATAAAGATCAAACCAGAGGGTTGTCGACTGGAACGAAGCGTGGGAGCAAGTGGGTCGAACCGAGTCAATAGGCTTCACGATCTCACGGCAGCTTCTCCAGGGCCTTGCAACGTTTTTCATAGATCAATAAGGTGTGAGGATCATGATGAAAGTACCACAACAGGTGTATAAGGATCGGGTTAAAAGTTTTGTGGTTTACCTCACTTTTGATGTCGCGACTAGGAAATACGATACCGGCTCAATCCACACCTCAGCAGGCGTTCAAGGGTTTTCAGAGACTTCTTTAGGTGCTAATTATCACAAGGATTCTTGGTTTAAAGCTTGGAGTAATCGGATTCAAGAGTGGCAGTCGTTTAAGTGTTTTTAGGGTTTGTTAGGGAGACACGGTTTGTTAGTGAGGGGATTATGGGAATATGAGATGAGTGAATGAGGGAAAACGTGTATAAGGAGTAAATCAAGCCCAAAAATTTCGGTGGGGAGGGTATGACCGAGTCTCAATCAAAGGAACTTCCAAATTTACTTGATTTCAAATCTTTAAGAATAAAATTTGTACATGCTTCATTTAAATCGGCTAATATAAGTATTAGAGGGTCCAAGAGACTTTTTAAACGTGTGATAAGTGTCTTAGAGTGATTTGGTTTCATATGTTTTTGATTTACCAAGATTCGGGATCATTTCGGTGCGTTACGGACCTTTTATGTTAAAGTTTCAGATTGTAGGGGCATTTTGGTCTTTTAACACATTTTAGAATTTTAGGGTTTTACACATGAGATGTGAGCAAGAACAATAGAACCCCAAAGGTTACTTCAAATCGATTTATAGTTAATGCAAGGCTCGCCAATGATCGTTAAATACTTGAAATAAACGAAAACCGGATCTCTTTCTTCCTTTAAAATTTAGCCGAACCACAAGAGTAGCAAAATAGGTTTTCTAGGTGAAAATGTGCAAAAGAAAATGAGCTAGATCTCATCTCTATTTATAGTGAAAGTAGGAGTGATTTGGTCATTTAATAAAAAGGGTATTGTGGTAATTCAACACTTGGTCAAAAGTTTTGGTCTTTGGTCTTCCTTTGACCGAATTTATGGGGGGGGGGGGGACAAGGTGGCTAGTCAAGCCCCCCAACATTATTCCATATTTCATGGACTAGTGTTGGCTAATTAAGTGTGATGTAAACTTTGTCTAGTAACTAATTATGGAACCAAGGGGAGGGGGGCACATGGGTTAAGATAGGATTAGATGGGTAGTTTAGATACAAAAGTATATGTGTTGCATGTATTGGGTGTTAAATATATGCATTGGTTGTTGGTTCGGTGATTAACGAAAGTTGTACGTAATTAAACGTAAGATATAAAGAAATTACTTTAGGCGTCACGAAATATTTTTGGAACTTTGGTAATAATTTTGGAAGTATAAAAAAACTTTAGAAACAATCATTGGGAGAATTGGGTATATCGGGTGTTAAATCTTAAATAGCGAATATCGTTTGTTGAATTGACAACCGTAAGTATTTAAAGAATAGGAAATTGTTTAATGGTTTAAAATTGTGAATCAAAGTAGGAGCAAGGTACTTGAGCATTGTGGACTAAATATAGTCTAAATTCATAGTGTTCAATAGGGTTGTTCCTCATTTTATATTTATTTAACCAAATATGTAACACCCCAACCCGACAAAATACATGGTTTCATATCAGATATAAGCATTCAAGAAATAAAATAGCGGAAGCCTTAACATTAAAATCCAGAGGAAAATAAGTCAACACGACTTATATCAAGTGCAAGACAGAAATAACAAAGTACAAAACAGAATCCAAACTGCCCAAACAATGGCATAACAGAAATAATATCCAAATGGTCACACTAGAATGACAAGGTCTAAACTTCACACAAGTTGCTCTCATCCCAAGTTAAACCCAGCTCCTAGCTTAAATACCTGCCGCAGGAAAAGAAAATGCGGCTGAGCTACGAGAACTCAGTGAACAGATATAATGGAAACAAAGCAGTAGTAACGGAATAGTAAAGTAAAAGAAATAATACCAGGTGTAACAAGAGTCAGGAAAAGGAATACAATAGAGTTACGCAGATATACCAAGAGTTAAGAATGGTTACAATGGTAAATGTAAATGAAACCAGAACCCACCACAATCCCAAGTCAAATCAAGTCAGGTCAAATGTCAAGTCAAGTATCAGGTCATAAGGTTACAGGGTTTCAGGAGAACAGAAATCCTCTACGAGCCCAAAACATATCAAATCAAATCAAATCATATATCAGGGTGTATGGAGGGGTGACCTCAGCATACCAGGTACAGGGTGAGGGGATACCTCCAGGGGTTGGAGACGCGTTCTCCCAGGGTTGTGAAAGACGTGTATCGCACACACTCGTCAGTCACCAGGTAATACAAATAATACAAACAAATCAGGTCAGGTCTAGGATGTATCCATACGCCCCCGCAGGCCACAGGGTCTTCCTCTACGTAACAAATCAAATCAGGTCGGGGACGGTGTAACCAAATCACTAGGGATACACACTAGTCATGCCGGTGGTGCATCACAGACATGGACATGAAACCCTCATGCCTAGTGGATGGCTCGTAGTCTCAAACTGTGGGTCAAGGTCAAGTATCAAGTCCCTGGTGTCAAGTATCAGGTGTCAAGTCTCAGGTATCAAATGTCAGGTATCATATCAGGGTTCATATCAGGGTTCAAGACAGGAGATAGATGCAGGGGTTCATTATCAGGAGGTCCATATCAGGAAGGTCAAATACTAGAAGGTCAATACTAGGAGGTTCATAATAGTTTATTATAAGAAATCCTTTTTAAATGGTTATAATAAAAATGATCGTTAAAACAGTTTTCATAATAAAAGTCTTTTAAGGAAATGTTCAAAACCTCTTCATATATAACTAAAAAGTAGTTATAAAATCCTATGAACCTTCAAGTACCCAAGGTCTTAATTATTCAGGTTACCAGGGGTGAACAAGTCATGTCAAGTATCGGAAGAAAACATAGCAGGGTTCAAGGCAAGAGTTCAAGTAAAGGCTCAAGTCAAAAGGTTCATATCAAGTGTATCAAGGTTCAAGTTCAGGTTTATAACAAGGTTCAAGACAAAGGTTAAAGCAAAGGTTCAAATCTACGGTTCACAATACAAGGGAAACATAGCAATGAAGCAGGAATCAGAAATGAGACGAAGGCTCCTTACAAGAAGAGCAGAATATCTGTACCTTATTCAAATAGCAAGCACAAACACAAGAGTAGCTGACAGGGATCAAGATCACTCCCTCCTCGAACCTAAAGGAGTAGAAGACAGAAATACGAAAGGGGTTTCAGTTATCTTCCCATTATAAGTAACTTCTATTTTTAGCAGGTTTCAATTCTTAACAGGTTTCCAGAATTAGTAAGTTTCCATACCTAGCAAGATTCAAGTGATATAATTCAAGTTAAGTCATTAATGTAGGCTTTTTATGGAAGTAATATTCATTTTAACAAGTTACACAAGTTTAGGGTTAAGTATGACAAGCCTTCATAGTTCAGGGTTATAAATGTAAATTTGCCAAAGTTCAAGGTTAAAATAGAGATATTATAATTTATCATTCAAATACTTAATTTTCCAGAATTTCACGTTTAGCCTTCAAGTTTCAAATATTTACAAGTTACACCCTTTTAGTTAATTATCTTACAAATTAAACCTTATAATTATGTAACTTACCATTTAACCCTTATTAATTATTACAATTACACATCAAGCCCTTCATTACTCATATTTACAGAAAAATACCCTTTAAATAAATCATGTTACAACAGCCCCTTCATCTTTCGGTAATTTACACAATTAGTCCTTGTATTTATCAAAAATGTTAATTCGATTCAATATTTATCCATAATTACATATTAAGCCCTTAAATACTCAAAATTACACATTTCACCCTTCATGATATTAGTTACACCGAGAACCCTTGAGTTTCCAGATTTTACATTTTCAGCCCCTCAATTTATATTTATTTTCAATTCGCCACATAATTTACACATTAAATCCATATCTCGCTCAATTTACAAATAAGGCTCTCATATAATAATTTTTATATATTCCCCCTGATCTATAAAACATTACAAAAATATCCCACAATTTTTAATAATTACAAAAACACCCTTTAACTAATTATTATTAAATCGGTATACAAAATGTTTATCAAAATCAAACCCTAAACATCCCAATCAATAAGTAATCATTGTATCTTCATTAAACATCATTTATATCCAGATTTCATCACATAGAAACCCTAGTTCGATCGGTTTTGAATTTTGTCCATGACTTCCTTTTATTTCCAAAAACCCGATTATAACAAAATTCCAAAACTCATGAATTCGACTTCAACAATTCAAGATACCATTTTTCTGTGATTATATGATGTATATAAGACCCACGAAAAATATAAACAAGGCCTAGAAAAATCGCTATTATTTTATAGCTCTCGATTTCGATTTTAGGGTTTGATAGATCATTATTTTTCATTCGATCGAAATATGGTGCATGGCTCGATTTCAATAATTTTTACACGTTATATATGATTAGGAGTAGGCTAGAAAAATACCAGGAGGTTTTTAGATCAACAGGATTACACGCTATGAATTTGTGTTGCTCGGTTTCACTATATCGACCCCAAGAATCACCACGACCAAACGAACGACCCCAGGAATTTGTAGCTATTTTTCCCACCTCCTTTGCACTTGGAAGAACACCAGAAAAATACCTCCTTGCCTCAGAAAAATCGGATCAAGTGTGTGTTGATTTTAGTGTGTGGCGGCTTTAGTTTGTTAGGGTTTAATTGGAAAATAAATTATGGGATTGCTATTAGAAGTTATAGGCCGAGTCTAGAGGAGAGAAATCAGCCAAAGAACCGACCTTAATTGCCTACAAATCAGGATTCTATTTTTAGTTTGATTTGCACAATTTATTTTGTGTTTTTAAAATGTTTTTAAATATAAATAAATGTATATATTATGTAATATTCGGCCCATGTATTCTTTTTGTGAAATAATACTCTTTTGTACATTTCAAAAATATTTGGAGCTTGCCTCAAAATTATCTCGCTTGATTTGTAGTTCGTTTCCAGATATTCGGGTTTAATTTGGAACTTTAAATAAGCTTTAATTAAATTTTAAAGTTTCAGGGGTAATTTGGTAATTTTTGCATGTTTTAGATTTTCGGGTTTTACAACTCTTCCCCTCTAACAGAAAAATTTCGTCCTCGAAATTTGCAAGGACATAGAAATGAAAGAGAACGGAAAACAAAACAAGGACATACCAGACGCCTTATCTGCCTGGTCACGAGAAAGCGAGAAAACACGACCGGTAGTAGGAGAAGGAGGATCAAGATATTTTCCATGTTTTGCCGGATTCCGCCTAGGACAATCTTTCAACTTATGCTCCCTCGAACCACAACTAAAACAAGCTCCAGAAGTCGTACGACAAAATCCCGTATGGTTCTTCCCACACTGAGGACAACTAGCTGACCCCTGACTGTCGTTGCGCCCCCGACGATCGCCATCCTGCCTAGAAGCTGACCTTGAATCCCGTCCTCGCTGATCATGACCACGATCCGCCCGATCTCGTGGTTCCAAACCCCTACTAGATTGCCCCTTCCGCTCATAATCCTGGTCCCGGTGACTCTTATAATCCCTACTCTGGTCCTGCTGACTCTGCCCCCTGGAATGCACCCGATTACCGTCCCTATCCCGCTTATTAGAATCTCCATTTGCATGTAACAACTCGATGTTGCGGGCAGCATCCGCGACAGCAGCCACATCCTCGTGCTCAAAGTTCACTATACGATCTAATACCCATGTCTTCAACGCCCACTTAAAATGACGTGCCTGACGATGCGCATCCCCAGCAACCTCTGGCCCAACAAAACTGGCCAACCGTAAGAACCTCTGCATAAACTCCCCCGACGACTCCCGATCCCCCTGACGAATCATCCCATACTCCCTCTCATACTTCTGCTGCTCCGATAATGGAATACACTGCCTATAGAACACCTCAATGAAATCCGCCCAAGAACAGGTTTCAGCATACTCATCCCCCTTAGCTTGAACAAGAGCAGTCCACCAATTAAGGGCGTCACCTTCTAGCTTGAATGTGGCCAACCGAGTTTTAAACTCGTCAGCACATCCGAGAACCCTGAACAACTTTTCGACATGGGTGATCCAGTCCTCTGCCTCATGGGGAGTGGCAGCGGACTTGAAAGAGAGAGGCTTGAGCTTGTTGAACCTCTCGATCCACACATGAATGCCAACAGGTGGGTTAACAACAGGTGGAGCACCACCACCACCACCACCGCTACCGGAAGATCCAACACCATTGCGGATGTTGTTGGTGACCTCGGTCACCACCTGAGCAGAAAGGTTAGGGAGGACGTTTTTCAAAGCCTCAGCAATCATGGCCTCGAAATTTGGAGCATCATACTCGTTAAAGCGCGTGTTCACCATCTGAACGATCACAAAAGGATTAGCAACTCAGATAGAATATGACAGAGCAGGTCAAGAATCTATGACAGAGCAAAACAGGAAAAGAGTGCGCGAAAGGAAACCTAATGTCTACCCAATCCTCACAGGTCACGAGCCTAAGCTCTAAGGGTTTCGGATGCCTATTCTCTGATACCATAAATTGTAACACCCCAACCCGACAAGGGCAAAGATGTCACAAATACATGGTTTCATATCAGATATAAGCATTCAAGAAATAAAATAGCGGAAGCCTTAACATTAAAATCCAAAGGAAAATAAGTCAACACGACTTATATCAAGTGCAAGACAGAAATAACAAAGTACAAAACAGAATCCAAACTGCCCAAACAATGGCATAACAGAAATAATATCCAAATGGTCACACTAGAATGACAAGGTCTAAACTTCACACAAGTTGCTCTCATCCCAAGTTAAACCCAGCTCCTAGCTTAAATACCTGCCGCAGGAAAAGAAAATGCGGCTGAGCTACGAGAGCTCAGTTAACAGATATAATGGAAACAAAGCAGTAGTAACGGAATAGTAAAGTAAAAGAAATAATACCAGGTGTAACAAGAGTCAGGAAAAGGAATACAATAGAGTTACGCAGATATACCAAGAGTTAAGAATGGTTACAATGGTAAATGTAAATGAAACCAGAACCTAACACAATCCCAAGTCAAATCAAGTCAGGTCAAATGTCAAGTCAAGTATCATGTCATAAGGTTACAGGGTTTCAGGAGAACAGAAATCCTCTATGAGCCCAAAACATATCAAATCAAATCAAATCATATATCAGGGTGTATGGAGGGGTGACCTCAGCATACCAGGTACAGGGTGAGGGGATACCTCCAGGGGTTGGAGACACGTTCTCCCAGGGTTGTGAAAGACGTGTATCGCACACACTCGTCAGTCACCAGGTAATACAAATAATACAAACAAATCAGGTCAGGTCTAGGATGCATCCATACGCCCCCGCAGGCCACAGGGTCTTCCTCTACGTAACAAATCAAATCAGGTCGGGGACGGTGTAACCAAATCACTAGGGCTACACACTAGTCATGCCGGTGGTGCATCACAGACATGGACATGAAACCCTCATGCCTAGTGGATGGCTCGTAGTCTCAAACTGTGGGTCAAGGTCAAGTATCAAGTCTCTGGTGTCAAGTATCAGGTGTCAAGTCTCAGGTATCAAATGTCAGGTATCATATCAGGGTTCAAGACAGGAGATAGATGCAGGGGTTCATTATCAGGAGGTCCATATCAGGAAGGTCAAATACTAGAAGGTCAATACTAGGAGGTTCATAATAGTTTATTATAAGAAATCCTTTTTAAATGGTTATAATAAAAATGATCGTTAAAACAGTTTTCATAATAAAAGTCTTTTAAGGAAATGTTCAAAACCTCTTCATATATAACTAAAAAGTAGTTATAAAATCCTATGAACCTTCAAGTACCCAAGGTCTTAATTATTCAGGTTACCAGGGGTGAACAAGTCATGTCAAGTATCGGAAGAAAACATAGCAGGGTTCAAGTCAAAGGTTCAAGGCAAGAGTTCAAGTAAAGGCTCAAGTCAAAAGGTTCATATCAAGTGTATCAAGGTTCAAGTTCAGGTTTATAACAAGGTTCAAGACAAAGGTTAAAGCAAAGGTTCAAATCTACGGTTCACAATACAAGGGAAACATAGCAATGAAGCAGGAATCAGAAATGAGACGAAGGCTCCTTACAAGAAGAGCAGAATATCTGTACCTTATTCAAATAGCAAGCACAAACACAAGAGTAGCTGACAGGGATCAAGATCACTCCCTCCTCGAACCTAAAGGAGTAGAAGACAGAAATACGAAAGGGGTTTCAGTTATCTTCCCATTATAAGTAACTTCTATTTTTAGCAGGTTTCAATTCTTAACAGGTTTCCAGAATTAGTAAGTTTCCATACCTAGCAAGATTCAAGTGATATAATCCAAGTTAAGTCATTAATGTAGGCTTTTTATGGAAGTAATATTCATTTTAACAAGTTACACAAGTTTAGGGTTAAGTATGACAAGCCTTCATAGTTCAGGGTTATAAATGTAAATTTGCCAAAGTTCAAGGTTAAAATAGAGATATTATAATTTATCATTCAAATACTTAATTTTCCAGAATTTCACGTTTAGCCTTCAAGTTTCAAATATTTACAAGTTACACCCTTTTAGTTAATTATCTTACAAATTAAACCTTATAATTATGTAACTTACCATTTAACCCTTATTAATTATTACAATTACACATCAAGCCCTTCATTACTCATATTTACAGAAAAATACCCTTTAAATAAATCATGTTACAACAGCCCCTTCATCTTTCGATAATTTACACAATTAGTCCTTGTATTTATCAAAAATGTTAATTCGATTCAATATTTATCCATAATTACATATTAAGCCCTTAAATACTCAAAATTACACATTTCACCCTTCATGATATTAGTTACACCGAGAACCCTTGAGTTTCCAGATTTTACATTTTCAGCCCCTCAATTTATATTTATTTTCAATTCGCCACATAATTTACACATTAAATCCATATCTCGCTCAATTTACAAATAAGGCTCTCATATAATAATTTTTATATATTCCCCCTGATCTATAAAACATTACAAAAATATCCCACAATTTTTAATAATTACAAAACACCCCTTTAACTAATTATTATTAAATCGGTATACAAAATGTTTATCAAAATCAAACCCTAAACATCCCAATCAATAAGTAATCATTGTATCATCATTAAACATCATTTATATCCAGATTTCATCACATAGAAACCCTAGTTCGATCGGTTTTGAATTTTGTCCATGATTTCCTTTTTATTTCCAAAAACCCGATTATAACAAAATTCCAAAACTCATGAATTCGACTTCAACAATTCAAGATACCATTTTTCTGTGATTATATGATGTATATAAGAGCCACGAAAAATATAAACAAGGCCCAGAAAAATCGCTATTATTTTATAGCTCTCGATTTCGATTTTAGGGTTTGATAGATCATTATTTTTCATTCGATCGAAATATGGTGCATGGCTCGATTTCAATAATTTTTACACGTTATATATGATTAGGAGTAGGCTAGAAAAATACCAGGAGGTTTTTAGATCAACAGGATTACACGCTATGAATTTGTGTTGCTCGGTTTCACTATATCGACCCCAAGAATCACCACGACCAAACGAACGACCCCAGGAATTTGTAGCTATTTTTCCCACCTCCTTTGCACTTGGAAGAACACCAGAAAAATACCTCCTTTCCTCAGAAAAATCGGATCAAGTGTGTGTTGATTTTAGTGTGTGGCGGCTTTAGTTTGTTAGGGTTTAATTGGAAAATAAATTATGGGATTGCTATTAGAAGTTATAGGCCGAGTCTAGAGGAGAGAAATCAGCCAAAGAACCGACCTTAATTGCCTACAAATCAGGATTCTATTTTTGGTTTGATTTGCATAATTTATTTTATGTTTTTAAAATGTTTTTAAATATAAATAAATGTATATATTATGTAATATTCGGCCCATGTATTCTTTTTGTGAAATAATACTCTTTTGTACATTTCAAAAATATTTGGAGCTTGCCTCAAAATTATCTCGCTTGATTTGTAGTTCGTTTCTAGATATTCGGGTTTAATTTGGAACTTTAAATAAGCTTTAATTAAATTTTAAAGTTTCAGGGGTAATTTGGTAATTTTTGCATGTTTTAGATTTTCGGGTTTTACAAAATAGTTATTCGTAAAAAGTGTTTTTGTAAAGTCTCAAAGTCGTAAAATTGAGCTTGAAAATAAATGTTGACGTGGAAAATTTACGGGTTGTCACAGATAAACGGTGATGTTCTTGTGGGCAGCATACGCCATAAACATGCGGACAACTTCAAGTCTAGCCACTGGTGCAAAGGATTCTTCAAAGTCAATGCCTTCTTCTTGGCTAAAACCTTTGGCAACTAGATGAGATTTGTTACGAATAACTGTTTCATCAGCATCCAGTTTGTTTTTCTAAATCCATTTAAGTCAGACGACATAGACTCCATCAGGTCTTTCTACCAGTTCCCAAACTTCAAGACGTTCGAATTGATCAAGTTCTTCTTGCATTGATTCAATCCAATTGTCATAAGTTAAGGCTTCTTTAATATTCTTTTGTTCTGCTTGACAGACGGTAAGTGCATAAATGCAAGTTTCACCATCTGTGTGAAGTATTTTTCGTGTCATGACTGGATTGTTTGGATTACCAATCACATTCACTAAAGGATGATCTCTTGTCCATTTGTGGGTTAAAAGGTAATATTGATAATTGTTTTGCATATTAGACGGATCCAAGTTGCTCGTTGACGACTCAGCAATATCAGGAACAGTTGGAGCCGGAGCAAATGGATTAAAGAATGCATTTCTGTCATAATTTGCAGGTGTGGGTACTTCTTGTTGTAGGGGATCTTCAGCTGCATTCTTAGTATTGGAAGCTGTGTGTTCTACTATTGATGGTGATTCTGATGGAGGTGCATTAGCAGGTGTATCAGGTACTGGAATATGAACGGGTTGTGCAGGGGAACTGGTAGATACATCTGGTGCACGACTAACAAGAGAATCATCGAACAGTGGAGCAAACAAGTTTTCCAAATCCTTACGGTTGAAGGAGAGTGGTGCAGCTGATTGATAAGGGAAATTGAGATGGTTAGATGCGGGTCCTAAGCTATTTTCCTCAGAAGACATTTCTGTGAGTTCATCAAAATTAGCATGTA
Source organism: Artemisia tridentata subsp. tridentata (assembly GCA_021014915.2). Classification (NCBI taxonomy): domain Eukaryota; kingdom Viridiplantae; phylum Streptophyta; class Magnoliopsida; order Asterales; family Asteraceae; genus Artemisia; species Artemisia tridentata. The sequence goes on from CP139502.1 coordinate 199,347,513, forward strand.
TTGTCTCTTGAATTTCCCTAGTGCGACGGTTCCAGATACGAAAACCTTTAGAGTTTTCACAGTATCCAACAAAGATTCCAATATCAGCTTTGGCTTTTAGTTTTCCAAAGTCATCACGATCATTATTTGGGTAACAGAGGGCCCCAAATACATGAAAGTAATTTATGTTTGGTTTACGTTTGTAAACAAGCTCATATGAAGTTTTGTGATGCCTTTTTTTGATCATAAAACGGTTTTGAGTGTAGCAAGCGGTTGAGACAGCTTTAGACCAGAGGCAATCAGGTAATTGAGCGTTGATTAACATCGTTCTTGCAGCTAACCCCATTCTGTTCTGGACTTCCGGCAATAGATGTTTGGTATTCAATCCCTACTTTCTCAAAATACTCACGAAGAGTTTGATTCTTAAATTCGGTTCCGTTATCTGTTCTGACTTTTCTAACCGTATTGCGAAGCTGAACCTGAATTTTAGTGAGAAAGGTGATAATCATCGAAGGAGCTTGATCTTTGGTACGTAGAAAGTAGACCCAAGTCCATCAGGAAAAATCATCGACTATTACCAATATGTAGCGTTTCCCATTGATTGTTTGAACATGTATCGGACCACACAAATCCATATGGAGAAGTTGAAGAACATGATCAGTATTATGCTCGGTCTTAGGAGGAAAATAAGCACGAGTACTTTTCCCTTGGTCACATGCTAGGCATAGGTGATCTTTAGCATACCGAAACCTTGGAAGACCGTCGACTAGTTTATGACGAGAAAGATCTGTCATGGTCTTGAAATTCAAATGAGACAGTCTTTTGTGCCATAGCCAAGATTTTGTAGAGTGTGCTTTGGGGAGTAAACATATGGGAGAATAAGCGGTCATGTCAGACATAGAAATGGTGTAGAGACTCGTTCCGCATTTGCCCGTCATGAGGTCGTTCCCTTGTAGATCACGAACGAAGCAAGTTTTCTCCCTGAAAGCAACTTCTAAATCACCATCACAAAATTGCCCTATTGAGAAAAGGTTGTGTCCAAGGCCTTCGACCCAGTATACACGGCTAATCTCAATGTTTTCGTTGACATAATCCCCATAGCCCATTATAGCAGCAAAGTGATCATTCACGAATCTAACAGTTCCTATGAACTTTGCAACAAAGTTTACTAGAAGTTTGAGGTTGCATGTCATATGTCGGGAACAGCCGCTATCAACAATCCAAAGTACAATTTGAATCACCTGCATCACATGAAGACAATACAGATTGAGAGACGATAACGGTGGAACCCATTGGGTTAGTAGCACAGTTATTAAGCATTTTAGGTAACCAAGTAAAACTAGGTTTCCTCTGTAGCAAATGTTGCCATGTCCAACTAGATTTAGCTTTCTTTTTAGTAAATGCACTAGGTGATTGGATTGTTTTAGCCGCAACTATGGTTTTGTCTACGGTAATCTTAGAAACTACACTTGGCGGTTTTTCTAATATTGACTTAGAAGCAATAGTGGGCCTAAAGGAAATGCAATATGTACGTTTCTGATTACGAGACAAAAGAGACTTTGCAACACACTTTTTATGATCACCAGACAATATACTTGTACGACAAAACACACAATAAGCATCAACATTCAAAACATTCATAACATTCACGGTCTTAGCATTTGTTACATCACGATTAGAATTTCAAATTTTTAAGTTTGATTCTACATCAGACACAACATGATTTTTATTCAAACTCCTAAGGTGTTCTTCTACTTCTTGGTCTTTTAGTGTACCGCTCTTACGTTGCCAGATACTAGTCTTATTTTTTGTGCTCTTAGGCCTGGATCTGCTAACGCTAGGATGGGTGACCATTCATGTAGAAGTTGAAGCATTTACATTAGTAGTCTGATGAGATGCTTTCCTAGGTGTTTCATCTATTTTATACATTCCTTATGCAATGACATTTGTGAGAACAAATTTCCCTTTTTCAAGTAATTTAATTTTCTCTTTCAATTCAATGATGATGTGATTCTTTTGTTGAATTTTGGAATCCAATTCTCGATTTAAGCGAACAGTGTCATTCCGATTTTGTCAAACTTCATCAATGTCCTTTTCATATTCAAAAATTTGACGTTTTAAACCAGCATTTTCTTTTTCAATATTATGAATTTAGGAAGCATGACTGTTTTGAAAGGACATTGATTCTTTTTGACTATGTAATTTTAACTCAAAGTCAAGACTCTGAGTCTAATACCATTGTAACTTTTGATTGAGTTGAAAATTTTCTTTTGAAAGTTTGTTTTGCACAACATCATTGACTTTGCTAATTCTCTCATTTTCTCTTTTCAAATTTTCAATTTCAAGTCTTAATTTTTCAGTATCAACAGAGTGATTATCAACAAGCATTGCATTGCAAGACACATAAATGGAATTCATGAACACAGATATAATATCAGAACATAGAACATCTTCCAAGAGTCGATCTGCTTCATTTTGTAAAACTTTGTTTTTACATTTTTGTTTAGAGATTGCTTTTTTAGTTGCATTGAAAGTGTTCATCATGGAAGTTACTTCTGATTGAAGTTCCTGTTCCCAGTGTGTAGCACAAAGACGCAGATGTTGCACGTGTGGCAAAAATTGTTTTTGAAAAAAATTCTCTTTTCTTTTTCATAGGGAGAAAGAAAAGTAGAGACTTTTATCTCAGAATTGCGTTCAATTGCTTGTTCCAAAATTTTTATGTCTTCCATAAATGTATTAAAATATCTAAGTACAAGACATTGTTTTGGTAATTATGCAATTACACCTGAATTTGGTAAAAGGACCATTTACTTGTGCTACTGTGTTAACAGGACCAACGTCAGAAGATTCATTCATTTGTATTAAAAATCATGACTGTTTTGTTTTATCTTATTGAGGAACGAAGGTGTCGGAAATATGAGGTACTTTTGAGTAATAAAATGGTTTATTATGCACTACATAACTTCGGATTTTCCTTGAGTGCTTTATGTAAAAAACGTGGTTTGTCATCCCCATTAACAAAGCCATATCCTTGGAGATTTTGCTTTAGAGTAAATTTCTGAATTGTTGTTACTGACTCACCAGTTTTATAAACAACTTTTTGAAACTCTTTTAGTTTACATTCCAACTCAACGATTTTTTCAAGATAGGAATCAATTCGTTTCCCTGATACTTGTTTGTTTTCAGAAAAATTATCTTGACAAGTTGACAACTCTGTTTTTGTTTTTGAAAGTTCAGAATGTAGGTGGTCAACTTGTTGTTTAAAATCTAATCTTTCTTGTTCCATTTGAGAAATCAAGTCATTTTTGGAAACAGTTAATTCTCGTATCTGATGTTCTAACTCTAGTTCTTTCACATAAGATTGTTGGAATGCAACTTCAAAAAAAATTTTGCGTTTCTCTTTTGTTTCGTATTTTGAAAGTTGAATTTTATAGCACTCAAGATCCTTAGTCAATAATGCGACTTTTGCTTTTAAGTTTCTATTTATCTCATTGCATTTATCAATTTGGGATTTCTGTGAGTCCAACTGTGTTTGAGTGGTCAAGAGCAAGGTCATGAGTTCTGGATCTTGACCAAGCAAAAGATCATCTTGTTAAAGTTTATCATTATTATCATCATCAAGAGGATCATCAAATATAACAACGGGGTTAATTTGATCCTCATCAAATGTAACTACTGTTTTCATTTGTTCACCGACTTGAGGAGATAAGAATGAGTTATCTTGCAACATGCTCTTCGGCTGATGCAGATGCAGATGGGGATATTATTTCATGTATGAGACATGTTGAATCAAGTACCTGAGACAAGCCATCAGTATCATATACTAGGCCTGTTTCACTCATGTGCATTTCTTGCGTGTTGGCCATCAACATCATGGCTGCATTAGCTTCCAAGTCTTCTATATCATCATCAGAGTAAGCATTAGCCATGAAGTTGTTCTCCTTTTTAGTAAGAGTGCCCCCCGATTCATCCTTAAGAGCAAGAAGTAGTGCTTGCTTATGGTATTCACTGCCTCTTGTTCTCGGTTTGGGGCATGCACTAGCCAAGTAACCCTTCCCGTTGCAGTTGTAACATCTGACCATTGTGTTTCCAAGCCCTTGATTCCCTGTTTCAATAATCTCAGCCCTTCTTTGTGGAGTACCAGCACTGTTCCTACTGCCACCTGCTGCATTAAATATCTGACCAGTTCCTAAGTTTCCCATGTAGCCTCCCAATCCATTTCTTCCATAATCCCGGTTCTGAATCTCAACTCTTCCATTTTGGACAACAGCTTTATTATGAGTGTTGGATGAAGTACGAAGACGGTTGTTGGATTTGTTGGAAAACTTGCTGAAAGCTCGAGAAATTAAAGAAAATCCTTCATTCAATGAATTGAAAGCATCATCTTCATCACTGTTGACATTGGAGTAAAGCATGGTATCCGTGTTTTCATAAGAAACCAGTTGATTGTCAGATGATTGCGGTGTAGATTCATATGGAATGATTTGATTCGAAGAGGTTTGTTGAGGATAAACAAAGGTTTGTTGTTGTTGACCAAAAGCTTGGTTTGATGGTGGAGCAAAATGAGATTGAGCTATCAATGCTAGTGAGTTTGGAGTTGTTGATGGTAAGTAACTACCACGAGCAACTCTATCTTTATCAACCAATGACTGATGATGTTTCAAATAATCATACAACAACCCATATGATGCGTTGTGTATATTTTTTGCTTGCCAAACAAATGTGACATATTTCTGCCAGTTACGACCAAGACAACCGAGGAACTTTGTGTTTAATACAATCCTGGGTAGAATAATGTTGTGCCTGTCCAAGTCGTTTATGATTTTGGTGAACCTATGGTAATAAGACTCTAATGATTCTCCTACTCCAATCATGAACATTGTGTATTCAAAATAGAGTTTTGATTCATATCTTCTTGGTTCAATTCAGTGCCTTCCATGAGAAGATGAACGTGTTCCCACATGTCCTTGGCAGTCTTTTGTGCATCAATACTTCTGAAGATTGGATTAGGAATTCCTTGAAGGATGTAAGACATTGCAAGTTCATTGGCTTCTTTATGAAGTACTTGTTCTGCTATAAGCTGAGCATCAGGAATAAGGGTCACAATTGCTTCTCTTGGAGGAATAGCATTTGGATCTCTAGGAACCGTTATTGTTGGTACTTGAAATAGTCCTTCAATGATTGCCTTTTTCATGTATTTTCCATGCAGTTTCTTGAGTTCAATGAACCATAAAAATCAACTTGCCCATTGCACAAAGTTACCCGGAGTGAGCATAGGCGGTATGTCTAAGGATCCAGCCTCATGTCTTGATTGTTGACTACTTATTGCTTCACACATCTGATCAAACAAGTGAGGTTGTTTTGCTGGAAGTCGGTAGGACTGCATTGGTTGTTTGTTGATATGGTTGTTGTTGAGGGAGTTGTTGTTGAGGGAAAAATTGATGTTGTTGCATAAAGAGTTGTTGTTGAGGATATTGTGGTTGTTGATGATATTGTTGTTGCTGATGATATTGTTGTTGTATATTGTAGAAGTAGTTATATTTTGGTGGTTGAGACATTCTTGTGTTCTTGTGGATCCTGTAGACAATTGAGAAGTATGTTATGAGTTATAAAGATTGGTTTTAGTTAAGTGTGAATTTAGATGCTTTTCTTGTTCAATTCTGACAAAACACTGTTCACAATCAATTCCGACGAAACACTATTCACAGTTGCCAAATGCGATGAGGTTACTGAATTATGATGGATTATCTGAATTCTGATGAAATTTCCAATTCTGATGGATTTATCTAATTCTGACAAAAGTGGCTGAATTCCGATGGACAATTCAATTTTGATGGATCTGGGAATTGCGATGGACTTTGAAATTGCGACAGAAATTTACGATTCCGATATTATCTTAATTGCGATAGAACTTGGCAATTTCGATAACGTATCTGAATTGCAATTCCGATAATTTTCTCACTACCTTATACAAGATAGGAGATTTGCCTCAAAGTCAAAGTATTTTCACAAGCTTATACAAGCAAGGAATCTACCGAGTACCAATTCCGATAAACCCTTAATTTGTCAAATCCGATAAACCCTTACTGATCCAATTCCGATAAAACCTAATGAGCAATTCCGATAAACCCTCAAAACGAATTCGGATAAACCCTTATTCACCAATTCTGATAGAAAGTCAGATCAAACAAAACACTTTTTACTAATAAAAAATGATGTTTAAACTGAATTTCTTTGGATCAAAACGTTTCAAAACACTTACATAATAATAAAGTTTCAAGCTTTAATGTTTTAAACGAAATTTGGTGAATTCCGATGAAATGCAACTTATGAAATCGAGTGTAAATCTAATGAAATTCGAACAAGATCTAAACTTTTGACTTGAAATCAGATTTCTATTCACTATGATGATCTTAACACTTTACAAGTGTGAAGAAGAAGTGATAGAAATGAGATTTTTTGTCACAAATGAACACAAAACCAAACGTATACTAAGAATATGCTACGATCTACTAAAAAAAACACAAAACAATTATCTTCTAGCGAATGATACCACTTGTTAGGTCCTAGATTATGTAACACAAGCTATATAATACGTATAAGACAAGAGAATAAGATGAAGAGAAGGTTGATTCTATTTCATACGATGGACTAGCAAAGGTTCGGTACAAATGAGAATAAAACCAACAAAAAATATGAGTTACATGCTTTGGTATTTATAGGCAAAGTGTTAGGGCAACACTTTGCCTCATTCTTTCTAGAAACTACACTATAACTCACGGCCCTTGGACTCCTAATTGGACCGTGAGAGTTAAAACAATCATAGAGCCCATATAACTAGGCTACCTTGTACATATTAATGACCAATACTTGATTCCATATAAAATGTGTTCCCAACAAGTCGTGTAAAACTGAGGCCGAAAAAGGTAAACGTCACATAGAGAATGAAGACCCAAATCCAGACACACAAGCCAAGGAACAAAAGGGTGTCAGCGGATCTGCTTCACATCTTAAAGAACCTGTCGGACCTTCAGTAACCACTCCAACTTCCCAACCACCAAAGGCTTCCGGCTCCAGACCTACTGCAATGGAGCATCTGTTTGAGTTCACTACAGACGAAGAATATCAACCACACCAAGATCAACCAGATTCTCCACCCAAGACTAAAGCAACAATGTCTAAACCTAGCAAGAAGACAACTTCCAAAAGACCAATTGTTGTTTCATGGCTGGATGAAGACTCGTCAAAAGGGAATGAATGGTTTGATCAACTTGTCAGTGCTCAACCTCATGTAGACGATGACTCCATGATCGAAGGTTGCATGCTTGAGTTCACGCAAAAACTCAAATGTGACCAACGCATCAAGAAGCTCATAAAAGGAGAACTTCGTTGAATCAAGAATGATGCCTTCAATTTGCTTAAAGATAGGTCTTCCAGTGCAGCTGAGCTAGAATATCACCTGGAAAACATTGCACGAACAATGACTAGTGAGTTCAGCTGGACCAATCCGAATGTGCATATGATTGATAGCACTCCTCAACCCAACCAACCACACATTACGGATTGGACAAAGCCTTTGCCGGTGCTTAGAGTTTCAGATCAACCTGCTATTCCTTATAAATTCTTCTTCAACAACGATCTCGAACACCTCGTGCACGGTATTAAATGTCAACCCAAATATGCAACCTCCAAAATCCTGATTCATGCAGCAAGTTATCCACAACCTGCCATCGAAGAAACAGCCACAAGACTCTTTGTTACAAACAGAGTGCAGTACGATCAAGATGTGTAACTGGGAATCTATCACTGGTTTGAGAAAAAGAGAACATGGTACAAGAGTAAACTCGCGAAGAAATCTCCAACTCCAATGATGAGTGATCTCAGGATAATTGTTGTGGTAGGCCTTGAAGGAGAAAAGAGGTATGATTATACCTTTCTACGAGAAATCAAGGTTCGAAGACAAGATCAGAAGATGTATACATTTTCAGAAGCAGATTTCCTAGACTTGAACCTCAACGATCTTGAAGACATGTATCTCATCAAGGTTCAAGGGAAAATGCAACACTTCTCCATTGATCTTAACTACGCGTTCAGCACTTCACTTCTATACTTCATCAGAAGGAAGATTATTCAAGAATGTGTAGAAGACTTGCAGCTTGGGGTCGAGAGCAATCAAAGGAAGATCTACTTAACCGCACCAGTCCTACATCTTATGGAGATCAGCCAAAAGCCCCAGTACACCATGAAGAAAGAATCAACCTTCGGGTTTGTCTACAAGAGCGATCTTTCAATCAACTACTTCATGAGGTACAAAGAGGTTTACAAGTTCTGCGACCACACGCTCAAGAAAGTTCGTGATGGGTTGGTGATACGCGTACGAGATCGGGAGTTATACAAGACCAGCAAGTGGACAGCTTCTCAATTAAGAGAAGTTCGTCAATTCATTCTGAAGATTGAGAAAAGACTCGTTCATAGAGATCAGATGAGGCGGCATGAAAGTTATGTTGGAGGAAGACCATCGTTGCCGATCAGGAATTTCCAAAGACCTGATCCAGTTTTCACTGTCTTCAGAAGCACGAAATGATGTAAGAGTTGGATTGTTCTTTATTGATTATAATTGCTTGTGTGATTGTTTATTATGGCTTGTGCATAGATAACAGTGCATAACCTGTCCTTGTAATGAAAGGACCCTGAGGTACGCTTCAGTTCATCAATCCTAAGATAAGGAGCAAAAGCTTCTAACTTTTGAGCCGAATTAATCAAAAATTTTGAAAAGTTTTTCAAAATTCAGCTCAAAAGAACAAGTATGCCTTTGTTAAGGGGGAGTACTTGAAACAAATATCTTTGTTCAAAACACAAAAGTTCTTGTTGAAATTCTTCCCATAAACCTCAAAAAGCATATTTTAATCAAAAGCATTCCAAAAACAACATGAATATGCTATTTTTGAGGGGGAGAATAAGTATGTGATTAAAATATGGTAATTGAAAAGATGTAATCTCACATGAGCTCGACTCAAATTGTACCCTCAAATTGACGAATATCAAATGTCATTAATCAAAAAGACATGTCTTGGACGTGTAATAATTTCAAGCTAGTTTATCCAGTGATGTAAACGTGTCTCCTAAAGGACTTGTCTGAGTATAGTGTACCGATTTTGAGAGATTCTTCTTTGAATATGACCTGGATGGGTAATAATTTAACTAGTGATGTAAACGTGTCTCGTAAAGGTCATATTCACTGAAAATCAATCAATTCAAAAAGTGCTAACTCCACCCGACTTGTGAAGGGGGAGTATTTATGAAAAATGCAAAACTCTCAAAGTGTAAACAATGTGTGTTTTACAGTCATAAACACTTTGAGAGATTTTCAAATAATTGGTTTTATGACAACATAGGATAGTCATGGAGATATAAGGTGACTAAGTTTAGGAAACTGTCCTATGATCTGCTAGAGCCGGAGGGATCTACCCATGGACAATACCAATAGTTTAGAACTAGAAAGTCCTAGGTATGATTGAAAAAGGAGTAAAGAAATGAACGGAGAAAGAAGGGGTTGAAGAATTAAAAAGAAAAGTAAGAGAAATGGTGAAAAGAAATAGCCCTCCATATATTCAACCTTAGGGCAGAAACCGGGTTCAATTCATATGCTACTGGATGTCACTACAAGTGACACCGGTATTGAAGACTAAGCCGTCATGAACTCAGTGATGCACTGCACTAAACCTTCTAGCCACTCAAGTGTCTCTCAAAAGATACTTGTTTCATTTCTCACGGAGAACCCTTCATTATCAATCGACCTCTCATTCCGAAATTAGTTGATATTGAAAAGGAAGCACTCTGCTCCAAGCCTCAGACGACTAAAAACCAATGAGCACTAAATCGAGTCTAGAGCCATGAGATACATAAAAAGATCTCATAGGAATACTTAACGTTTCTACACTGGTTGTTCAACAATAAGGACTCCAGTTGTAAATTACAAGAGTCCTATGCAGATCTTAGTAATCTACCTAGAACATTCATGAGGGAATTCACAAATTGTGATTCTCAGTGATTGAATGGAAATTCTTGCCAGGATCAAGTCAAACAGCCCTGACAGCAGGTCACTTCGGTAATCCCTTGTGGATTACGCTTAGTGTTCAAGGTGGCTCCAAACAGTCTACAGTCGTGGAGTCATACTTCGGTACACTTCAGCAGCTCACCTGAATCGTTGATACACTTCAGTGTATCTGAGTTAGCTCCCTTGGGGGCATCCGGTTCAGGAACAGCCTTGGCAAGGATTAGAGTAAGTCTTCACACTATGCTGTTGACAATCTCGAAGTCCGAACCTGTAAGTGCCGGATGATTTATTGTTAACTGTTTAATTGCAGGTACTTATGGAGACCAGGAGTTCCTCCACCACCATTTCCATCATGCTCATGCAAATATCACGAAGAAAAGTTCTCACAAAGACTAAGGCATAACAAAAGTTCAAAGAAGTCAAAGAAAGTCAAAAGTCAAGGTAAAACAAACATTCAAAAGTCAAAGATTGAAGCTAAAGAAGTGAGAACTACTTGAAGTATGAAGATCAAAAGTCAAAATAAGTACGAGCATGGTGGAAAAGACGCAAAGACATCGTGATTAAAGAATGTAGGTGGAAGGCAAATCAATATATTACAATATCACTCACAACAAGAACAAAGAACGAAGTTACAAAAGACGTTGAAGCCTAAGAAGCAAAGAAGACGTCAAGCAACCTTGAGACCAATCCTTAGGGGGAGATTGTTAGGAACACATTTTATATGTAATCAAGTCTTGGTCATATTGTAAGGTTTCATAGGGCTTTAAGTTAGTTACAAAGGTCACTACCCTATTAGGAGCCCTTTGGGCCGTGACATAGTGTAGAGTTTCTAGATTATTTGAGGCAAAGTGTTGCCCTAACACTTGCCTATAAATACACATGTAATCTACTGTTATTATTGTGGGTTTTATTCACTATTGTACCAAAGTTTTGCTAGTCATTTGTGTGAAATAGAATCCGCCACTTCTCTTTTCTTCTTCTCTTATTCTCTCATCTATTACATGTTATTGTGCTTGTGTTATACTTATTATAGGACCTAACAACATATAATCACCTTAAATGTGGCGATAAACACAATTTAGTCACACATTTGTGATATCTTGTGGCTATTGTAAAGGTATTTAGTCACACATTTGTGATATCATGTGGCAAGCTAACATAAACTAAACTTTAAACCATAGTTGTCAAAATCGCAATCCTGACGATCCTACAATCCCACACACACAAAACGATCAGGGTCTTAACAAGATCGTAATTCAAGTAGGATCGTATCAGGATCGTAGGATCACATGTTGGATCGGATTGTAAGATCGTAGGATCTCATTTTTTTTATTTTTTTTATTTTCTTTTAATTTTTTTGCTATATTAACTTATTATGCATAAGTCCATGTCTTAAAGCCCAATGACTAAGAATTATTCATGAAAGCTATTATTTTGATGTTGTTAATTGATTATCTTTTGCAAGATTAATGAGTGTCAAATCATTATGCTTTTATTGACTATTTAGAAATAATTTAGATGTATCTTTTTTGGTTTATTATGAAAAACGATTTCGTGATTTGTAACACGTCAGAATCTTGTTTTTGAAGTAAACCATCTAGATACTTGACCCAATTTTGTTCATAATTTATTTAATGTTCCATATAAAAGCATGAATTATATGTTGAAAATGTTCAGTAATATTATCAGAATATCCTAATTTATTTTATTTGGTTATAAGAAAAAAAATATTGTGTTGCCCTCTATTATAAACTATGTCATTTCATTTTTAGATACAATCCATTTATCTTTTTGCATTAATCTATATACTGTAACAAAAAAAGTTACATAATCACGTACCAATAAATTAACACTATATTTTTGCATTAATCTAAATGTTATCATGAAAAACCTACAATAAAAAACATTGAACAAGAAGTAGGTGCACGTACGTAGTAACTTTGTGCAAGTGAGCATTGCAATATATCTAATATTCTACTGCTACGATACTTGAACATATAACTTTTTCTTCTATCATCAATTTAGATCCTGACAACACATATTAAGTTACGTGACCATATGTACTGGATTTTGGCTACACTTAAATAATGTGTGACAAAACTTTTAGTGTGACCATATATGGCATTTGGTCACAGTGTTAGAGGTAAATGTGACTATACACATTAGCTTTTGGCAAGCTAACACAAACTAAACTTTAAACACACATATTCAGTTACATGACCATATGTACTGGATTTTGGCTACTCTTAAATAATGTGTGACAAAATGTTTAGTGTGACCATATATGGCATTTGGTCACAGTCTTCAAGTGTGTGACATATATTTGTCATTTTTAAATGCATATCGTGATTAATGCTTCAAACTTACTTTCCAGTTGTCACACATTTCAAATTCGTATGTGGCTATAATTTCAGCAAAAAATAGCTGTCACTTTTAAATAATGTGTGACAAACTTGACTATATGATTTAGCCACATACACAATTACTTCATGTGACCATATATGGATTTTGGTCACACTGTTCAATTATGTGACATATATTTGTCACATATGTATATATATAGTGTGACTAATGTTTCAAACTTATTTGTATCTATCACACGTCCCAAATTATAAGTGACTAAATAATCAACAAAAAATTACCAGCTACCCCTAGGCAAATAAATATTCAAATGTGTGACAATGAAATTCTGAAATGGTCATACAAAATGAGTTCAAGTGTGGTTGTTTATTTTATTCTGGTACATTTAGTCACATAAATATCTGACTGTGTGGCCGTTGAAAAAACAACATGTGTGACGAAATCCCAGATTTGTACTAGTGTGAGCAAGTCTACAGTGCCAAAGGTAAGAAGAATTCAAGTCCGACTTTATTCTCTTACTAATGCTAAACATCAAATTATTTTTATTGGATACATTATCATTCATGTCAATCTCAAACACACCATTCACAGCAATAGCATTAAAATAAAAAAATACCATTTAAAGAAACATAAATTCCATTACTAGTGATAGTGTGAATAAAACCAAGATCCAACAATAAAGAAAAGGATACAACACCTCTAATAATAGAAGATGCATAATGACAATTGTTTAATGACAATACCAAGCCCGAAGGCAAAACTAAATTAAACACTCCTATGGCTTCAACAGTTGCATGTGCTCCATTGCCCACGTGCAGATATTGCTCCCTATAAGACAGCTTCCTTTCAGCTTAAACCACTGCAGTGTATTACAAATGTGAATACCACATCCAGTATCATATACCCAGGAATTTATTTTATGATTTACAGTAAATAATTCAATCATAAATAAGTTACCTGAAGTATTGGCGACCTGCCCAGACTTCTTGTTCTTATTTGCTCGCAACTCTTCGAGATAAAGAGGGCAGTTCCTCTTCCAGTGACCCACTACATGACAGTAGTAGCAAGCCTGATCCTTCTTGGGATTCTCTTTCTTCTTAGGAGGATATTTCTTAGGTTCAGGTTGATAGGCCATAACTTGTTTACCCTTATCAGCTTTACCTTTACCTTTACCCTTCTTGTTCGTTTGCGGTCTTGGCTTGTTAATCCAACCACTTTGAATAGCAAGTACTTGAGGTGTAGGAGCCTTCCTTGGTAATCCTTTCTCGTAGTCAATGAGAAATGCGTGCAATTCACTAATTGTCTTCCCCACGCAGTGCATATTGAAGTTGCGCATAAAACCACTAAATTCCTTGTTCAGGGATTTATTGATTATGTTAACAGCAATATCTTGTGCATAGGGTTTGCCAAGTGCCTCCAGTTGGTCCACGTAACCTTTCATTTCCAACACATGTGCACTCACAGATTTACCATCTTCCTGCTTACAGATGTGAAGCGCATCAATAAAATCATAAATTTCAACAGCTGCAGGTTTCTCAAACATACGTCTGAGTTCGTTGAGCATATCATAAGGGAAAAAAATTCTCAAACTGCTTTTGTAAAGCAGGTGTCATCATTCCTAGCATCATGCAAGCCACATCATTATGTTTCTTATATTCAACTTTCTACTCTGCTTTTTCAGCATCAGATGCATTAGCAGCAGGTTTAGCAGGACAAGGCTTATACAAATATTCCAGTTTCTCAGCCACTCGCAAGACAATCTAGAGTGATCGAAACCAGTCATTGAAATTCGGGCCAGTCAATTTTTCTCGCTCAAAGAATGTTTTGAATGCAGAACTCAAAGTAGTGTTATCAGTTTGAGTCATTTCTACAGAAAAAAATTCAAATATTAGTATTTTTGATAATACAATTTTTCAAGAAAATAAATTACCCAAGGAAATATTCATATAACCATGGAATTTTCTTGCAAACTAGGATCCAAATTAACATAGTTCCATTACATCAATTGATCTGCTAGTAATGAAAGTATAAAATAAGGTAATTTGTCGAACAATAATTTGCAAACAATTTCCAATTCCTAGATCATTATGGGATTTGCAATTGCCAAACCTAGTTGCAATGTAAGCATGTTTTATCCCCATCTAATGGCTTGAGTTATAGCTCTCACTAACTAACTCAATTATGTTGTCTAATTTAAAAAAACTGCAAATGTGTCTAGTTGAGTTCTTACACAACATGAAAATTTACCTTTCCATTGCAATCTAGCTAACTTCTCACATAACGTAAATTGCAACTTCAAGTGTTCTTTTAATTAGATGGCATAAACTTAAATTTTAAGGGTACTAATTTTGATGTGTATAATCAAAAATATGTACGAAGAAGCATGCATACAACTTCGTATCATAAGTTTTAATAAAAACCTTTTTATTAACCAATTTCAGTAAGATCAAATTAACCAAGTTTTAATTGAGGTATTGGATGAACCAATCAAAGAATTACCTACAATTATCGCCCACTATATCATACTATTGCATGAGTCAAAAGACCCAAGTTATTCGGATAATTGCCACAAAGTGGCGCTTGGAATTGAGGTCAATTCACTCTTAAGATGATTTTGTACATATAAAATAGTCGTACTAGGTAGCTCCAATTTGACGCACAAAGGAGCGGAGAAATAAAGGTTTGCTTAAAGCCATTAAAAACCCATTTCTTTAAGGTCACAATTTAATGTGTACCCTCCTTATATACCCCTTACACAATTTTTCAAGTTGGGTGAGCCTTTCTTAATATTTGGTACAAAACTCATCAATCAACTAAAGGCTATAATTTTGACTCTTAAAAACATGTCATAAATTATAAAACTTGCTACTCTCGCCTGGGAGCGAATTACCGTGCGAAGCGAACCACTATCGGCACAAGAGACTTTGCAAGATTACAATTTATACACAATCAAGTTTCACCATTCATTTAATCTGGTTTATTTTTCTATTCGAAAATTACCCTTTGCTTAGAACGTGTCAAACAAAATAAACAAACAAGTAATAATAAAAAATAAACACTTAAATAATGCGCACATAACTAACACTTAATATGTGAAAGCAAGTAGCCACATGCAAACTTATTTGATAAAACCTATTAATAATCAATTATAGGTTAAATAATGCATATATTAACTATGGCTCTCAGTTACAAAGGCAAGTGAACCACATGCATCGACGTATCGCTTGCGTAAACCATAGCTAAAAATATGTCATATTGCACATAATTTATTAATTAATTATATTGAGGTCTTCCCCAATTCAAGATTTTTCAAAACAATACATGTGAATAATAACTTAACAATTAATTCATATAGACAATAATCCATGACAAACATGCATGTTTCACCATGGATTTATTATAACAATTATAACACGTTGTCACAAGATCGCATACAATTAACACGTAATTATATCATGCAATCCTAGGGTTTCTAATTCGATTAATAAACAAAACAATTTTTTTTATTAAATAAGGGCAATCGCCCCCCCCCCCTAAAATTAGGGTTTCGAATTTATTAAACCCTAAAATCCGACATATATAAATAAACACAATACAAGATTCGTTTTTTTACTTGTTTCGGTAATTAATTACACATTATACAAGGCTCGTGATGCCACTGTTGGTTTTTTAATAACATGACATCTCATAATTAGACACATAAACATCAAAGTAAGTGCAAAAGCGTAAAGATCAAATAACATGTAATTAGTTAACCGAATATTAAATAGTATGCGTACCTTTTAGCTATTCTTCAACAAGCAATAACGGATCGGATATATAGACGGTTTAACGAATCGACCCTTACCTTTTTTCGATTCAAACCAAGATACAAACAATAGTGTGTTTGTATCACGTTCTTGTATACACGTACTATTAACGAATTAAAGTAAATGGTAATTTAATTAACACAAAAAACGTTTGTTTATTGAAAAACAAAGCAATCGACCCTTTAGGGATTATGATCGATCGGCCAACACAAAAAAGAGGAAGAAAACTAGATTAGGGTTTTTGTGTGTATAACAAGATTAGCACACAACTCGTAATTTCAGGCCATTTTTCCGAACCTCGACAATTTACTATTCATTTTTACTATTCACTGGCACTATTCATTCCAAATTTTTTATTTCATATTCTCGTAAGTTAAACTATTTTAATGATAACCCGAGATTTTGGCACTCATCGGATAATTTCTGCAAGAATCACGAAACCGCGTCCGATACTTACTTTAAGGTTTAAACGTCATTTAGGCATCCCGATATGTCCAAACAACATTACCAACAAGAGAAATATATGTTTTCCACCTTCCGTGACATTTTCATGAATTTAGGAATTTTAGGATACCCGGTTTTAAGTTTTGTGACTTTACGACTTACAGTTAGCAATTAACGGGACCAAAACTCACTCCGTAAGTCAAGATAAGTATCCAACCTAAAATATCTAGATATTTTCTCAAAAATATCTAGATATTTCAAAAACCTAGTGAAATTACCATTTTACCCTTTCGTTGAAATTACCAAAATGCCCTTGGACTATATAAAGCCTAAACTAGCTTTTTTTTCACAAAAAAAATCAAAAACTCATCTCTTCTCCTCTCTAGTGCACGGCCAAGATCCAAAAGAACACCAAGATCCATCAATTTTCCAAGATCATGTGTTAATCAAGTCCCATTTATACTCCTAGTTAGGATTTTGAAATAGAAATCCCTAGGTTTCTTACATAATCATCTCCAAAATTCATCAAATCTTCAAGTAAGCTTCAAGAACATCTTTCTAATCTTTTCATACTTTCAATCTATTGTTTT
Source organism: Artemisia tridentata subsp. tridentata (assembly GCA_021014915.2). Classification (NCBI taxonomy): domain Eukaryota; kingdom Viridiplantae; phylum Streptophyta; class Magnoliopsida; order Asterales; family Asteraceae; genus Artemisia; species Artemisia tridentata. Next base: position 199,364,753 of record CP139502.1, read on the forward strand.
TCATGTTATATTGATGGTTGATCATGCAAAATACAAGTTATCTATACCACTTTGTTCATTTTCATAATAAACCCTAGATCTATAAGTTTTATTAACATCCTTATGAGATCCTTGGTAGATTAGCAAGGTTGATGATGTTTAGGACCCCATGACACCCTAAGAAGATGTATGGTAGGATTTGGGATCATTTGAAGTTGTTTGGTTGGTTTTTGAACAAGTTAGTAACTAGGAAAACCAAGTTTTGACACTTATAGAAAGTTGCTGTTCGTTTTTGCAAAACGTGGAAACATCAGGGACTTCTGGGTAATTTTAGACCTAAGATTCAGGAAATACTTTCCGATACGGAACTATGGCCGAAAACGGGGATAAAAACGAGTTAATAATGAAGGAGATACGCTAAAAACGAGTTTAACGACGAAAACTATATTTTCCGGAAATGCTTGCTGATGAACAGTACTCACGGGCAAATTTGAGCATAAAACTTGATTTAGCCGTCCTAAATTGTCAAAAACATGTTAGTATGTTGTCCCACGATTCCGGGGATATAAAGAACGTAGAAAACGAGCTTATAACGAAAAAGATACAAGCGTTTGAAATTAGACGATTTTAACTATTTTCCTACAGCACTATTATTATTATTTTGCCGCAGAAACTGTCTTTACGAGGTGCCATTTTCTCGACTGTTTTTCTCTATGATCGGATCAGTTTGAGCCCGAGCCATAGTTAAGTAAAATCATGTACTCCCAGCAGGCTTTCCAAATCAATTGGCCGTTCGTCGAATAGACTTATAACGAATAAACTACGACCTCATCTTTTTACCCAAAAATCCTTTCAAAGTTATCATTTTGACAGCTTTTACTATAATAGAATTTTCTAAGTGTTGAACATTATATTTTCAAGTAACGATATTGAGAGCCGATTTTCTCATTGATCGAGGCGCATATAACCAAAACTCAAATTAGACGGCTGTGAGATCATGTTACAAGGTTTTCAAAAACGACAAGTTTTATTACTAACTCTTAACGTGCAATATTTTGCGGCTAGTTTTGCGAGGCCGTTTGGCCACATTTTTCACAAGTTATAAAAAGAGTTATTTTGCGACGAAACTATTATATTTGACTATAGAACACCAAACGAGGAGCATAGAGTACCATTTCAACATATTTACACGAAAAGTAGTTTATGACTTACGAGACGTCAAAAATGTAGTTTTCGACGATAAACGTTATTTTCAAAACTAACGAGTGGTATCGTTAACATACGTAATTGCATGAATGGAAGCATTTCATTTACTTATATTAGATCATATCATTCACAATAGGTCGCAGTTAGAGACCGAGCCTCATTTGCATCCTATCCTTTGTGATCATTGTGCTATCATATCAGGTGAGTTTCATAGCCCCTTCTTTATACGTTTTGAACTTTTGGGGGAGATACATGCTTAAACTGGTTACTTACATACATGATTGTGTTAAACTTATTTGCGTTATTCTTGAAAGCAACTCGCGGACCTAAGTATCAAACACTTGGGGTAGCCGAACAGAACAGATCACGGACCTAAGTATCAAACACTTGGGGTAGCCGAACAGAACAGATCATGGACCTAAGTATCAAACACTTGGGGTAGCCGAACAAAACAGATTACGGACCTAAGTATCAAACACTTGGGGTGGCCGAACATAAGTCTCCTCGTGAGCAACATAAGTCTCCTAGTGAGCAGCATAAGATCTATTAGTATTCTTTGGGAAATGACACCCAGTAATCTCATGATGCATTGATATGCAAGACATCTACCCTAGACATACTATGTTAGCATTGGGTTGTAAACACACAGGTTGCAAGTCTTGAATGGGCAGGGCTTGGAACTGAGTGGATTTACAATGCCTATGCTGTGGAAACTTTCTCTAAAGGCTTTTCAACTTATTTATAGCAAACTCTATGAACTCACCAACCTCGTGTTGACACTTTAGCATGTATTTTCAGGAACCAAGCAATAGCACGCTACTGGAGGCTTTTGGCAGGGCATGGCATGGTCATAGAAGACTCTGATAAAACATTTGGGACCGCTTAACTTATTTTATGGGCCAACTTCCGCACCACTTTTCATAATGTAAATTTAACACTTTTGACTTCTCAAATATATTCTAAATGATTGATGTGAAAACCGTTCTTTGCACTTGTGTTATGATACCAATTGAGTTGCACCCCAGCGATGTGTAAGCTTCCGCTGGACCCGATTTTGGGGGTGTGACAGATTGGTATCAGAGCCTAGGCTATAGAGAATTGGGTAATTTTGAAACCTAAACTATTGCTACTTTTACGAAAACTTAACCCTATGACCGCCACGTGCCTGCCTGCCAAGCTGATGCCTCATTTGTGGTTTGTTGCTGACATATTTAATGAGATTTATATCTTATTGCCAGATAGATTATACTCACTTACTCTCGTTGATGACTATAATTGTATTCCACATAAGTATGCTTACATATCATGCAGGTCGCAGCGTTACACCTTTTCCTTACGTAGTTTCATCATTCGACCTCAAGCCTGATCACCTGCCTTAGTCTTTTGAACCACCCTTTACATGTGAAGGACATAGTATTATTATAACTAAGCTGAGTATTTCAAAATTCATTGAACCTCGGTGGAATATAGATTGGTCATCTATATTCGACCCGGGACAGTGGGACATAGCCTGACCACCTATGTTCGACTCAGAGATGAATTTTGCAATACTGAGAGTAGTTATAATGGAATTATGTCCGGATTGATTTGATCGGTGTAAGCAATTCCATAATCGAGCCAAATTTTCAAAAGACCTCCTTCAAACCACTTGTTCCCAGTTTGATCTAAGTGACAGTTCTTGTTTGATGAGTTGCGAGGATCAAACTGGAATCAAGTTGTTACCCGAGCCGATTCAGTTTAATCTCATGACAGTTCTTGTTTGATGAGTTGTGAGATTAAATTTGAATCGACAACCTCAAACCGATTTAGCCTAATCCCATGACAGTTCTTGTTTGATGAGTTGTGGGATTAAGTAAAAATCGGTTACCTAGAGGTCTTTTGAAGGCTATGCTCGATCATGGGAAAGTTTACCCCCATCAAACCCGACCATGAGAACGTACGTACGTAGAACGAGCGAGCTGAATTCAGGGACTGAATTCCTCTAACGGGTGGAGACTGTCACAACTCGTAATTTCAGGCCATTTTTCCGAACCTCGACAATTTACTATTCACGAGTTACTATTCATTTTTACTATTCACTGGCACTATTCATTCCAAAATTTTTATTTCATATTCTCGTAAGTTAAACTATTTTAATGATAACCCGAGATTTTGGCACTCGTCGGATAATTTCTCTGCAAGAATCACGAAACCGTGTCCGAGACTTACTTTAAGGTTTAAACATCATTTAGGCATCCCGATATGTCCAAACAACATTACCAACAAGAGAAATATATGTTTTCCACCTTCCGTGACATTTTCATGAATTTAGGAATTTTAGGATACCCGGTTTTAAGTTTTGTGACTTTACGACTTACAGTTAGCAATTAACGGGACCAAAACTCACTCCGTAAGTCAAGATAAGTATCCAACCTAAAATATCTAGATATTTTCTCAAAAATATCTAGATATTTCAAAAACCTAGTGAAATTACCATTTTACCCTTTCGTTGAAATTACCAAACTACCCTTGGACTATATAAAGCCTTAACTAGCTTTATTTTTACAAAAAAAATCAAAAACTCATCTCTTCTCCTCTCTAGTGCACGGCCAAGATCCAAAAGAACACCAAGATCCATCAATTTTCCAAGATCATGTGTTAATCAAGTCCCATTTATACTCCTAGTTAGGATTTTGAAATAGAAATCCCTAGGTTTCTTACATAATCATCTCCAAAATTCATCAAATCTTCAAGTAAGCTTCAAGAACATCTTTCTAATCTTTTCATACTTTCAATCTATTGTTTTTCATGTTATATTGATGGTTGATCATGCAAAATACAAGTTATCTATACCACTTTGTTCATTTTCATAATAAACCCTAGATCTATAAGTTTTATTAACATCCTTACGAGATCCTTGGTAGATTAGCAAGGTTGATGATGTTTAGGACCCCATGACACCCTAAGAAGATGTATGGTAGGATTTGGGATCATTTGAAGTTGTTTGGTTGGTTTTTGAACAAGTTAGTAACTAGGAAAACCAAGTTTTGACACTTATAGAAAGTTGCTGTTCGTTTTTGCAAAACGTGGAAACATCAGGGACTTCTGGGTAATTTTAGACCTAAGATTCAGGAAATACTTTCCGATACGGAACTATGGCCGAAAACGGGGATAAAAACGAGTTAATAATGAAGGAGATACGCTAAAAACGAGTTTAACGACGAAAACTATATTTTCCGGAAATGCTTGCTGATGAACAGTACTCACGGGCAAATTTGAGCATAAAACTTGATTTAGCCGTCCTAAATTGTCAAAAACATGTTAGTATGTTGTCCCACGATTCCGGGGATATAAAGAACGTAGAAAACGAGCTTATAACGAAAAAGATACAAGCGTTTGAAATTAGACGATTTTAACTATTTTCCTACAGCACTATTATTATTATTTTGCCGCAGAAACTGTCTTTACGAGGTGCCATTTTCTCGACTGTTTTTCTCTATGATCGGATCAGTTTGAGCCCGAGCCATAGTTAAGTAAAATCAAGTACTCCCAGCAGGCTTTCCAAATCAATTGGCCGTTCGTCGAATAGACTTATAACGAATAAACTACGCCCTCATCTTTTTACCCAAAAATCCTTTCAAAGTTATCATTTTGACAGCTTTTACTATAATAGAATTTTCTAAGTGTTGAACATTATATTTTCAAGTAACGATATTGAGAGCCGATTTTCTCATTGATCGAGGCGCATATAACCAAAACTCAAATGAGACGGCTGTGAGATCATGTTACAAGGTTTTCAAAAACGACAAGTTTTATTACTAACTCTTAACGTGCAATATTTTGCGGCTAGTTTTGCGAGGCCGTTTGGCCACATTTTTCACAAGTTATAAAAAGAGTTATTTTGCGACGAAACTATTATATTTGACTATAGAACACCAAACGAGGATCATAGAGTACCATTTCAACATATTTACACGAAAAGTAGTTTATGACTTACGAGACGTCAAAAATGTAGTTTTCGACGATAAACGTTATTTTCAAAACTAACGAGTGGTATCGTTAACATACGTAATTGCATGAGTGGAAGCATTTCATTTACTTATATTAGATCATATCATTCACAATAGGTCGCAGTTAGAGACCGAGCCTCATTTGCATCCTATCCTTTGTGATCATTGTGCTATCATATCAGGTGAGTTTCATAGCCCCTACTTTATACGTTTTGAACTTTCGGGGGAGATACATGCTTAAACTGCTTACTTACATACATGATTGTGTTAAACTTATTTGCGTTATTCTTGAAAGCAACTCGCGGACCTAAGTATCAAACACTTGGGGTAGCCGAACAGAACAGATCACGGACCTAAGTATCAAACACTTGGGGTAGCCGAACAGAACAGATCACGGACCTAAGTATCAAACACTTGGGGTAGCCGAACAGAACAGATTACGGACCTAAGTATCAAACACTTGGGGTGGCCGAACATAAGTCTCCTCGTGAGCAACATAAGTCTCCTAGTGAGCAGCATAAGATCTATTAGTATTCTTTGGGAAATGACACCCAGTAATCTCATGATGCATTGATATGCAAGACATCTACCCTAGACATACTATGTTAGCATTGGGTTGTAAACACACAGGTTGCAAGTCTTGAATGGGCAGGGCTTGGAACTGAGTGGATTTACAATGCCTATGCTGTGGAAACTTTCTCTAAAGGCTTTTCAACTTATTTATAGCAAACTCTATGAACTCACCAACCTCGTGTTGACACTTTAGCATGTATTTTCAGGAACCAAGCAATAGCACGCTACTGGAGGCTTTTGGCAGGACATGGCATGGTCATAGAAGACTCTGATAAAACATTTGGGACCGCTTAACTTATTTTATGGGCCAACTTCCGCACCACTTTTCATAATGTAAATTTAACACTTTTGACTTCTCAAATATATTCTAAATGATTGATCTGAAAACCGTTCTTTGCACTTGTGTTATGATACCAATTGAGTTGCACCCCAGCGATGTGTAAGCTTCCCCTGGACCTGATTTTGGGGGTGTGACAGTTTTTGTGTGTATAACAAGATTAGCAAACAATGAAACCTAGCCTTTGTTAATATAGGGTGAGAAACTTGGAGGACAAGTTGGACTAGGAATGGATTTCCTCATCCCCTAGCCGATCGGTTACAAGCCCACAAGGGGTTTTCGGATCCTTCTTTACTTCCAATTTACACTCTAGTCCTTTTCTTTAATCGTTAGTCAATTATTGTTAATTACTTAACAGTCGATATTTTTTTGTGTATTTCATAATTAATTATAACATTTTACAATTAATTATTAAACTTTAATTCTCATACGTAAAGTGTGCAATCCCGTGATCTCGAGTTCAATGCTAACATACACCATTAAATTATGTCCATAAAACTTACATGATCTGTAACAGATGTCCATAATATCCTATTCCTATATGACATATTTAACTATCAAATGTATTTCTTGACTGATGTGTAGTTTCAATTTTGTATACCTAGCATCCTCGATCAACCGTCAATGTGGAAAAAGGCCACATTGTTGTGAGATATATATCCTTTGCATTCAAATTAATTTCTTGAAGTACCGCTCAACCAATGATATCATAGTGGGCATCAAATAATTTTAAAAGCAACTTGTCATACTAAGACTAGGAAGTGGCAAACAACATTTGTCAATCAAGCCTCACATGTGATCGTTTTATGGTACATAATTGATTATTAATTGATGAACTATGAGCAATTAATATTCAATAAAAGCTTCGCATACGACTTTCAGACAAGTAATTCAACAAAATCCCGTTATTTAGGAACATTCCTTTTTACCTAGTCATACATTTTTTTTAGGATTAAAAATAGCTTTAGATATGATAAGCTTAAACATAGCCTTTTAACGCCATAGTTAGCAACCCTTTTTGAAAGGGAACTGATTTATCCGAGGGGGAAATTGATCTGTCTATCGCAAAAGAAAGTAGATACACATTCACACTTGACATTTATTTAGGCTATGTTTGGCGCGGAGCTTTTTGGAACTTTTTGGGGCGATGAGCGGTGACCAATAAGCTTTTTGATTTTTATTGATTGTTTGGCTAAGGAGCGGTGAGCTTTGCTATTTTTTAGGAAAGCTCATTTTTCCAATGCTTCTTTAAGAAGCTGTGAGCGGTGAGCTGTGGCTACTGCTTATAGCTACTGCTCACAGCTCACTTCTACTTTTACCAAACACACCCTTAAACTTGTTTTTCTTTTTTTTGAGCAAAATTTAAACTTGTTTTTCAATATTGAGTTTTTACATCAACGCATCCTATTTCTACTTTTTCTCAATATTGACCATGCCATTTACAACCATCACTGCCAACTTATTAGGGGTGGCAAGCGAGTCATGTTCGGGTTGACCTATTCGGGTTTGCGGGTTGGCGTGTTATTATAACCTCTACCCAAACATGACTCATTTATTAACCGTGTAAAGAAACTCAACCCTAACCCAGACCTGCATAACACGTGTAACCCATTTTTGACCCATTTAACCTGTTTAAGTAAATAGGTCAAGCGGTGATTAGGGTTAGTGGTTTATCGATTTAAGTAGTTTAAATGCAAAAATGATATAAGGATTTAAAACAATGATAAAAATAACATACAAATAACTATTCGTCAATTTTAATGATATCTGAATACAATCGTAATTCACTCATATATTAGGTTCATAACAAAGTACATTAAGTCATTAATACAAATCCAACATAAAATCCAAGTTACATACTTTAATTTTAGTGGTTTATGTACTTTAATTTTAGTGGCTTATATACTTAAACGGGTTCACAGGCTGACCTGTTTAATACTTACTCTACCCAAACACGACCCGTTTATTAAAAGGGTTAGACGGGTTTACCTGTTTTTGAACCAAACATGTTTATCCTCAACCCAAACCTGTTTAACTTCGTGTCGTTTATCGTGTCATTTCGAGAATTGTCACCCCTACAACTTATGTTATCTCTAAACTTTGAAAGTCTATTTTTTTCTTTATGCTTTTTACGTACATTTTTGTTTACGTGAATTAAGACAAATGATGACAAAGGAGGGGATGGTTTCCTTAAGGTACATTGGGGAGGGGATGTTTGGCTAGGGGAGGTCTCATGTTCGAGTTCCACCTGTGACTTTTACCTCTTTAGGTGATAAATGAGTAGCAGGCGGGTCTCAGAGTTAGCATGCTGCCTAATTGGATGTCGTGAACTTAAACCACTAACATCTAACAAACCATTAAAAAAAAAAATGAAAAACGATGATGAAAGATCACAACTCATTTTCAATGATTTATTTTTTATCACTGATTTCAATCAATGATTTCTTAGTTTTATGTAGTTGTTCCCGTAATTGAATTTGAGCATTATTTTAATGGCAATTATGAAGAGACTCCAAACATATATATATATATATATATGTATATATGTATATATATATATATATATATATATATATATATATATATATATATATATATATATATATATATATATATATATATATATATATATATATATATACACTAGTTTCTAAGCCCCCCCCCCGATGGGCGGGCATGACTTGTAATTTACATTTTAATTTAGTCATGTACGGATATCAGTGATCTTTTATAGTTATAACTTATTTATTAATAAAGAAACAGGCATGACTTATATAAAGTTCATTGTTTCCTTAAACCAATTGATAAGCAAGATTAAATCACACCATATAAGTATTTTTTACATTATCCACAGATCATGGTTAGAGTAAATCATGCCATATTCTAAAGCTACATGGTTTCGTATAGATCTTCTTTCTGACTCTTTTTCTTACCCGTTACTTATTTCCAATAAATGCTTCAAGTTATCACAAACTTGTTCCATAATCTCCCGTGCCCTTTTCTCAATCTCGAGTTCTTTCAACAGTTTTGCGAAAGAACCCTTTGTTTCAACTAACTCTTGCCCAAGTTTTTTATTAAAGCCTTCGGATCGTCATCTTAATTTTTTCTCAATCTCCAACTCATTAGCAACGGATTCAATGGCAGACTCAATTGCACGTCTTTCTTTACTTTTCCACAATGCCTTGCATAATGAGCTACAAAGGGCCCGCCTTCAGCTTATTTTCCTCAATTGCTTGTCGAGATCACAAAATATTTTCTGTTAAATAATGTAGTAATAATATATACCCATTTACTTAAAAATGGATAATTTCAGGTAATGTTTTATCTCTAAAGGGCCAACCGGACAAAAGTATTATAGGGTGAACGTGACCCAACCCGAAAACCCGTAGATTAGTTCTATTTCAATGACATCATAAAAAAAAATAATAAGAAAAATAAATAAAGAAAAACTCCGATCATTTATGTTTCGGAGTTGCTTCCTTTCCTTATCATTTTCAGAATTGTCAATTGTTATGATATTATTAGTATTATCAGCATGTATTTTTTCCCATCTAAAAAAGATAGAAGCGCAACAAAATTAATGATATTAGTCCGCCGTGCTTTTATAACAATACAGTAAAGTGGTTTTTTGAGATTAAGATTTGTCTAACATTTGAATTATACTTAATCATTTAGTCTAAATGAAAAATAAAAATGACAAATATACTGAAAAACTTATCATTCACTCACCTTCCATCCACGCTGAGAATGACCACTGTATTTTTTTGATGAACAATGGCAGCAATATATTGAGAACCTTCAACCAAACAAAACTGAGCCAACAACCACACAGAGCTAAAATACTTGGGCATTACTCCTGGGAATAAATTGTAATGAGTCACCAAATAGTTGAATGATGCAATATAAAGGTATGTAGTCAACAGCAATAAGTTTATCAACATCATCTGCTATAACTACATATTCATGATTTATGGCCCCTGTGTCATCAAGAATATCGCAAGTCAAGAACAAATAGACACTGATGGGACCGCAAGATACCCTACCTTTCTCCCTTCTAAACACAAATAATAATAAATGAAAATCTGTTATAAAATGACCATTTTACTTGATGTACCAAAATGGGTGGATCACTGGGATTAGAAGTGGACCACATAATTTGAGAGCTCAAAGTTGAAATATGCTTAGCATTGCTTGTTACGTATAGATGACAGAAATGAAGAATTGTGTAGAAAGAGGGTAAGTACTTACCTTAAGGATAAAGAGGTAGAGAGACAGATATTCCACATGAGAAGTTCCAGCGATCAACTCGCATATGGTGTTGCCCAATTCAAATGATATTTGTTTCTGCAATATGTATTCAGAGATAATCAAGGCGTTCCTCAAGGAATCTACATTTTCATAGATAATAGCCACTCCCTTGATCTAGGGTGTTGTCTAATACAATCTTCACAACAAAATGCTTTATATTTTTTGATGCATAACTTATGCTCCGAGAGGGTCGCATAAAGAGAATAGGTTAATCTTATCATAATAAATAGAAAAATCATGATGAGAGTATATAATTTTGTGTTCTAGTGTCAACTGTTCACAATGGGTAATAAATGAAAGAAATTCTGATTTGGATGAGCAGTGAAAAAGTAGTGTAAATGCGTACCGGAAGATCAATTTGTATGTACAAAGCCGGTAGTTACCATCTCAAGAAAACGGTAAAAAGAATCAACCAAAAATGTAAATGAAGATGAGCCTCTACCTTAAATTCTACTTCTGATCCGATTCCACGGACTAAAACCTGTTTACATGTAACTCACTCCAGTTATCTAACAATGGTACGTAGATTAAGCATATTGCTCTAAAAGCACTTATCTAATAGTTGTAAACTAACAATTCTATTTTCGCCAATGCAACATAATTCTGCTGGGTATATCATTTTGTCATTTCTACTGCGACTTATAGAACGAATATTATTCTACATTGCTTACAGTTATTTCTCTCCTAAGTCACAAAATTTTGTCAATTCACAGTTTTGTTGCATCTAATAATAATAGGAGAGTATTAACCATATGGGAATAAGGCTTGCCAAACATACTTATTTGAACTATTAGGGTGGGGGGTGGGGGGTATTACCTTCATCTTCTACAACTTCATACTATTTCCTCCATTGACTACAATTTGTGTAGTTAAAGAAACTACATTTGACTGTTAAATTCGATAAAGATTTGTCTACAAATTTACACCAGAACTTAAAATGTAATAGTAAGAATGACACATTTAGAAACCTTTCAGTATTAGCCATTATCTCATGGTGAAAGACCGAGAAGTTCAAAGCCAAGCAAACTCTGATTGGATTAATAAGCGGAAGATCTAATTCAGCCATAGCAGTTGCAGCTTGAAACGTGATAAATAAGCCAAATAATTAGAATGATTAAAAATCACAAAAGATCTAAAAAGTTCTAAAATTAGAATAACTTCAAAATCAATGTGATCTTTAGCCACTTGTTTTCTAGATTCAAATTTACCATCGTGTTCTACGTAACTATCAAAGTGAGCAATCACCAATTCAACTATTGTCAGCGATTCATAACACCTAGGGCTGCTGTGTTACTCGGTCCCACATGTTCAATTGCATCATGACCCGATCCCACGTGGTCACTGTCAAGAGGACGTGTGATTAAAACATCAACAACGCGTTGTTGTCAAAGATAGCTGATGTCATATTTGACTCGGTTGTGGTGACCGAATTGGCTGATCTACGACTACTATTGGCACCTTGTTTTATGACAAATGTTCGTTAAACGTAAAAACTGACAAAACACTAAGAAGGCATATGAATAAAAATAAAGGAGACATAACAAAATACGAAGAAAATATTGCTCACGTTAGGACGCCGCATTACTCAGTCCCACATGTTCATGAGCACGCTGTTGTATTAAGTAATTGCTGTCATTATGTAGCTTTGTTGCAACGCTTGAACCGGCGAATCTAAGGCTTCTTTTGGCAGCCCGTTTTATGACACAGCAGTTGCACCAAGAAGTATCAAATCATTCTCGATTTCATACCGAGAAAAAATGATCTTCAATCAAACTAAAAATTTCCCAAACACATATCCATTAATATACTTGTTTAAATGCATACCTTTATATGTAAATGAGCATATTCATGCACATGGTCTTTTGTCTTCTCTTCAAATTGACGCCCATGTTTTGAAATTCTATCAAACATAACACTAAAAGAACCAAAAAAATAATAACAAAGATACGTTAGAAAATATTGCACACTATTTATACGATATCATAAAAACATATAAGACCATCACAACATACCTCTAAAAATGTTGATTTATTGATATAAGACCATCACAACATACCTCTAAAAATGTTGATTTCATGCAATAAAGATATTTGTGTTACCTTATATCAACTCCTTATATTACAGTAAGCTAAACTATATTTGAGTAACATTTATATGTTAATATCCAAACAAAATATGCATCATTAACATTAAAAGGCGCAATCTTACATAATGACAGTAGCACATTTAAGTTGATGCTGTCATGTTTACTTTTGTTAGTTTCATTTTTTGTTTGTTCCCTCAAGCAATTTTAAAATTTGTACTGCCTTACATTATCAAGCGGCAAAAATTGTACTGCATATATTAATCAATTTGAACCCTCTAAAAACATTTTATCATCCATTTTAAATAACCGCTAATCATCCTTCTTTTATCCACACTTACCTACAGCACCAGCAATGAAATGGGCCTAATGACCTCCAAGATTTGGATGCGTTTCTTCAATCCACGTTTTATTTCAGTTACTTGCAACAGAGATTGTTAGTTGTGAATTGAAGACAAAAATACGTGGCCGCCTTGAGAAATGTGGGAGGCAAGTACAAAGTTATTGGATCATAATTTTCATCTTCGGGAGATCTCTTATCGGCATCCCTCCGTTCCCTAAATTAAAATAAATGAAGCTAATTCAATAAAATACCGTCGACTTTGAGTTTTTTTGTTCGCAAATCTTAACAGAATTACATCGATTGGTGATTAAAATCTTAATCAATAATCAGTCAGTCCATAAATTATAAAAGAATAATAAAGCCGTGGACTTGGCTTCTCGAGCCTTGTTGCTTCCTTCAAGCACATTTGCTTTATAATTGAGAGTCTCTCAGGGTCAGAAACAGCAGACCCTGATTCGTCATCGGTCACTTGGACTATAAATGCGGCTCGTGTGTTGTGGGTCTATACCTCAGTATTTAACACATTACACTTTAAGTGTGTGAGAACTACACAAACTTCACATAGTAATCCGGGTTTGCCAATTCCTTTCAACTCGATTATAGTGATGTCGGTTGAGGATGTCACACTGACCAACTTGGTAAAGCTGGAATCTGAGTCAAGAACCTAAGATCGACTCAATTTTAAAATAGAATTCCGGAAAAGCATCTCACAATCTTCCCATTTTCCATAGTTGACAACACCATTTATCTGCGAGTTTTAAAATTCAAATTAGTTACCCATAAGCCTCACAGGCCAACATGCACGAAAGAAAGTATTTTTGTTACAAAATTCTGGATTTTACAAAGGCATCCTAGGTAAGCTGTCTAAAACTAAACAAAAACTCAAGTATGATGGTTTATGTACATCAAAATCGGTTTTGTTATATACCAATTCAGATTTTACCTGTCCGCGGTACGTGGCCCCCATATAGTTGGTGTCGATACGTGTGCTGGGCGGGTCACTGTCATCACGTGGACTACCGATGAATAGAGATATACCTGTAGAATTTTAGAAACAACAAATGGAAAAAGTTTACGCTTAACAACATAAACCTTGAGGCCAGAAGAATTCAACAATCAAAAAGCCGAATAGATAGTACCTTCGGGTAAATCAGGTTGACGTGTATATATAGCAAGAGTGAGTAGTAATGGAATTTATTTTAGAGGTATTCCGAACACCGTTTGCAATAAGATGATCCTTAGCATTAGGACTTCCACACGGTAAATTAAGATGAGCTGCAACAGACACAAAAAAGGCATTATATACAGATAAACGCGTACATTCCAAACCAAAATTGTTACTCAACAGGAGATGAATAAAACGTACAAAAAGTGTTGGTTTCTAGATGTTAAATCCGTGCAGCTAATCCTCTTGGCTTGGACGTATACTTAAGACATAAACGATGCTTTTTCACTGCAAGTAATTAGGGTTTTTGGAATTTGGGAGGGATAGAATGCCGATTAAGATTTAATTGCTTCCGGTTTATTAGTGCAAAATTGTATGGATGCAGTTAATGAAAGGATTAGCCGATTAGTATGAGTATATCAATTTGGGAATGCAATGGTATATCGCACAAATTTGCATGCTCCACTGGTTGAAGCGCTTGTTTGTGAACGGTAAGATCTGGGTTCGAATCTTGTAGTGGACTAAATTTTTGAACATTTTAATTAATCCGAATTTTAGCTGATTAATAGTTGCTTAGTTGGACTAAATGTGATGACATGGCTTTTAATGACAATTACATAGCAATGACGTGGACTTATGTGACATTATCTACGTGTAACGCCTCCTGTTATATATATATATATATATATATATATATATATATATAGCCTCCTGTTATATATATATATATATATATATATATATATATATATATATAGAGAGAGAGAGAGAGAGAGAGATTGACGTTAATTACTTAACGGTCGTTATTTATTTTCTGTCTTTAATAATTAATTATAACATTTTACAATTAATTATTAAGCTTTAATTCTCATACGTCAAGTGTGCAATCCCGTGATCTCGAGTTCGATGCTAACATACACCATTAAATTATGTCTATAAAACAAACAAGATCTGTAACAGATGTCCATAATCCCCTATTCCTATATGACATATTTAACTATCAAATGTATTTCTTGACTGATGTGTAGTTTCGATTTTGTATACCTAGCATCCTCGATCAACCGTCAATCTGGAATAAGGCCACATTGTTTTGAGATATATATCCTTTGCATTCATATTAATTTCTTGAAGTACCTCTCAACCAATGATATTATAGTTACGCCTTTATTCGATCGTGGGCATCAAATAATTTTAAAAGCAAATTGTCATACTAAGACTAGGAAGTTGCAAACAACATGTGTCAATCAAGCCTCACATGTGATCGTTTTTATGGTACATAATTGAATATTAACTGATGAACTATGAGCAATTATGATTCAATAAAAGCTTCGCATACGACTTTGAGACAAATAATTCAACAAAATCCCGTTATTTAGGAACATTCCTTTTTACATTATCATACATTTTTTAAGATTAAAAATAGCTTTAGATATGATAAGCTTAAACCTAGCCTTTTAACGCCATAGTTAGCAACCCTTTTCTAAAGGGAACTGATTTATCCGAGGGGGAAATTGATCCGTATACGGCAAAAGAAAGTGATACACATTCACACTTGACATTTATTTAAACTTGTTTTTCTTTTTTTTTTAGCTAAATTTAAACTTGTTTTTCATTATTGAGTTTTTACATCAACGCATCCTATTTCTACTTTTTCTCAATATTGACCAAGGCATTTACAACCATCACTGCCAAGTCAGGGTTGGCAATCGAGTCATGTTCGGGTTGACCTATTCGGGTTCGCGGGTTAGCGTGTTATTATAACCTCTTCCCAAACACGACCTATTTATTAATCTTGTCAAGAAATTCAACCCTAACACAGACCTGCATAACACATGTAACCCATTTTTGACCCATTTAACCTGTTTAAGTAAATAGGTCAAGTGGTGATTAGGGTTAGTGGTTTGTCGATTTAACTAGTCTAAATGCAAAAATAATATAAGGATTTAAAACAATGATAAAAATAACATACAAATAATTATTAGATAATTGCAATGATATCTGAATACAATCGTAAGTCACTCATATATTAAGTACATAACAAAGTACATTAAGTCATTAATCCAAATTCAACATAAAATCCAAGTTACATAGTTTAATTCTAGTGGTTTATACACTTTAATTTTAGTCGCTTATATATTTAAACGGGTTCACGGGTTGACCTATTTAATAGGTACACAACCTAAACACGACCCATTTATTAAACGGGTTAGACGGGTTAACCTGTTTATCCTCAACCCAAACCTGTTTAACTTCTTGTCGGGTTCGTGTCGTTTATCATGTCATGTCGAGAATTGCCACCTCTACAAATTATGTTATCTCTAAACTTTGAAAGTCTATTTTTTTCTTCATGTTTTTTACATACATTTTTGTTTACGCGAATTAAGACAAATGATGATAAAGGAGGGGATGGTTTTCTTAAGGTATATTGGGGAGGGGAAGTTTGGCTAGGGGAGGTCTCAAGTTCGAGTTCCACCTGTGACTTTTACCTCTTCAGGTGATAAATGAGTAGCATGCGGGTCTCAGATTCAGCATACTGCCTAATTAGATGTCGTGAACCTAAAACACTAACAACTAACAAACCATTTAAAAAAAAAAAAAAAAAAAAAAAAAAAAGATGACAAACGATGATGAAAGATCACAACTCATTTTCAATGATTTATTTTTTATCACTGATTTCAATCAATGATTTCTTAGTTTTATGTAGTTGTTCCAGTAATTAAATTTGAGCATTATTTTAATGGCAATTATTGACGTTAATTATTTAACGGTCGTTATTTGTTTTGTGTATTTAATAATTAATTAGAACATTTTACAATTAATTATTAAACTTTAATTCTCATACGTAAAGTGTGCAATCCCGTAATCTCGAGTTCGATGCTAACATACACCCTTAAATTATGTCCATAAAACTAACATGATCTGTAACAGATGTCCATAATCTCCTATTCCTATATGACATATTTAACTATCAAATGTATTTCTTGACTGATGTGTAGTTTCCATTTTGTATACCTAGCATCCTCGATCAACCGTCAATGTTGAATAAGGCCACATTGTTGTGAGATATATATCCTTTGCATTCATATTAATTTCTTGAAGTACCGCTCAACCAATGATATTATAGTTACGCCTTTATTCGATCGTGGGCATCAAATAATTTTAAAAGCAACTTGTCATACTAAGACTAGGAAGTTGCAAACAACATGTGTCAATCAAGCCTCACATGTGATCGCTTTTATGGTACAAAATTTAATATTAACTGATGAACTATGAGCAATTAAGATTCAATAAAAGCTTCGCATACGACTTTGAGACAAATAATTCAACAAAATCCCGTTATTTAGGAACATTCCTTTTTACCTTATCATACATTTTTCAGGATTAAAAATAGCTTTAGATATGATAAGCTTAAACATAGCCTTTTAACACCATAGTTAGCAACCCTTTTTGAAAGGGAACTGATTTATCCGAGGGGGAAATTGATCTGTCTACGGCAAAAGAAAGTGATACACATTCACACTTGACATTTATTTAAAATTCTTTTTTCTTATTTTTGAGCAAAATTTAAACTTGTTTTTCAATATTGAGTTTTTACATCAACGCATCCTATTTCTACTTTTTCTCAATATTGACCACGTCATTTACAACCATCACTGCCAACTTATTAGGGGTGGCAATCGAGTCGTGTTCGGGTTGACCTATTCGGGTTCGCGGGTTGGCGTGTTATTATAACCTCTACCCAAACACGACCCATTTATTAATCGTGTCAAGAAACTCAACCCTAACCCAGACCTGCATAACACGTGTAACCCATTTTTGACCCATTTAACCTGTTTAAGTAAATAGGTCAAGCGGTGATTAGGGTTAGTGGTTTGTTGATTTAACTAGGTTAAATGCAAAAATGATATAACGATTTAAAACAATGATAAAAATAACATACAAATAACTATTCGACAATTTGAATGATATCTGAATACAATCGTAATTCACTCATATATTAAGTACATAACAAAGTACATTAAGTCATTAATTTAAATCCAACATAAAATCCAAGTTACATACTTTAATTTTAGTGGTTTATATACTTTAATTTTAGTGGCTTATATACTTAAAAGGGTTCACGGGTTGACCTGTTTAATACTTACTCAACCTGTAACACCCTCAAATTACCGCAGCGGAATGATAGTGTTAATGGGGTGTTACTTCATAATATAGAACAAGGTATAGAAAACGACCTCTAAATGAGACGTTTTGAAATGTTACCATCCGAATTATTTAAATCAGAGTAAATACAAGAGGTTCCAAAGTATAAGGTTACATAAATGTTTTCAAGATGTATCGAATGGTAAAGGATAAAGGTATAAGTCTCCAAAGTATGCAAATGACTCTAAGATCCATGCATCCACTATCGCCTTATTAACCTGAGATAAATATGCTAAAAAGTGTCAACCAAAGGTTGGTGAGTTCATAGAGTTTAGTTTAACTGTAAAGCATTTGAATAAAGTTTCCACAGCAAAAGCATTGTAAATCCACTCAGTACCAAGTCCCGCCCATACAAGACTTGAAACTTGTGTGTTCACAACTCACTGCTAAAGTGTGAGCAGAGCATATGTGTATAATTGAACTGTAATCCCTTGAATAAAGTTTCCACAACAAAGGCATTATAAATCCACTCAGTCCCAAGTCCTGCCCATACAAGACTTGCAACCTGTGTGTTTACAACCCATTGCTAAAGTATGAGTAGGACATATGTGTATACGATATATAAGCACTTAATGTAATGAATATCAGCAAACTGAACCTCACGACGATGTATATATGTATCATGAGAATACCGGATTATATTCACCCAAGGTCAAGAATGTGTAGGACACATGGGTGGGGGCGTCAACCCATAGTTACTATCAATACCTCTCAAATGGCTCCAATCCAAGAGTTTAATAGTTGCTAAGAATAATGTGTATATGAATAAGTTTAACCCATTAAGGTTTATATCGTAATAAAACTACACATCATGTCCAAAAAGTATAAAAAGCGTAGCATATCATAAAAGTATAAACGTTTTGAGTACTTGCATCAGCATGCAAATCATGTATTGGATAAACGAGTAAAGTATTTCTAAGCATGTATCTCCCCCAAATAGTTTAAAATGAGTAATAAGAGAGTAAGAGTGGGGCTATGACTCACCTTAGCCGTAGCAGTCAAAGAAATGTGATGGTACATGTAATACGGGAACGGCTCCAACACACGACCTGAATAATAGGGAAATCTGAGATTTCGATGGTTTAAGATTGGCTTAATGTGAATAATGATTGTGGAAAAGTATCAGATAACGAATTTGGTTGTGATGTGGA
Organism: Artemisia tridentata subsp. tridentata; assembly: GCA_021014915.2. NCBI lineage: Eukaryota > Viridiplantae > Streptophyta > Magnoliopsida > Asterales > Asteraceae > Artemisia > Artemisia tridentata. The sequence goes on from CP139502.1 coordinate 199,384,090, forward strand.
TGGATGATATGCTTAAAACGCTTAAAGTTCAAAAATAATATTATATATAATATTATCCTGTTTTTATGTTTATTGAATCCGTAAATATCGTCTCTTAGAAAGTTGGCGGATGATAAGTTATATTATTCATTTTAGAAATCCGTTATATATGTATTTGTGGAAACCGTAGAGGGGGGGGGGGGTGAATACGTTTCCATTTAAGAATTTCAAACTTTTGTATCAAACATCCAATCAAATGTGACGTAATATGAAAAGTGTCAACAATAATGATATGTCATCTAGAGATGAATAAATTAAACTACAACACAAGCACAATCAACCATGACACATACATAATTAACATAACATAAGCAACTAGCCACACAAGCATAAACACAATGCAAATATAAACATAAAGCAATAATGAATAAAATGAAAGTAAAGAGATAAGTAAGAAGGCGCAAACCGGACACAATGATTTATAGTGGTTCGGTCACGAAGCTCCTCTTCGCCCTACTCCACTCCCCGAGTACTCAACTCAAGAGTTACTTCACTAATCAACAAACTCCCTTCAGGCGGAGAAAACCGTACACGTGGCTTAACTTGTTTTACGACACTAAGCTAGATGTCGAGTGCTAATATTAGCTAACACCAATCTACACGTCGGTTATCCTATTTCCGACACTAAGCTAGATGTCGAGTGCTAATCTTAGCTAGCACCAATCTACCACGATCTACCCGATCTACCCTTGATCCACATGATCAATCACACAAGCCCAATGGCTTCAAGAGATCTCCAAGATCTCGACAAGATCACAATAATCTACTCCCACTTGACTCGATCTATCCGATCTACCCTTGATCCACATGATCAGTCACACAAGCCCAATGGCTTCAAGAGATCTCCAAGATCTCGACAAGATCACAATGATCTTCCCTCACACACTCTCAAAAGAAAAATGTTCTTGATGTATGCTATGATACAATCAAGAGTGTAACAAATGTTACAAGACCTAACAACTACAACTCTTGTATCTTCTTGGATACCTTGAGTTCTTCTCTTGCAAATGAAGAGGAATGATAACACTTTGTATCTACTTGGATACTTTGTGTTCTTCTCTTGCTAATCAAGAGGGATGACAACACTTTGTATCTACTTGGATACTTTGTGTTCTTCTCTTGCTAATCAAGAGGAATGAAGAGGGATCACTTGAATGGAGGATTGGATCACTCTTAAACAAACTAAGACTCTCCAAATGATCAAAGAAAGTCATCTAAGTGAGGAGGGATTAGACCAGAGAAAAGTGACTGGAAAAATCAAGTTGGAAGTGTAAAATGGTCCACTATTTATAGGCAAAGAAAAATCTAGCCGTTATGTACGGACGGCTCCACTAATTGTGCCACGGCTCCACTAAATTTAGTGGAGCCTTGGCGTCGTCGCAAACGAAAATGCTCCAAACGCTCCAAATTTTGTCTTTTAGTGGTGAAAGTTTATTTGGGGAAGTTTGGAGCTGTTTTGGGGGGAAAAATAGCTGTTACTATTTTTGAAATGATTTTCCCAAATAAAACATTTCTTTTTAATTCAAAAATAATTTGTAAAATGTATTTTTGAAAAAATGTTTTGTCACATTTATAAAAATGTGAAGTTTAGAAAAATATAATCCTTTGATTATTTATCAAGTAGTAGATTTGTTTGTCCAAACCTTGAGTGATTTACGTCGGGATGGAAATCTACGACTTTGTTGAAGCATACTTGAGACATCGGGAGGTGTTGATGTAAGTATGCATTGATGATTTGTGTTTACAAGTAACTTGCACATTTTACGTTATGTATTACAAGTTACATGTTTGTCATTATTAAAACCGAAGAAATCGTTTAGTTTTAATATCGTAATATTTGCACTAACAATCTCCCCCTTTTTGATGATGACAAATATGTAAACCGTAACACATAGTAAAATGTAAAAGTTACCTGTTTACACTCCCTTCTCCCCCTTTTGTCGAATCAAAAAGGTAGTTGCCTTGAGCGCTCCCTTGAATTCACTCCCTACTCCCCCTTATTGCACTACTATCCTTTCTCCCCCGAAAGGCGAGCTTGCATCATCCTAGTGAAGCCTTCTATCACCACTTGTGAAGACGACTCCATGCTATGTATTCAAATACTCCCGAGCTCCCCCTAGCTCAATGCTCCCCTATGGTGACTTAATCCCCTTGTTTATTTACCTTAGTATCTAGCGGATCCATGGATCAAATTCTTACAAAGGCTTTTCCTACATCAAGGGTTAGCTTCGTGCAACATAATATATAGAAGAATAGGAACAGCATTATACGGATAGAATACACATAGCAAGACATGCAAGGGTTAAACTATGTTAACACATAAGTGTCACAACCCGACCGAAAACCTAAGGTGTAATTTCTTAATCAATCACACTAATCAAGAACGAGATTCGTTCGTTGACTGACACACCAAATGACTTCTTCCAAGTTATCATTAGGAAGGCAAGTTCTAACAAACCTTTTGAACAACATAATCATCTACCTAAGATGATTGGTGTTGGGATGGTTTAATATATCGTTTGCACTGACAATGAGATGCATGATATATTTCAAGGGAAAAAATGTGTATGTGATCCTAACAGGATTGGGGTTGGATATCTCTAACGGGTTTGAGGTAACGAAGTTCTGGATTTCTAGTTTGGATGATCCTAGGTGTGTGTTAGAGATAATTTGGTGTATGAAGGGTTTAGTGTGATTGTGAGGATTGAAGGTTGTTTAACTAACTATCACTTATCCAAAGTGAGGAGTAGTTGTAAGGTTTGAGTGTGATGATTGATGAGTTGAAGGTTGTAAGGTTTGAGTGTGATTATCTATGGGTTGAAGGTTCTTAGACTAACTATCACTGTCAAGAGTGAAGTGTAGCTAAAAGGTTTGAGTGGGATTGATATAAGGGTTGAATGTTTTGAAACTAAATATCACTATCAAGAGTGAAGTTTAGTTATAAGGGTTGAGTGTGTTGATGAATGATATAAATGTGAGGTTTGAAGATGAGATGCAAGATAAGCTTGCAATGGTGAGGCCTTATAAAGGCAAGAGGTGTGGTTGTAGGGGATAAAGAATGGGATGACCCATTAGAGATTGTGGTGATGGTGATTGAGATGAGGATGATGTGTTAGTGCCAAGTTCAAAGGGTGATGAAGGTGATAGGGTTAGTGTAAGAGCTAAAGGTTGTGGTGAACTTGGTGGAGGTAAGGATGTGGAAATCCTAAAGGTGGAGGATGGATTCAAATTAAGATTGGTGGTATTGTCCTATGGTGTAGTGAGGGAATCCTAGGGTGTATGTGAGTTTGCAAAATTTTGCAGGTTTGAGGTTAGGGATGCAGGGATCAGGAGGGAACAGTGAAAATTCATAAAACATAGGCACAATACCACTAAATACCACACGGTACCGATAAATTTAATGGTACCGTGGCCTATTTAATGGTACCGTGACCTGGAAGTCACAAATTTTCCTGTGCAGCCTAGTTCTGGGTACCTAAAGGGAAGTTTCCTAGGGAATAAGAACCACATTTGTGTGTTCTTGAGAGTGTTTGGTGAAAGACTATATGAGTGTGTTTTCACTCCCCCTTAATCTATGACCATCTGGACAAGATGTGAAAAAGAAAAACTAAAGAGGAGAGCAGACGTTGACGGAAGCGATGAGCTTAGTAACGTCATGACTAGTGGTGGATATCATATAATAAACTTCACCTTTGAAGTTATGTAGCTCTTCTCAATCATTGTGAATATTCATAGAACATTCATATGATGAGGCATGTGATCATGTGGAGATATCCTAAGGGTTAAGAAGATAAAATCTTCAAGTTTGTGAGGTTAGTGATAAGGTTCTAGTGAGGTTATCTATGTTGATGAAGAAGGGTTATCTCAACGTATCCTAGCGGTTCTTCGCTTGAGGTGTGTGGAAGGTGAATGGGATGTGGAAGCATTGGTAGTGTTTAGTACCATGCGGAAGTGAAAAAGAAAAGGCTAAGGAATCAGATGATAGATAGAATCTATTCTGATAGGAGACAGTTTTGGTTCAAGACTACTTCAAGTGGGTTTTGATAGTGTTGGTGAGAATTGAAAGCAAGATTCTTGATAGAGAAATTTCACATATGTTGTGATTTTTCTGAACCTTAGATTAAAAGAATTTATACCAAATAAATTCCTTTATGAATGAATCCAACTGGATTCGGTGAACATTGATCGAGAACGAGAGATGACATTTAATTGCATTTCGCAAATTAAATATACTTTAAATATTTCGGATGAAGTATTTAAGTTGTCATTAGAATTTAAGACGACTTTACGAATAAGTCTCGCTGATTTAGTGAGACTTTTCGATACGAGGAGAGAATTTATACCTAATAAGTTCTTTGAACGGTACTGGACGAGAAGAGATGACTTTTATATTTCTGAGGAAATAGATAGGTAGTCATTAGAGTGATGTGACCAATGACTCAATATTTCTAGTGAAATATTTAAAGAGTCATGAGACGAGACACACGAGATGACTTCAATATTTCCAGTGAAATATTTAAATAGTCATAAGATTTAGGGAATATGTTCCATCATTCCTAGACCTAGACGGAGATGGTTAGGGGATTCTCGGTTGAGAGGTTTGGTTGATATACGGATTTCGATGTGCTTTGCACGTGAGTGTTTCACGGGGTTTTAAAAGACGTAAAGCTAGGCCTATGGTGCTGATTCGCAGCAGGGTTTGGGATCTTAAGACGTGTATACTCACACGATGGTGAAAGGAACTACTAATTACTTATATAGTAACTCGTGAGTCCTTTGTCACCTAAGGGCAGATGTTAGCTTTTAGATTTTGGACGAGCGTTTTAAGATATGTTACTAAAAGGCTTGAATATGATGTTTCGGATATGACATTTAACAATTGAAATCGCAAGTTAAATTTATTTGAATATTTCGGATGAAATATTTAAGTTGTCAATCCTACTCCGAGTTCTACTAGGTTTGTATCTAACCTTCCCATGACAAAAGTGTGTATACCTTGGAAGAAGGCGAAGTAATGACTAGGGAATTAGGACAACTTCGCGACTACTCTAACTTATAGGTTTTGACACTAGTGTATAACTCTATGACTTCTAAGGGTTCATAGTGATTGGCATACCTAATTCCTAATGTGTCAAAAGGACATAGTGTGGGTGCAAACTTTACAAGCAAATCATGTAAAATGCACATAAGGAATAAATGCAAACATCATGCAAAACATGATAATGATTTAGCATTTAAGATCATGAAGTCATTTAATCATACCTTACGAGAATATGTTATCATTTTGAAACACGTATGTGGGATGCAAGCAATCTAGGTTTGCTAAGGATGATCCTAATTACTGCTTGTTCAAAATGAAATCCTAACAGGAGATAAAGTTCACTGATGTAAACTATCTCTAGTCAAATGTAGGAATGAAAATTTTTCAAGATAGAGAATGAGTATGAGACTATCACTAGTGGTGCTCAATTAAGGCTAAACACGACCATTTTTACGGGTTATACCACAAACCCAACTTCTCTCCTGGAAGCAATTCAACCATTAGGTCAAATTGAATTTCTCGTGCGATAGGTTCTCCAGTAGTCATTCTCATGTTAGAAAAATTCAAATTCCTATATTTGCCTATTGAAGTGTAGCAAAGATGATATTAGCTTATTTTGCTAATACATGGCATAATATGACTGAACTAACCATACTTAGAAAGTCGGCTAAAAGAATGACTTGTCTTACACAACTCCTAACAAAGGCAAGCGAAATTTTAATTTCGTGTTTAAGATTTAGAGGTTATTTGATGGAGATGGTGTATTTTATGATCTCTTGGACATCATCTTTGTTTGTTGAGTTGTTGCATGTTATTTTACTATGATTTGGTTTCCTAGAATCAAGAGACACTCTAATGTGATACAATGTAGAACCTACTACATCGTGTGTGTTTCAAGAATGCTCCTTTACATATCTTGAGAAAGAATCTAGTAAAGGTTACTTACCTCAATAGATCTTGTGAGTATCTGTAACACCCCCAATTTTGTGATACGCAACGGAATTCAGATTGGGTGTTACTTCATGGCACAACAGTTGAATAGTAGAAAACGATCACCAATTTAGTCATTTTAAAAGATTTATCATTCGAATATCAGAGTTTACAAAATAATGTCCCAGTGGTTTCAAAATTTATTAAATAGGTTTTAGAATGATAATAGAATTTATAGCCTTCCTAAGTATCCGTGCTCGTCCGTGCCATCCCTGCTCATTTTAGACCTGAGATAAATACATGCTAAAAGCGTCAACACAAAGGTTGGTGAGTTCATAGAGTTTGTAAGTAAAAACTGTTGATTTTCCAAAATCAAAGAGTTTGTGAGTCCATAGCAGTTGTAATTAAACAGTTGATTATCGAAATCAAAAGGGTGAGTAGTACCATAGTATTTATAGTTAAACCAGTTGATTGTCAAAAATCAAAGTGTGAGTGAATCCATAGAGTTTGCATAAAATCAGTTGATTATCAATAGTTCCAAGTTTAGGTAATAATTGTAATAAATACAATTATTAATAAAATAAGCGATGGGTTACGATATTATACACCCATAGTTGGTTTGTTATAAAGTAAGTGGTGGGTTAAGTTGTTATACACCCATAGTTGGTTTGGTTGCCCTAAATGGGTCAACACAAAATAGTTATTGTTTGCCAAGTAGTGATTTTCTGCTATATAGTAAATACAAGTTCAAGTTTGATAAAATAATGGCAATACTGTATCATGACTACAGTATCGTTCTATTGCCCTAAGCCTCATGACACTCAACGTTTAACTGGCATAAAAAATGATGTAAAGTATATAGGCCCTCGGGATAGGTATTTGCCAATTACCTATAAGTTTGTTTAAATAAAGTGCGCTTGGGTGGCTCATCCTAGCAGACCCAAACGGGGATTGTCAGTCCCAAATAGATCTATTCACAATTATTGACGTTCACTCGCAAGTGATTAAGGTTCATGATATGAGGGACTTCGAACATGGCAATAAAGGTAAACTTAGGAAATAGTGAAGCAAGTATAGCATACAGTTGAAAATCACTTGTGATCATGTTTATAGTAGGTATCTCTCCATGAGATATAAAAATGTATAAATGTGAATTCATAAGTTCGTAGTAATCCGCAAAAGTTTATAGTGTTCTTGTAAATAAAAGTAAGTGTTACGTTTCAATAACAAGCAGAGTGGTTTATCAACTGAGTATAATGTTAAAGGTAAACTAGTAAAGTTTATATGAAATACAAGCATGTATTTCCACCATAAGTAATTCAAAATACGTAAAAGAGTGGCCTATGGAACTCACAGTAGTATGTAAAGTGTAGAGTACTTGAAAAATAATAGCAAGTAGTTTAAGCATGTATCTCCCCCAAAACGTTTATAAAACAAGTAAAAGTAGGGGCCATGAACTCACGGTAATTCGTGAAAGTTTCTAAAGTACTTGTATAAGTAATTGAATATGATTTGAGCATGTATCTCCCCCAAAAGTAGTTCAAAACGTATAAAAGTAGGGGCTACGAACTCACAGTAGTATGTAAAAGTGCTTGTTAAAGTAAAAGCAAGTAGTTTAAGCATGTATCTCCCCCAAAAGTAGTTCAAAACGTATAAAAATAGGGGCTATGAACTCACCTTGATTTATCAACGATTGAGTTGAGTTGTTGGTTGGATAAAGAATTCAGAACAGTTTCACACACAACCTGGATAATAATAACGTTTGAGTATTCGACTTAGCATGAATAACGAATGTGATATGAGGAATCGTATGACGATTTTATCGGTGATGTGAGTGTGATATGCTTTAAAGTTCAAAAATAATATTATCAATAATATCATTTTGTTGTTATGATTCATAAATCATAATGATTGCCGTCTCGAATTGGATGAGACAAAACGTTGAGTCGAGTGGTTTAAAAGTCGTTATATATAAATATAATATATTGTTAATAAGTTTGTGTTTGAAACGAAGCAATGTGAGAGGTGAGGGTGTATTGTGTAAATTAAGGATTGGGATGAAGATGTTATAATGTTTCTGTTTACCCTTGAATTTTCACTGTTTTTACCCTTTATACCCTAACGGTGTTTGCGTTGCACCGTTAGTCCTTGGTTTATAAAAGTTACATTTTCGACCCAAAATTAACCCAAATGACAAACTGAGTTTATCCTTTAATATAAAATCATTTTTCACCCTAAATATTCTGTTTTGACAGGTTCAGACCCTAGTTTTAACAAGTTGGCAAAAACAGTCCCTCTAAGTGAAAATGTTTATATTTTTAGTCCAAAACGCGTAAAAACTTGTGGAAAATTTCTACAAAAATTTCCGAAGCTTATTTAGGCTTATTAAAGCTTAAGTCAACTGCTTGTTTGACCAGAATGATTATTTTCGATTTAATGGGCCTTAGAACGCATAGAACAATGGCCCGTTAAGAAATTTGGTGGCGAGGGCATGAAAACACTTTTGGGCCTGGACTTGGGCTACTTTTGTGGTTCTAAAAATATTTGGTATGGGCTCAGTGGGCTGGTAAAACGCAAGTTCTTATTGGGCTTTTGTTCGGCCCAGTTCGAATATATAGTTTTTCTTAAAAATTTACTAGTTAAAACTAACGATTTAGTCAATTCAAAATGGGCGAAAATAAGTGACGGTTTGACTTTATTTTTAAAAACTCAAAACACGAAAAGTGTAGTATCTCTGGTTTTAAATGAGATGGTGCAAAAATGATTAGGTGTTACGTTTACAATTTTGAAAATAGCAGACCCTGAGTTGGCCTAGTTCGCGAGTTTTGAAATATGAAAATCCACCAGACTTTACTAAGGGTTAAGTCTGGTCGAGTAGTGTTTACTTTGGGCGTTTTTGAGGACTTTTTAGAGCGTTTCATGAAAAACTTCAAATATGAAAAGTAAAGTTGGCTAGGTGGTGGGTCGAACTGAGGCAAAAACTACATGTGTTACTTTTGTGGTTTCGAAAATAATAGGCCATGAAAAAGGCGAGTTGAGGCAGTTTTCTTTTGTAAAACACTTGGAAAATTTTTAGGCGTATATGGTTTATACATTTTGCGTGTGAAACGAAAGAATAGAATGGTTTTTGTTTATGCATTAAACGAATGCATGAAAGTGATACGAGTGTAGATGGGTGTTCTTAGGCAACGTGGCAATGGGGTGAAACAAGTTTTAAGCCGAGAAAATGCAACATGTACGTAACAATATAGCGTGAAACATGCACGTTCGAACATGAAATACGAAGTGCAATAAATTGAAAAGTGAATCGAAATGAATTAGGATTGAGTTGAGGGGACTTACAATCACCTCTAGGGTGTGTAGGACTGAAAATGAGAGGGCTAGGATGGTTGAAAAGGCCTATGCTCGCTTAGAATCCAAAACCCGTTCGCTAAAATGGTAACCTCGATCACCAAAATTTCCAAGACTTGTGCTATCTTTCGAATGAGCTAGTGTGAGTTATTTCTGGACTTTGAGGTGTTTGAATGGAGGTGAGTGATGATGTGAGCTCTTGCTAGTATGCGTATATATAGATCAAAGAGAAATACAAGTTGCAAGTGGGTTGGAGTTACTTCAAGTACTCATGTATTTGTTTTGTTGTGGCGTGAGGAATTGAGTGTAAGAAAGGTTGAGTGTGTTAAGGAATTGTAAGAAGTAATCATGGTCTTTTGGTTTTTGTTTGTTGTCTAGGAACCGATTCCCACATGGAATATCAAGGGTCGGTTTGGTTTGTAGCACATAAGATCAAAGGGTTGTATAATATGTGATTCGTCCTTGTGTAGTTCGACCAAAGAGAAAGAAAACAATTATGAATCATGGTTTCTTGTTTGAACTTGTTTGGTAGGATTTGAAGGTCAATCCCTTTTAATTTTGGTTGATATTGCTTGAGTGTACAAGTAACACAAAATGAGTGTGTTTGTGGGAGTTGTTAGCCGGCGCTAACCAACAAAAGAAACAAAGGTTCGGTTTGGACTTGCTTTAGTCGAATTCTCCATAGGTCAAGCAACATATAGAACGTGACCAAATTTAAGGTGGTTGTTCGTTTGTGGTTATTGGGAGTCGTTTGGAACTCGAACAAAACAAAAGACTAGACTAAATGTGAAGTTTGTGTTAAACGTATAAAGTTTTATAGATAAAAAGTTGTTTTGAGCCTTGGTCGATCACATGATACATGGGCTGAGCTTGGATGGATTTTAAGCAAGCAAACGATCGAGTTAGGATATGATGTTTGTCACACTCGATTCTCGGCTGGGATGAGGATCGAGTCGAGCAAAAATGTTATTGGGTTGTTAAGAGAAATCGCGAACGAAATGGCCAAAGTAAATGAGGTTTAGTCGAGTTTTAAAGTTTGAAAATTAATAAGCTAGTTTGATTTTGGGCCATGAATAGTGATATGAGCCCAAGACTAAAATAAAAGGAACCCGTTTGGTTCATTTGTGAACATAGGCCCAATTAGAGAAAGGAAGAGGAGGGGGAAAAGGTTGTGAGTTGTGTTTGATAATAAAAAGTGATACTGGGTATGATTTGCTCGCTATTTGGAATAATGTGGTACGTATATGAGTTTGTCACAAGGAATGTGAGAATTGTTACAACGTTCCGTTTAGTAATAATGTTGAATAAAAGCAAAAATTTAGTCCGTAAAAACGGTTAATTAAACTGTGATTATGGATTACTATTCGTTACTCGTTTACAAATGATGGGGGAAATTTACGGGGTATTACAGTACCTACCCGTTAAAAAGAATTCCTCCCGGAATTCCAGTCTAAGATAGTTGTCAGGATTGTTTTGCTACTGACATTACTCAGTAATAGTAGGTGGAAGTCATTGGAATGAAAATTCCAGCATGATAAGTTGTTATGAAATCGTCGGTTGAGCAACACTCTATACGAAGTGTTGGAAAAAGTGTTGGAAAAAGTGTAAGCACGTCTAAAGGAAATTCAAGCGTTGGAGCCATATAAATTTCGAAAGAGATGAATTTATTGTGGTTTATGTGGAAATTACTATTCCCATAGTCAACATGTCTTGAGAAAAATTTCATTTTTTTTTTTTTTTGAATGAAGGTTGTTATTTTTCCGTGTTTTGAAAATAAACATGGTTCATAATTTTTGAAAATCAAAAATCTGTGGGGGTAACCTACCCGTTAAACAAAGAGTTTGTAAGTAATAGATTTTTAACAATGAGGGTTTCGGATGATAACTTGATGAATGTAAAGAAAGTTGTTGAACTTCAGCTTTTGTAAAGAAAAACTTGTTAAATAAAGTTTTAAGTGACAACACATAATCGGTTCCAAGTTTTTTTTTTTTTTTTTTTTTTTTTTTTTTTTTTTTTTTTGTAGATGATGAATCAGTTTGCTTCTGAGTAAAAAAAAATATACACAAATTTTTTTTGCTTTATATAAAATCGTGTCTTACGTTAATAATTTGTTTGTATCTATCGCTCAAAATATCCAAATTGTTAGATAGGTATGGAGGCTAGGAGGGGAAATCAATATGCCATAAGATGAAATGTGTTGTAGCTCAAAATCACTTTTTTCCTTGGGGTTGTTAACCGTTGCTGGGGATAAAAGAGAAACATGAGAGTTGGTTTATTTTGGTTGTAGCCGAGTCCACAAAGGGTCCATCAACATGAAACATGACCAAATAACTAGGCGGGGGTTCGTTTGAGTTTGCTGAGGTTGTTTGGAGCTCGAATGGAACAAAGTACTTAGGCAATATATGATTTTTTGCCTAGTTGAGGCAATTTGAGAACATGACAGTTGGGTTGAGCTTTGATGATAACTTGGTCATCACATGATCGAGTAATTGGAAAAGACTTGTCACACATGATTCTTTGGTAAGTGCTTAATCGAGACGTGTGAAAATATTGATAGGTTGATAAGGGAATTTTTACATAAAACGACCCAAAGTAAACGGGCATGAGCCGATTAGATTAGAAATAAATCTTAAGTCTTTGGGCTTAAATAGAGTTGGGCTCGAGTTTTTATGATAAAGGCCCAATGATAAACAAGGGTGCGTTGGGTTGCTGTTAGCAATGTGCCGATAACTAATGTTTCAGGGGTGTGTTTGGTTTGGCTTTCGTGAGCCTGAAATGTTTATCAACACGCGATACATAAAGTTATAGATGGTACTTGGTTTAGAAAATCAAGATTTGTACAAATGAAGATGACATTATGAATGTGAGAACATTTTACAACATTTAGATTAGTAACCATGTTTTAGAAATGAATGCGCCCATTGTTTCATTTACAGTGTTCGGAATGTGATTGAGATTACTGTAGGATTTACAGTGCCTGAGGTTGAAATATAGGGACCACTGTATCACTTACAGTGTCAAAGAAAAGTAGAGGCCACTGTATTTACTCACAGTGTCTGCTAAGGAAATAGAGACCACTAGAGTTTTGGGATAAATTCAAAGTGGTAAGACATAAGGTTACGAAATAGTTTTGAGACCATTATAACCACATACAATGTCTAGGGGTTTTAGAGGGAGCATCGTGAAATTCACAATGTTAGAGGGATAAGTAGGACTATTGTGTAGTTCATAATGTCTTAATAGTGGATGAAACCATTGTATTCTCATGTGAAATTTACTATTCCCACAGTTAACACAACTTGGAAAAATTTCTTTTGGAATGACTATTGTTATTCTTTTATGGTTTGAAATTTCACACGGTTTCCAATTACAAGGATCTGTACGGGTAACCTACCCGTTGAACAAAAGAGTTTTGTTGATAACAGATTCTTACATAGAGATATTCGGATGAGGATTCAATGTGTGTAGAGAAAGTTGCTGAATCCCATCTTTAGGGGATGAGGAATCTTGTTTGTCCTGGTGTGAGGAATAGTAAACGCAAGTGGCTAGGATAGTAGCCTACCGGCTATTCCTCCTATATATATGCCCGCTTTCACTCCTCACTCCACACCATTCCTCTCCTCCCAAAATTTTCAAAATGTCTTACACCTACACCATTCTCGTAATTTTGTATACTGCTGCAGCCATCTTCTTGGCTTACATCCCGGATAGATATCTGGAGTCCCTGGCCGAGGTCATAGCGCTTCTCATAGCACTCGCGGCTTTGGCCGTCAGCGCGGATGAAATATGGGGGTAAGAGACAGTATTACGATAGGAGTGTTGCTTTGAACCCGTATAATAACACCATGTATTAATGTTTTATTGCGTTAATACTTGTGTATTCTTGTCGTACAGGATATTCAAGGTGTTGCACCCAGTCGTGATTCTTGCTCTTGCTGGTTTAGTGGTGTTTTTCATTGGCATAGCGGGTCAACCGATTGGTGATGTTATGCCTTTCTTAATGATATTTGTAATGTTTGCATTACCAATGCTAATCATATCATTATGTATCAATATTTATGGTTTCTAATGAGAGTTATGCTGTGTGTTTGATGACATTTGTGATTATTGGTTTCATACTCGTGTCATTATAGATACAAATAAGCCCACTTATTTATAATTCGTTATTTACATAGAGAGGCGTCCCAAACAATGTAAATAAGGAAATATAAACTTATGGTTCAGCACTTTACAATTTCTTTATTCAAATAAGAGGCATCCCAATAATCCAAATAAAGACATTGTGAACCATCCTACTTAAGAATTTCTGATTTAACACTCATACTAATCAACAAAATAATCCATGCGCGGATTTTCCGGAAATACGGGAAAAGTATTTCACACGCATCTATAAAGATGTGAGTAAGATAATTAAGGATGGTTGGTACGGTACTCGAAATAGTTTGTGAGTATATATTGATTCGTTATTTTATGTATATATTTTTCCAAAGGAAAATGCAACGAATGCGTTTTCCCCGGGTCGTGTCCCAACGAAGGTTGAATTCGAGTTTTCGTTATTGGTGTCGAATTGTGTGGTGAATGTGAGTGAAAGAGTGATGATTGGTGATATTATACTATGAATAATGAAAAATTAAATGAAATCTACAAATTAAGCTAAACATGTAATCCTAAAAACGAAAATTGAATTTAAAAACGTTACGCGACGAATTTTAAAAACGTAAATAAAAAGTGATTTTCTAAAATTTAAAATCTAAAAATGTAGAAATAATTTTCCTATATAAAAGAAAATTTTTGGAAAAAGAAAAATATTTTTTTTTGACTTTTTATGAATTTTTTATGAATTAAAAACTAATTAAAGCTATTTAAATGATTTAAAAAATATTAAAACAACTTGGAAAATTCTGAAAATTTCTGAGTAATTCTAATTTTTAATAAGAAATCTAGGAAAAATAATTTGAGAAACTAATTTTGTCTAAATAAGCTGAAACAGAGAATAAGCTAATGAGAATTAAGCTAAAAATAAGCAAAAGCTGGCCAAAATTTATCAAAAGCTCACAAATAGTAAAACACACTTAATAAAGCTTGAAACAACTAAAAAAAAAACAGAAAAGCCCATGGCATAAGCTAAAACTTGGCTGAGCAGCTTGTAAGTTTGGACAGAAATAGTGGTTAATCAGCAGTCTTGCAGCTGAATTTTAAGCTAAGCATAAGCTTGATTGGGAAATCCCAGATCATAAACTGAAAGTTCATATGTCAAACTATTGAAAAACCAAATATGCCCAAAAGTGAAACACAATTGCATCTCTAATCAGGCTCATAACAGATGGTGTTGAACAACAAAAATGTGCATGCTTGATAGCAGTTCTGGGGCTAACTTGCAGCCTGAATTTAAGCTCTTAAAAAGCTACAAAAGCTGAATACCAGATATTGTATTTCAAGCCTACTGTATCACCTACTTAAAAACCAAAAATGAGGATCTTAGCTCAATCAAATAAGCCAGAAGTGAACTCAGATCAGCAGCCCAAAATGCAGGTCTGTACTAAACTATTCTGAGTCAGCAGGTTTGGAAAAGTGGCGCAAAAGTGTGTCAAAGCTACTCCAGAGAAAACCAGTCTTTAGGAACTTACTTAAACTACTCAAATGCACCTAGAAATGCCAAATTGGGCTGCTAAATAAGCTCAGCTTATGCTGAGCTTATATAGGCAGTTTATGTTCCCACAATTCACCCAAAAGGCCAAATGCTTAAAGTGAGCTTAAAAACCCTTAAACTCCTACTGATTCAGCCTTAATTTACCTAATCTATGCTAGATCTAATCTCACCTAAATGCAGATCTACAGTAAATAGCTTATACCTTTATAAGCCAAACACCCCTTACACAACTAATTTTGCAATTTTAAACTAGTACCTTCTGAATTAAGCTTAAAAACTAATTAACTACTGCATAACTAACTTAAGTAAACATTAATAAGCAACTTCTAATACTAAATAAGCACTATTAAGCAGTTTAATACTAAGAAGCCATAAATGCTACCAAATGACACTTACAAGAATGAATTCAAGTGAACACAGATTTGAACCAAACAAGGAACACCCAGGCTTTATCAACAAGCCAAAAAAAACACCCAATAAGCTCTTCCTGAATCAGCTTATCCTTCAAACTTCTTATGTTGACCAAATTTGACTTTTATGTTGACTTTTTGACTTTTTGAGGTAAAAACAGATTTGAACAATCTAAAAACTTACAATAAGCTATTGAGCTTATTAAAGCTTAAACAATTTAGAAATCAGCTTATTGAAGCTCGGATTTGATTTATTTTTGTATTTTTTTAAATATTTTTGGAATATTTTTGGATATTAAAAGGAATTTAACAAATGTTGAGATGGAAAATAGACATAAGCTAGAAATGATTTGAAATAAGCTAATAACAATTTTAATAAGCTAAATTCAGATAAACAAATTAATTAAAACAGAATCAAAGTAAAACTAAAATAAAAATTTCATTAATAAAATCTTAAAGTTACAAGAGAAATTTAAAAACTACAACTTAAGAACTAATTTAAGCAGAGTAACACTACATAAAAAACTACTACTAACACTGAAAATCAAGGTCCTATTTATAGCCGAGGGTGAACCTTCTAACCCTTCCTGACATGCTGGCAATCCGAGGGATTTGTGTTTCTTTTGAGCATAATCCAACCATTGATCATTCCCTATCATCATCCCATCAATTCACGACCCTTAGATTAACTTTGGTGAGGTGTTCGGACCAATGGGAGAGTGCCACGTAGCCATTCGTGTGCTTCTTCTGACATCTGACACCTCTAATAGCTTCTAGACGTCCCATGATTGGTCTAAAATACCCTTAATTATAGTAAAAACGTACGGTAAGATTTTAGGGTTCATGTGTACAGTGGTAATTCTGGGTTGGGGTGAATTTGGGGCGCAGGGTTATTTGTTTATTTTATTTTTATTTGACTTTGATAGGGTTGACCGGGTATCTTATAATAAAGGGTTGGTTTGTTGGACCGGGTTTGGGTTTAAGGTAAGGTGGGTCGTGGGCTGTTTATTAGGTGTGGGTTGGGTTGAGAGGTATAAGGATATGGGTTTATTAAATCCGAGTGAGATTTAAGATTTTGGTTTAGAAATAAAGTTTAAGGATCAATGTATAATTTCTGAAATTTAAGGGACCATTGCTGCCATTTTTCCAAAGTATAATCCAAGGGCTTTATTTGTAATTTGATGAACTTTGAGGATTGACTTTGACTTTTAGCTTCCCGGCATCGGCTATAAATATCCATTCCATATCTCGTGCTCGTTTTCCCGGTCTTTGCTTGTTTTTGTCCTTTTTTCTCGATATCCGTGCCTGCACAAACATAAACACAAAAACACGAAATATTTGGCATAATTGGTTAGGTTTTTGGTCTTTTTGGTTCCGGTTTTGGTCAAGAAAAGGTATGTGTTTAAGCACATACCAAATTCCCCCCAGACTAAGATATTGCAATATCCTCATGCAATGTTATAAGAACACGTTTTCAAAACCAAAAATTTCTAATCTCTTTTTACTAACTTTGAGAAGTAGCAAAATTTTCAAAAGAGATCAAGAAATCTTAAGTTCTAAAAACTCCCCGATTTTCCTTTTATTCAATTTTTGTAATTTTCTTATTATTCAAGTGACGGCTTTGTCGACAATCATTATCTAATGATAACTTTTAGGGTCTTCGAGTAGGAAACACGACTCATAAAGAAGTGAGCATACGGATAAAATTCGTAGTTCCTGATTTTTCACGAGTCCACAAACTAAGCTTAAAAACGAAATCATTGTTATTTACAAGTTAGATTGCCAACACTACCCAGAAAGCTAATTGTGTTTTACCTCTTGTTCCCAAATTCCTATTTTCCTCTATTTATTTTATTTTTGGTGAGAAATGAATTTCTTCAAATTCTCATTTTGATAATTTTTAGTCCGATAAAGATACCTAGTTTAGACGCTAAGTAGTTTCCAAACCTTCCCTCGAAAACCGTTGCATACAAAAATGAGGTCCACATCAAGGTCTCTGATTTAACACGATTTTGAGGATATCCATTTTATATACGACCGAAACAACTCATCTACGAGTCCAGAGACAGAAGCTTTTATTAGGATACCCCCGGAGTCAAAGTTTGGCATTTTTAAACATTATTAAGCACATTAACGTATTTAATCCTTAGCCCTTTATAACAATCACAACATCGGCTGCGAACCGGCAAGATGTGATAGTCTATTATGACCTTGGAATTTTTCCTCTGCCTTTATTAGAAGTCTACAACATCGGCTGCGAACCGGCAAGATGTAGAAAACTTTTTATGGCTTTGGATTATTATTATTATTCATTATTCATTAATTATTTGTGTTGCCAAACCCCAAGTCCTACGGCTTTTATAACAATCCCAACATCGGTTGCGAGCCGGCAAGATGGAATAGTCTATTACAACGTAACACTGGCAGTACCTTGATGTGTACCCAACTTTCATAAGCAAGAATTCTCTAAGGAAGAAATAAAAACTAATTATCGCCAAAACCAAAATACCTTTAATTATTCCTAGATTACTATTTTTGGGTGAAACAAGCTTATGGGAACAAAAAGCCACAAATAACTTTGATGAGCTCTAAAGAGATCCAACTACTCCACGTTTAGCAATCTAACTTATAAACAACTCTATCATTTCTCGTTCTTCGCAAATTTAAAATCTTAAGTAATAAGATCCGCGAATGCTTAGCCTTATAATCAAGCCATGCATATATAAAGTCAAATACGGGAACTTGCAAACTCTTAAAAAGAATTCGCGTTTTCTAGCACCTTGTGTAAAAGACTAGCACGAGCATATAAATTATAAATGGTTAAAGGAACAAGCTAGGGCTCAACACGCCCGATCAAGTCAGAATTTTATTCCTACTCTAACCAGCGGAAAATCAACAAAAATGTCAAAATTTATTATATTTTTGCAAAAATTTTTAAAATTTTTCTCATTTTTTTGGATTTTTTCAATTTTTGGAGGAAAAACGGGGTTGCATGAGTAAACGGCAAAAATAAAATCGACAGATTACCCCCAGACTAAAACGAGACATTGTCCGCAATGTCTTAAAGGTAAGGGTTCTCCTACATAAATCTAAGGCCGTTTATGAATTATGCCAAAGACAAATGTAAAATGATATGATTTTAGGATATCGGATAAGCAACGGATGATGAAACTCGAGTGGAGAGAAGCAAACCACGAGCACGAGAGTCTTCAATGATCGGGCAAATCCTGGACACATCACAGAAAACACGAAACACACAATATGGAAGAGGAGACCTCTTCATGTTTTATTAGAAATAAGATAAGAGGATAGATAGATAAGCATGGGGTGCCTCCCACGAAGCGCTTGTTTTTGGTAACCGAGTCACATGAGCTTGACTCGACCTCGAATTTATTTGTCCATGGGGGAGCATGTGGAACAGATAATCTCCATCGGACTTTCGTTCAGGATGTTTGGATAAACACTGAAGCATACGAAAGTTCCACTCCGATGAGATACCCGCGGTATTTTTAGAAAGAAGAACCAGAAATGGTCATACTAGGGTCAAAGATGGTATCCTCACTCTCGAAGGAGTGAAGGATCGGAGAATCCACAGTATATGTAATGAAGAGCATAAAGATTTTGATAATGATCATGTAAAGCTCTTCATCATCAAAAGATGGTTTGTCAAAAGTCTCAGGCGGGAGGGTCGGGATAAAATCTTCTTGAGAAGGAATACCTCCCCCCAGACTAATATCTTCCTCAAGATCAAAATAAAATTGATCGTATTCCGGAGGAGATAGAAAGAAAGAAAGTTCATCGGAGAACTTGTCGAGATAAAGATCATTAAATTCAAAATGAAATGAATCATATTCAGGAGGATAGATATGAGCATGAGAAGTGGTACTGCCACTACTCGTCTCCTCCGAATGATCAATATCGAAGTAGAAGGTTTCAAAAGATGGGATAGAAAGATTGAGATCAAAAGTGGGATTGCCACTAGCTGTGTCAAACGTAAAACTATCATATTCGCGACAAGCATCCTCGAGCTCGTGCTCCAAAGGATCAGACGGCTTCTTTTCAAGATTAACTTCTTCATAAACTTCCTTCGGGGGAAGGGAAAGGAACGGTTCATCAATTATTTTTAATGAATCATCTTCCCCCGGATCACTGTCAGTCTCAACAATTTCCGGCGAAATTGAAGTGTTATCAAAGAACACCGTGAGCTCTTCCCTAGAGATAACATTTTCTTCAATCGCAGGAGAAGGATGGGAAGAGTTGGAATCAAGAATCTCGATGTGATAAACTTGTTCTGGAGGTGGGACAAGTGGTGTGCTCTTAGAGCTAGCAATTTCCACCGCTTCCGTTGTAGTCTCCGATTCATCTTTATCATCGTCGTCAAGACACTCTTAGCATCCGCGGAACAACTTTCAAACCATTTGGTTGAACCGGGTGCAATTTTCATAGATTTAAGTTCGGCACGTTTTTCAGACATACTCTTAACCGCAAATCTTGAAAGGTTTGGATCAATTCTTTTAGGAACAATTACGGGATCGGACTTTTGATCAACCGTAGCGACATTGCATTTTTCAGTTTGAGGTTTCGAGTTCGGATTAATATTGAACGTAACTTTTTCCTTATTGACCCGCAAAGTAATTTCTTCACCATAGACATCGATCAAAGCATGCCCGGTCCTCAAGAATGATCTTCCGAGAATAAGAGAAACCCGGGGGTCGGCGTCAAAATCAACTACCACAAAATCCGCTGTAAAATGGAACTTCCCGACCTTGACAAAGACATCCTCGGCTACACCCTTAGGAAGGGTTATGGACCGATCCGCAAGCTCGAGGGTCATGCAAGTGGGGGTGAGATCGGGTAGAGAAAGTTTCTTCCAGATGGATAACGGCATTAGGTTGATGCTCGCACCAAGATCGGCCAAGGCGTGGCATTCAACCATTCCCGGAAATTCACATGGGATGAGAAATTTTCCGGGATCTCCAAGCTTTTCCGGAAGCTTTTTGAGAATTGCCGCTGAGCAGTTTTCGTTCACTGGAGTTTTTGTCATTTCAAATAATTTTTCTTTATTGCTCAATAAACTCTTGAGTGTGGAAGTGAACTTTGGCATCAGAAGTAAAGCGTCCGCGAAGCTTATATCAAAATGTAATTCTTGGAATATTTGAAAGAATTTTTCCATTTGACTCGAAGCTTTATCGCGGAGCTTTTGATCATTCATTCTTGAAGGGTAAGGAAGTGTGGTCTTAACGGGAGCTTTTTCGGGCTCAAGCACAACTTCTGGTTCAGATGGGTGGACAACCGGAGGTTGGACGTCTTCGGTTCTTCCGTTATTAGTAGGAAGTTCCGTGTCCTTTGTCACCTCGGTCTCACGGTCGACAACCTTGGGAGGTAGAGAAGAAGAGGTAGCCGGAGCCGTGGGTCCATCATATGAAACACCACTCCTTGTAGTGATCGCCTTAGCATCGCCCCTCGGGTTGGCGATCGTGTTGCTTGGGAGAGAAGTAGTACCCGAACCCGAGGGTCGGTCATTTAAAGATTTTTTCATCTCAGTCATTTCCTTAATCAAAAACCTAGTTGTTTCTTCTTGGTTTTTGTTAAATTTTTGTTGTTGTTGACTTTGAAGGAGTAGTTGTTTCAATATCTCATCCGAGGGCGATTGGTTTTGCAAAAATACTTGATTTTGATTATTGTTGAGATTTGCCCCTCGGGTGTTTTGATTAAAACCCTGGTTGTTGTTTTGAAAATTTCCCTGATTTTGATTTCCTTGGTTTTGAAAATTTCCTTGATTTTGAAAATTTTGCCCTTGATTAGAATTTCCCTGATTAGCCCGATTTTGATTTTGATTGACTTGATAAGTACGGTTTTGCACATTCTGATTCTGATTTGGTGGGAAACTGGGTGGTCCGAGGAAGTTGTTAGAACGGTAGCTGAGCAAATTACGGTCACCTTGGGGTTGGTAACCGTTACCTCCCTGATTAAAGGTTCCCGTTGCAGCGTAAACGTTTTCTTGAGTGTAGCCACCGGCGGCTGGGCACTCGAAATAAGGATGAGGACCACCACATGTCTCACAACTATGATTAACAACATTTACTTGATTGTTGTTGTTTTGATTCATAGTCTGATGAATTCTCAAGATAACCGTTGACATATCATTCATTTGTTTAGAAAGAGCGGCTATCTCGGAGGTAGAAGAATCAGTGCTAGATCTCGTTGACTCATTCCTCTCGGCAGAGGAATCCCAAAAATTATGGTGGGTGGTCATGTTTTCAATAAGATCATAGCACTCTTCGGGTCGACGTTTCATAAACGTACCACCGGCAGTAGCATTAATCGTATCACGGTGTCGTAATGTCAAACCGTTATAGAAGGTATCTATAATAGTGACCAATAACATATTGTGGTTCGGACACCGATCAATCGATAACTTGTAGCGTTCCCATGCCTCAAACAATGATTCATCGGGAAGCTGACGGAAATTACTAATCTCATTCCTTAATTTCGTCACCATCGACGATGGGAAATATTTCGCCAAGAACTTCGTAACCATTTCATCGAAACTACGAATGGAGTTCTTGGGAAGACGATCAAACCAAGCGGTGGCATGATGCGTCAAGGAATAAGGAAAGAGATATAGACGGAGGGCGTCATCGGAGACCCCATTTTGTTTCATACTTTGGGTGACGGTTATGAATTTGTCAAGATGCTTGTTTGCATCGTCACCCGGTAAGCCATGAAATTGGCACGAGTTTTGGACTTGTTGAATCATATGATGCTTAAGTCCAAAATCGGCAGCTTGGATATTGACGGGGGCAATCGGGCCACCACGTCCGTGCATTGTGGGTTGGCACAGCTCCTCCATCGTTCGGAGATCGGGAGCTGGCATGTGATTATCACCACCCATCGGCGGGTGTTGATTGTTTGGGTCGTCGGCCATTTCCTCAACGGTTGAGAAATGAACACGGTTGTTATGACGAATAATCCTCTCGGGATTTGATAGTGGTGAAAGAAGAGGGTGAGAAGTAGAAGATCGGGTGTGCATACACCAAAAACAAACACAAAATCAAAAAGGAAAACCAAATTTGAAAATAAAATATTTTTGGATTTTTATATTTAATGAAAAATTAGATTTATTATCTTTTTGGTGATCGTTGATCAACCGTACCTGTTTCTTTCAAAACTACGCACAGCGTGGCGGGAGAGAAGAATGGATCTCTCTTCGGTCTGCAATTTAATGTCAAGACCTCCTTAAACCCCGTGTATAGGTTGTAGTAAAGAAATAATCCAAGAAACGTTTAACTTCACGATCTCTTTTGTTGTTTATTTGGAATGGTTTACAACGCCCTCTCGAGAGCGAGGATATATTATTTTTCGTATTTTTGAAAACACTTTAGGAAAAGTGTTTTAGGATTATTTTCTTTTTGTATTTTTTTATTTTTTATAAAAACGATAACTTCCGAAGAAGGGTCTTCAAAACACGATCCAACGAACGAAACTCCAACACTTCTCAAGCCTTCCCCGGCAGCGGCGCCATTTTTTTGATTCGTTATTTTATGTATATATTTTTCCAAAGAAAATGCAACGAATGCGTTTTCCCCGGGTCGTGTCCCAACGAATGTTGAATTCGAGTTTTCGTTATTGGTGTCGAATTGTGTGGTGAATGTGAGTGAAAGAGTGATGATTGGTGATATTATACTACGAATAATGAAAAATTAAATGAAATCTACAAATTAAGCTAAACATGTAATCCTAAAATCGAAAATTGAATTTAAAAACGTTACGCGACGAATTTTAAAAACGTAAATAAAAAGTGATTTTCTAAAATTTAAAATCTAAAAATGTAGAAATAATTTTCCTATATAAAAGAAAATTTTTGGAAAAAGAAAAATATTTTTTTTTGACTTTTTATGAATTTTTTATGAATTAAAAACTAATTAAAACTATTTAAATGATTTAAAAAATATTAAAACAACTTGGAAAATTCTGAAAATTTCTGAGTAATTCTAATTTTTAATAAGAAATCTAGGAAAAATAATTTGAGAAACTAATTTGTCTAAATAAGCTGAAACAGAGAATAAGCTAATGAGAATTAAGCTAAAAATAAGCAAAAGCTCACAAATAGTAAAACACACTTAATAAAGCTTGAAACAACTAAAAAAAAAACAGAAAAGCCCATGGCATAAGCTAAAACTTGGCTGAGCAGCTTGTAAGTTTGGACAGAAATAGTGGTTAATCAGCAGTCTTGCAGCTGAATTTTAAGCTAAGCATAAGCTTGATTGGGAAATCCCAGATCATAAACTGAAAGTTCATATGTCAAACTATTGAAAAACCAAATATGCCTAAAAGTGAAACACAATTGCATCTCTAATCAGGCTCATAACAGATGGTGTTGAACAACAAAAATGTGCATGCTTGATAGCAGTTCTGGGGCTAACTTGCAGCCTGAATTTAAGCTCTTAAAAAGCTACAAAAGCTGAATACCAGATATTGTATTTCAAGCCTACTGTATCACCTACTTAAAAGCCAAAAATGAGGATCTTAGCTCAATCAAATAAGCCAGAAGTGAGCTCAGATCAGCAGCCCAAAATGCAGGTCTGTACTAAACTATTCTGAGTCAGCAGGTTTGGAAAAGTGGCGCAAAAGTGTGTCAAAGCTACTCCAGAGCAAACCAGTCTTTAGGAACTTACTTAAACTACTCAAATGCACCTAGAAATGCCAAATTGGGCTGCTAAATAAGCTCAGCTTATGCTGAGCTTATATAGGCAGTTTATGTTCCCACAATTCACCCAAAAGGCCAAATGATTAAAGTGAGCTTAAAAACCCTTAAACTCCTACTGATTCAGCCTTAATTTACCTAATCTATGCTAGATCAAATCTCACCTAAATGCAGATCTACTGTAAATAGCTTATACCTTTATAAGCCAAACGCCCCTTACACAACTAATTTTGCAATTTTAAACTAGTACCTTCTGAATTAAGCTTAAAAACTAATTAACTACTGCATAACTAACTTAAGTAAACATTAATAAGCAACTTCTAATACTAAATGAGCACTATTAAGCAGTTTAACACTAAGAAGCCATAAATGCTACCAAATGACACTTACAAGAATGAATTCAAGTGAACACAGATTTGAACCAAACAAGGAACACCCAGGCTTTATCAACAAGCCAAAAAAACACCCAATAAGCTCTTCCTGAATCAGCTTATCCTTCAAACTGCTTATGTTGACCAAATTTGACTTTTATGTTGACTTTTTGAGTTTTTGAGGTAAAAACAGATTTGAACAATCTAAAAACTTACAATAAGCTATTGAGCTTATTTAAGCTTAAACAATTTAGAAATCAGCTTATTGAAGCTGGGATTTGATTTATTTTTGTATTTTTTTTAATATTTTTGGAATGTTTTTGGATTTTAAAAGGAATTTAACAAAAGTTGAGATGGAAAATAGACATAAGCTAGAAATGATTTGAAATAAGCTAATAACTATTTTAATAAGCTAAATTCAGATAAACAAATTAATTAAAACAGAATCAAAGTAAAACTAAAATAAAAATCTCATTAATAAAATCTTAAAGTTACAAGAGAAATTTAAAAACTACAACTTAAGAACTAATTTAAGCAGAGTAACACTACATAAAAAACTACTACTAACACTGAAAATCAAGGTCCTATTTATAGCCGAGGGTGAACCTTCTAGCCCTTCCTGACATGCTGGCAATCCGAGGGATTTGTGTTTCTTTTGAGCATAATCCAACCATTGATCATTCCCTATCATCATCCCATCAATTCACGACCCTTAGATTAACTTTGGTGAGGTGTTCGGACCAATGGGAGAGTGCCACGTAGCCATTCGTGTGCTTCTTCTGACATCTGACACCTCTAATAGCTTCTAGACGTCCCATGATTGGTCTAAAATACCCTTAATTATAGTAAAAACGTACGGTAAGATTTTAGGGTTCATGTGTACAGTGGTAATTCTGGGTTGGGGTGAATTTGGGGCGCGGGGTTATTTTTTATTTTATTTTTATTTGACTTTGATAGGGTTGACCGGGTATCTTATAATAAAGGGTTGGTTTGTTGGACCGGGTTTGGGTTTAAGGTAAGGTGGGTCGTGGGCTGTTTATTAGGTGTGGGTTGGGTTGAGAGGTATAAGGATATGGGTTTATTAAATCCGGGTGAGATTTAAGATTTTGGTTTAGAAATAAAGTTTAAGGATCAGTGTATAATTTCTGAAATTTAAGGGACCATTGCTGCCATTTTTCCAAAGTATAATCCAAGGGCTTTATTTGTAATTTGATGAACTTTGAGGATTGACTTTGACTTTTAGCTTCCCGACATCAGCTATAAATATCCATTCCATATGTCGTGCTCGTTTTCCCGGTCTTTGCTTGTTTTTGTCCTTTTTTCTCGATATCCGTGCCTGCACAAACATAAACACAAAAACACGAAATATTTAGCATAATTGGTTAGGTTTTTGGTCTTTTTGGTTCCGGTTTTGGTCAAGAAAAGGTATGTGTTTAAGCACATACCATATATATATCAATATATTAGAGTGTTGGTGTAGCAAAACTATCTAGAAGTCACATAAGCGTCTGGCGGATGGAAAGCACGGAGAGCGAAAGGCTATAAAATGTTTTGTTTGTAAAAGTAGTTATAATTCAGACCTCATTTAGACCCGTTTCTCTATAACTGTAGCTCTGATACCAATCTGTAACACCCCTAATTTCGTGATACGTAGCGGAATTCAGATTGGGTGTTACATCATGGCACAACAGTTGAATAGTAGAAAATGATCACCAATTTAGTCATTTTAAAAGATTTATCATTCGAATATCAGAGTTTACAAAATAATGTCCCAGTGGTTTCAAAATTAATTAAATAGGTTTTCGAATGATAATAGAATTTATAGCCTTCCTAAGTATCCGTGCTCCTCCGTGCCATCCCTGCTCATTTTAGACCTGAGATAAATACATGCTAAAAGCGTCAACACAAAGGTTGGTGAGTTCATAGAGTTTGTAAGTAAAAACTGTTGATTTTCCAAAATCAAAGAGTTTGTGAGTCCATAGCAGTTGTAAATAAACAGTTGATTATCGAAATCAAAAGGGTGAGTAGTACCATAGTATTTATAGTTAAACCAGTTGATTGTCAAAAATCAAAGTGTGAGTGAATCCATAGAGTTTGCATAAAATCAGTTGATTATCAATAGTTCCAAGTTTAGGTAATAATTGTAATAAATACAATTATTAATAAAATAAGCGATGGGTTACGATATTATACACCCATAGTTGGTTTGTTATAAAGTAAGTGGTGGGTTAAGTTGTTATACACCCATAGTTGGTTTGGTTGCCCTAAATGGGTCAACACAAAATAGTTATTGCTTGCCAAGTAGTGATTTTCTGCTATATAGTAAATACAAGTTCAAGTTTGATAAAATAATGGCAATACTGTATCATGACTACAGTATCATTCTATTGCCCTAAGCCTCATGACACTCAACGTTTAACTGGCATAAAAAATGATGTAAAGTATATAGGCCCTCGGGATAGGTATTTGCCAATAACCTATAAGTTTGTTTAAATAAAGTGCGCTTGGGTGGCTCATCCTAGCAGACCCAAACGGGGATTGTCAGTCCCAAATAGATCTATTCACAATTATTTACGTTCACTCGCAAGTGATTAAGGTTCATGATATGAGGGACTTCGAACATGGCAATAAAGGTAAACTTAGGCAATAGTGAAGCAAGTATAGCATACAGTTGAAAATCACTTGTGATCATGTTTATAGTAGGTATCTCTCCATGAGATATAAAAATGTATAAATGTGAATTCATAAGTTCGTAGTAATCCGCAAAAGTTTATAGTGTTCTTGTAAATAAAAGTAAGTGTTACGTTTCAATAACAAGCAGAGTGGTTTATCAACTGAGTATAATGTTAAAGGTAAACTAGTAAAGTTTATATGAAATACAAGCATGTATTTCCACCATAAGTAATTCAAAATACGTAAAAGAGTGGCCTATGGAACTCACAGTAGTATGTAAAGTGTAGAGTACTTGAAAAATAATAGCAAGTAGTTTAAGCATGTATCTCCCCCAAAACGTTTATAAAACAAGTAAAAGTAGGGGCCATGAACTCACGGTAATTCGTGAAAGTTTCTAAAGTACTTGTATAAGTAATTGAATATGATTTGAGCATGTATCTCCCCCAAAAGTAGTTCAAAACGTATAAAAGTAGGGGCTACGAACTCACAGTAGTATGTAAAAGTGCTTGTTAAAGTAAAAGCAAGTAGTTTAAGCATGTATCTCCCCCAAAAGTAGTTCAAAACGTATAAAAATAGGGGCTATGAACTTACCTTGATTTGTCAACGATTGAGTTGAGTTGTTGGTTGGATAAAGAATTCAGAACAGTTTCACACACAACCTGGATAATAATAACGTTTGAGTATTCGACTTAGCATGAATAACGAATGTGATATGAGGAATCGTATGACGATTTTATCGGTGATGTGAGTGTGATATGCTTTAAAGTTCAAAAATAATATTATCAATAATATCATTTTGTTGTTATGATTCATAAATCATAATGATCGCCGTCTCGAATTGGATGAGACAAAACGTTGAGTCGAGTGGTTTAAAAGTCGTTATATATAAATATAATATATTGTTAATAAGTTTGTGTTTGAAACGAAACAATGTGAGAGGTGAGGGTGTATTGTGTAAATTAAGGATTGGGGATGAAGATGTTATAATGTTTCTGTTTACCCTTGAATTTTCACTGTTTTTACCCTTTATACCCTAACGGTGTTTGCGTTGCACCGTTAGTCCTTGGTTTATAAAAGTTACATTTTCGACCCAAAATTAACCCAATTGACAAACTGAGTTTACACTTTAATATAAAATCATTTTTCACACTAAATATTCTGTTTTGACAGGTTTAGACCCTAGTTTTAACAACTTGGCAAAAATAGTCCCTCTAAGTGAAAATGTTTATATTTTTAGTCCAAAACGCGTAAAAACTTGTGGAAAATTTCTACAAAAATTTCCGAAGCTTATTTAGGCTTATTAAAGCTTAAGTCAACTGCTTGTTTGACCAGAATGATTATTTTCGATTTAATGGGCCTTAGAACGCATAGAACAATGGCCCGTTAAGAAATTTGGTGGCGAGGGCATGAAAACACTTTTGGGCCTGGACTTGGGCTACTTTTGTGGTTCTAAAAATATTTGGTATGGGCTCAGTGGGCTGGTAAAACGCAAGTTCTTATTGGGCTTTTGTTTGGCCCAGTTCGAATATATAGTTTTTCTTAAAAATTTACTAGTTAAAACTAACGATTTGGTCAATTCAAAATGGGCGAAAATAAGTGACGGTTTGACTTTATTTTTAAGAACTCAAAACACAAAAAGTGTAGTATCTCTGGTTTTAAATGAGATGGTGCAAAAATAATTAGGTGTTACGTTTACAATTTTGAAAATAGCAGACCCTGAGTTGGCCTAGTTCACGAGTTTTGAAATATGAAAATCCACCAGACTTTACTAAGGGTTAAGTCTGGTCGAGTAGTGTTTACTTTGGGCGTTTTTGAGGACTTTTTAGAGCGTTTCATGAAAAACTTCAAATATGAAAAGTAAAGTTGGCTAGGTGGTGGGTCGAACTGAGGCAAAAACTACATGTGTTACTTTTGTGGTTTCGAAAATAATAGGCCATGAAAAAGGCGAGTTGAGGCAGTTTTCTTTTGTAAAACACTTGGAAAAATTTTAGGCGTATATGGTTTATACATTTTGCGTGTGAAACGCAAGAATAGAATGGTTTTTTTTTTATGCATTAAACGAATGCATGAAAGTGATACGAGTGTAGATGGGTGTTCTTAGGCAACGTGGCAATGGGGTGAAACAAGTTTTAAGCCGAGAAAATGCAACATGTACGTAACAATATAGCGTGAAACATGCACGTTCGAACATGAAATACGAAGTGCAATAAATTGAAAAGTGAATCGAAATGAATTAGGATCGAGTTGAGGGGACTTACAATCACCTCTAGGGTGAGTAGGACTGAGAATGAGAGGGCTAGGATGGTTGAAAAGGCCTATGCTCGCTTAGAATCCAAAACCCGTTCGCTAAAATGGTAACCTCGATCACCAAAATTTCCAAGACTTGTGCTATCTTTCGAATGAGCTAGTGTGAGTTATTTCTGGACTTTGAGGCGTTTGAATGGAGGTGAGTGATGATGTGAGCTCTTGCTGGTATGCGTATATATAGACCAAAGAGAAATACAAGTTGCAAGTGGGTTGGAGTTACTTCAAGTACTCATGTATTTGTTTTGTTGTGGCGTAAGGAATTGAGTGTAAGAAAGGTTGAGTGTGTTAAGGAATTGTAAGAAGTAATCATGGTCTTTTGGTTTTTGTTTGTTGTCTAGGAACTGTAACACCCCGCCATATAGACCACAATATTGTCCGCTTTGCCCGTAGGCTCACGGCTTTGCTTTTGTGGCCCTCATGTGATGATTTCCCGGCAGGTCACCCAAGCTAGTACTACTCTCACATGAGCACGCTTAACTGTATGGGCGATTAACCGTTAGACCACAAAACGCGTTGTTGTCATATAAGGCGAATGTTAACATATGTCCCAGCATCACTCCAAGTCATGACCAATGTGGGATTTGCCTAGGGTGTTACATTCACCCCCCCCCCCCTTAGGGACTCATTGTCCTCGATGAGGTTTTCCCCACATCTCGAACGGCTTGGAGTGGCTCTGATACCACCTGTAACACCCCGCCATATAGACCACAATATTGTCCGCTTTTCCCGTAGGCTCACGGCTTTGCTTTTGTGGCCCTCATGTGAAGACTTCCCGGCAGGTCACCCAAGCCAGTACTACTCTCACATGAGCACGCTTAACCGTATGGGCGATTAACCGTTAGACCACAAAACGCGTTTTTGTCATATAAGGCGAATGTTAACATATGTCCCAGCATCACTCCAAGTCACGACCAATGTGGGATTTGCCTAGGGTGTTACAGGAACCGATTCCCGCATGGAATATCAAGGGTCGGTTTGGTTTGTAGCACATAAGATCAAAGGGTTGTATAATATGTGATTCGTCCTTGTGTAGTTCGACCAAAGAGAAAGAAAACAATTATGAATCATGGTTTCTTGTTTGAACTTGTTTGGTAGGATTTGAAGGTCAATCCCTTTTAATTTTGGTTGATATTGCTTGAGTGTACAAGTAACACAAAATGAGTGTGTTGGTGGGAGTTGTTAGCCGGCGCTAACCAACAAAAGAAACAAAGGTTCGGTTTGGACTTGCTTTAGTCGAATTCTCCATAGGTCAAGCAACATATAGAACGTGACCAAATTTAAGGTGGTTGTTCGTTTGTGGTTATTGGGAGTCGTTTGGAACTCGTACAAAACAAAAGACTAGACTAAATGTGAAGTTTGTGTTAAACGTATAAAGTTTTATAGATAAAAAGTTGTTTTGAGCCTTGGTCGATCACATGATACATGGGCTGAGCTTGGATGGATTTTAAGCAAGCAAACGATCGAGTTAGGATATGATGTTTGTCACACTCGATTCTCGGCTGGGATGAGGATCGAGTCGAGCAAAAATGTTATTGGGTTGTTAAGAGAAATCGCGAACGAAATGGCCAAAGTAAATGAGGTTTAGTCGAGTTTTAAAGTTTGAAATTTAATAAGCTAGTTTGATTTTGGGCCATGAATAGTGATATAAGCCCAAGACTAAAATAAAAGGAACCCGGTTGGTTCATTTGTGAACATAAGCCCAATTAGAGAAAAGAAGAGGAGGGGGAAAAGGTTGTGAGTTGTGTTTGATAATAAAAAGTGATACTGGGTATGATTTGCTCGCTATTTGGAATAATGTGGTACGTATATGAGTTTGTCACAAGGAATGTGAGAATTGTTACAACGTTCCGTTTAGTAATAATGTTGAATAAAAGCAAAAATTTAGTCCGTAAAAACGGTTAATTAAACTGTGATTATGGATTACTATTCGTTACTCGTTTAGAAATGACAGGGGAAATTTACGGGGTATTACAGTATTATATTAAAAATGAGACATATTGTATATTTCAACAAATATGCTTTTCTAAGAGGAAACTTATCACTCTTACGAATGCTTTGTGAACCTAGTATTTTAGTGTATGACCAATTTTACTTGTTTATGCAATAACACATGTCGTATTAGGTTATTATTCAACTCTAATATCCTATATTTGTTAACAGGATGCAATGTATTCTCTTGTAACATAACCATTCATGTTACAAAGAAAATAAGATGCATAAGATATAAGTTATCCTTTGTCAATCTTTTGATAAGAGAAATATATGTGATATTCTCAAAGACTGATGACTTACATAATAGTTGATAACATATTATGTGTGACACTTTTACTAGACATGTGACTTTGAGTGTTGAGTCGTTCATGAGCAAAGTTTACATGTGTTGTTTGTTTGCTCGTGTTTGGTTTTTCGGAAATGACACATTTACTTATTGCATTGCAATGTAAATTACTTGTATATTTCGGATGAAACATCCAAGTTGTCAATCCTACTTGGTTTTGTATTTTATGCATCTTTTAAACATATTAGTTTAATGTTCGGAACACAACCATTGGACAAGAAGACTCAATATGGCATCTTCAACACAAGTGTGAGTTATGATCCGCTGCATATTATTTTCGTCTTGATAGGACGTCATTATTTTCACAACAATCGAATGTGATTGAGTATGTAGATTCAAGATAATACATTTCATCATAATTTGATGTTATCTTGAAGCTAGACAAATAATGACTCCAATTTCATGTCCACACTCAAAAACTTGTCAATTAGATTCGGTAATGATATCAATCATAATTTGAATAATGAATTGATATGTACTCGAGATCTTTCTTGACCCTCACAATCACTCTTTTTTTTTAAAAAAGAAAATAAAAATTTAAGGAGTGTGTTCCATTTATTCTAACACTAGTTGTATGTGTGAGGTTAATGACATATTAAGTTACTACTTTGATATTTTCATTTATTTTTATTTGAGAAAAACTATTTATATTATTAAGTATAATATTTTTAGTTTTTCGACACCTCATTGGTATAAAAATAATTATCTTAACTATTTTTATACAACATACGTAAAATACTAAATGTTTAAAACATTGTGTATGTGTGTTAGATCAATGCAAGTTTAATACATTTTCTTTTACTTAAATACTAATGTATTAATATGATCTTTTATCTTGTTTAGACAACCCATGGTCAAGCAAGACAAAATGATGTAATGTCTTAGAGATCATGTTACAGATTTTATGAAAGTGTTAAGTGTTTTGGGTTGATATACTTTTTACACTTAAGCCTTTGGAAAAATAATTGTGTAAGACAATATCTTTCGACACACATGATCTACCAACTTAGTTTCTATTCCTAAGAGGGTTACTAAACCATTTCAAAAACTTGCAACAAATGCAAGAAAAATGGTGTATGCCTATATGCAATGCAAACTAATTACTTAATATAGTGCAAGTAATTTAGCATGAGCCTTATAAATGCATAAACCGGAAAACTATACTAAACAAATAGCAACAAGTTTATTAAAGGCACAAATAAAAACAAATAGCCATTCAGGTTAACACACAAAAATACTTATCGTCATTTTGTGTATTAAGTATAACAATGTATACTTAGCTTGATTTTATTTGAAAATGAATTGGTTTCCTCCCCATTTCAAAGATTTGATCAAGTTCAACACCTTGAAATCATGAATACATCAATGTGTGATGTTCACTTTGTGATTTGACGAAAAATTTGTGCAATCGGCATGACCAGAAAAGACTCTCTGTTACGAATTGAAGACTCTCGTAAATTTTACTTTACAATCACTTTCTAAAAGTATTTTTAAGTAAAAGTAGACTCAATTACGTTTAAAACGATAGGTGGCACGACTCCTACGGACTTGCGGTTGATTTTATACGAATTTTTGAAAATTACCGAATTCTGAAAATCAGACGAAGGTACCGTTAAATTTAGCGGTACCGTCCATATTTAATGGAACCGTCCGTTATATTTAACGGTGCCGTACTTGTTATTTCAGTTTTGAAAAGAACCAACTTTTATTAATTTAAGAAAACCTTCAAGCTAGTATGACAACGTATACTTAACAACAAAACTTGTAAGTATTAAGCAACTAAATACTTTTCATATTTTTATCACCTTCATGGGTAATTTGATACATGGATCGTACTCAATTTTGAAAACCATTTGTTTTAAAATTTTGAGCGACCTGGCTCTAGTACCAATTGTGGAAACCGTAGGGAAGGGGGGTGAATACGTTTCCATTTAAAAATTTAAAACTTTTGTATCAAACATCCAATCAAATGTGACGTAATATGAAAAGTGTCAACAATAATCATATGTCATCTAGAGATGAATAAATTAAACTACAACACAAGCACAATCAACCATGACACATACATAATTAACATAACATAAGCAACTAGCCACACAAGCATAAACACAATGCAAATATAAACATAAAGCAGTAAAGAATAAAATGAAAGTAAAGAGATAAGTAAGAAGGAGCAAACCGGACACGATGATTTATAGTGGTTCGGTCACGAAGCTCCTCTTCGCCTTACTCCACTCCCTGAGTACCCAACTCGAGAGTTACTTCACTAATCAACAAACTCCCTTCAGGCGGAGAAAACCGTACACGTCGCTTAACTTGTTTTCCGACACTAAGCTAGATGTCGAGTGCTAATATTTGCTAGCACCAATCTACACGTCGTTTATCCTATTTCCGACACTAAGCTAGATGTCGAGTGCTAATCTTAGCTAGCACCAATCTACCACGATCTACCCGATCTACCCTTGATCCACATGATCAATCACACAAGCCCAATGGCTTCAAGAGATCTCCAAGATCTCGACAAGATCACAATAATCTACTCCCACTTGACTCGATCTACCCGATCTACCCTTGATCCACATGATCAATCACACAAGCCCAATGGCTTCAAGATATCTCCAAGATCTCGACAAGATCACAATGATCTTCCCTCACACACTCTCAAAAGAAAAATGTTCTAGATGTATGCTATGATACAATCAAGAGTGTAACAAATGTTACAAGACCTAACAACTACAACTCTTGTATCTTCTTGGATACCTTGAGTTCTTCTCTTGCAAATGAAGAGGAATGATAACACTTTGTATCTACTTGGATACTTTGTGTTCTTCTCTTGCTAATCAAGAGGGATGACAACACTTTGTATC
The DNA here is from genome assembly GCA_021014915.2 of Artemisia tridentata subsp. tridentata. Lineage (NCBI taxonomy): Eukaryota > Viridiplantae > Streptophyta > Magnoliopsida > Asterales > Asteraceae > Artemisia > Artemisia tridentata. The sequence continues at coordinate 199,418,774 of CP139502.1, forward strand.
TACTTGGATACTTTGTGTTCTTCTCTTGCTAATCAAGAGGAATGAAGAGGATCACTTGAATGGAGGATTGGATCACTCTTAAACAAACTAAGACTCTCCAAATGATCAAAGAAAGTCATCTAAGTGAGGAGGGATTAGACCAGAGAAAAGTGACTGGAAAAATCAAGTTGGAAGTGTAAAATGGTCCACTATTTATAGGCAAAGAAAAATCTAGCCGTTATGTACGGACGGCTCCACTAATTGTGCCCCGGCTTCACTAAATTTAGTGGAGCCTTGGTGCCGTCACAGATGAAAACGCTCCAAACGCTTAAATTTTGTCTTTTAGTGGTGAAAGTTTATTTGGGGAAGATTGGAGCTATTTTTGGGGGGGGGAAATAGCTGTTACTATTTTTGAAATGATTTCCCCAAATAAAACATTTCTTTTTAATTCAAAAATAATTTGTAAAATGTATTTTTGAAAAAATGTTTTGTCACATTTATAAAAATGTGAAGTTTAGAAAAATATAATCCTTTGATCATTTGTCAAGTAGTAGATTTGTTTGTCCATTCCTTGAGTGATTTACGTCGGGATGGAAATCTACGACTTTGTTGAAGCATACTTGAGACGTCGGAAGGTGTTGATGTAAGTATGCATTGATGATTTGTGTTTACAAGTAACTTGCATATTTTACGTTATGTATTACAAGTTACATGTTTGTCATTATTAAAACCGAAGAAATAGTTTAGTTTAAATATCGTAATATTTGCACTAACAGTATTGTTTGTTAAATAAATCGTACGAAACATAAAAATGAATAAAAAATTGGTGGAAATATATATAAAATAAAGTTATTGTATGGTCCTTAAAGTTTTATGAAATTTACACTATTAACCCTAACAGTGAAATTTTTGCACCGTTAGTCCTTAGTTAGTTAATATTTAAATTTTGAGTAAACTCCAAAATACATCCCTGTGGTTTGCCCAATTTCGCACCATACATCCAATTTTTTTTTTTTTTTTTTGAGTTTTATACATCCCTCGTTAGTAAAATTCAAACACAATACATCCACGAGGACGAACGGTGCAAACATTGTGTCGTTAACTTGCCACGTGACAGTTATCTCTTTTTAAGAAGGGTAATTATGTCTTTTTATCATAAACACAAACACAAATCCAGATCCAGGATCAAAAACCCAAATCAAAATCACAAACACAAACACCACTCTTTTTCAAAAACACAAACACAACACACAAATCAGTTAAACCCAAATCATAAACTCAAACCCAAATCAAAAACTCAAACCCAAATATACGTGTATGTATGCATGTATACTAGATTTTAATGTATTTTAAGTACAAGTTGGGATGGATTAGATGTCGTGGGAACAAGATACGGGGAGCGGGAATATTTCTAGGTAGGAAACTTGAGTATTATGATATAAGGGTGGTGCTTGTGTGCTTAGTTAAGATCAAGTGGTATGTTTAATGTATCAATTGTATTCGATACACATTTAGTCCAAACAACCTTTAAACGTGACCAACATGATTTAGTGAAAGTGTGATAAGGCTTGTGGAACGTTTTCGACTAGGAAATACACAAGGGCTTAGGTAGAAATGAGTCTAGGTCGAATTTGTTAATATTTGGATGAACTTGAACAAGTTTCGAAGGAGGCTAGCTTTGAAGCTTGTTATAAGATCAAATGTTCAAATCAATCAATGTACATGGTCAATCCTAAATCGTTGATGTATAGGGATTCGAATCATGTAAAATTTGGTATGGGTTGTGTGTCAAAATCTGAAATAAAAGAGGTCAAGTAAGTGCACGTTGGATCAATTTAGAATAACAGGAAAAATGAAAATTTGGGCTGGAAATAGTGTGGGCTTGAATAGTAACAGGCCTAGAATAAGAATTAAGGACCCTTTTGGTTTTTACTTGCGTATTGGATTGTCGTGGTGCGTGTGTGAACTCGTTCCAAAGTATCGTGAATCACGCAACAACGTTTTTGATTCTTTGTAATATAATAAACAAAATTTTCAAATTTTGCTCGTAAAAAAGGTTAAGTAAACTGTAGTGATGGATTAATACTTGATTAACGTTGACTAATGACTGGAGAATTCTACAGGTTGCTACAGTACCAACCCCTTATCTTGAATATCGTCTCGAGATTCAGTCTGTGTTAGCCATTGAAAAGATGCTGACGAATAGTCAATGTGTAAGGTTAAAGTAATTATACAAAAACTTACGTGTTCTAGGGTTTTCCAATCTCGTAGAAGCATGAATCAGTCGGGCAAAGCTAAGTTTGCCGAAACTGAATAATGTGGTAGAATACTACTTGCCTAGGGAAAACGTACCCATTATGCGTTTGTTGCATCCGAATGACCCAAATAGAAAGCTCGACCATGAGGTAGACTGATATGGACTCCAGGGTTTGGGTTATTTTCTTCAATTGCTAAGGCTAGATTACCCTGTCTTTGTCTAGGTGCTCTATTCAAGGTAGGACACGTATTCTTGAGGTGATCCGGGCTGTTACACTCATAGCATGCCCTTTGGTTATTCTTCATGTTGCCTGCATTCCCTGGTGCTTTACACTGACTCGTAAAATGATCCAACGTATTGCAGTTTGTACACACACGCCAGGGCACAGACCCATGATGATGATAAGCACATTTAGCACACTTAGGATGTGGACCCACATATCCTTTCTGACCAAAACCAGTGGCCATAAAGGTTCTTGTCTTTTTGTTGTCAATTATGGGGACCGTTTGCTTGTCTGACTCATTCGCCCCTTCCTTTTATCACCGTTCCTCAAAATTCCATTTCTAATCATCTCATCTGTTAAAGTCCCTGCTCTCAGTATTGGACTTTGAATTGCAGACGGCTCTGTTTCTTTCATAGTTCCACGAATTTCGGGGACAAGACCATAGATGTACCTCTCGATCCACTTTGATTCAGGGGTAACCAGATGAGGAACTAGTTTGGCTAACTCATGAAATCGATCTGTGTAGGCTGCATGACCAGCCCCTATCATAGTGTGATGCCAGAGTTCACCTTTCAGCTTTTGTATTTCATTGTCCAGAAAATATTCGTCTTTTAGTAGTGCCTTAAAGTCGTCCCATGTCATACCAACTGATGCTTCTCTACCCCTAGCTTGGATCTGCGTGTTCCACCATGTTAATGCCTTTCCTGACAGCTAGCATGCAGAATACTTCACCTTCTGATTTGTTGCACAGCTACTAATGTCAATCACTGACTCCATCTTTTCAATCCATCGAGTATACTCCAATGCCCCTCCTTTACCATCAATCTCTATTGGTTTGCATGCCGTAAATTCCTTATACATGCACCCAGTTATGTTGTTGATATTACCATTTCCACCTATATCATTGGTGCCGTCATTTCTGCTTCCGTGGTTTCCCGAGTTATTGATATAATTACCAACCTGGGTGATAATAGTAGGAAGCAAGTTTTGAAGTTGTTGAGCGTTGATGGCGGCAAAATCAGGGTTTCCACCATCGTTGTTATCATTGTTACTAATGTCGTGACCACCTCCTCTACCTCCACGTTCACTAGTCCTTCCACCCCTTAGTGTTGCACCTCCTCGGTTAGTGTTGCGGGTTGTCCTCCTTGATGCCATTTTCTCTACATGGAAGGACATTTAGCAAACATCAGTGATAAGGAAAACCGTTGACTATCCAATCTATACTTAACGTTCTCACAAAACCATGTCACAAGCTGTTTCCTAAAGGGTGCCAATGCTGATCAACTTAAGCATGGTCACATATGTCAACGTGAGTCGTGATGCATTTATAATTATGTTGGCCGCCATAATTATAATTGCCTCCTTCCACATGTATACATATCACCAAATACACATATCTCGGCGATCGAAGTTACTTAAATGGTGGTGGAGTAGTGTGGGTATCTGGGGAGTGTCTTACTTGGTACATAGGGATCTTTCCTAGGTGTTTGAGTCACAGAGGGTTTTAGTTTCTAATGATTCTTTAAAAGTATCCTCAAGAGAAATCCCATCCTCAAGCAAAATCATCAAATTTCTACATCTAAATAATAACCTTTATTTAACTTAATCTCATGTCTCATTAAACAAGAACTGTCACAAGATCAGGTTAAATAGCCAGTTATTACTAAGCTCCACACTTTTGATGACTTGACTAAATTCTGAGATTTTGCTATCAGTACAAGTACTATAACATCTAACAGCGTGGATATAAACGAAAAAGTTCTAAGTATGCAAGGCGATAGGGAGGAGAGTCTCAACGTATATAGTAGCTATAGTCTAGGTACTAAATGCAACCTAGTTCTCTATAACTAAGGCTCTGATACCAATCTGTAACACCTCCAAATTACTGTAGCGGAACGATAGTGTCAATGGGGTGTTACTTCATAATATAGAACAAGGTATAGAAAACGACCTCTAAATGAGACGTTTTGAAATGTTACCATTCAAATTATTTAAATCATAGTAAATACAAGAGGTTCCAAAGTATAAGGTTACATAAATGTTTTCAAGATGTATCGAATGGTAAAGGATAAAGGTATAAGTCTCCAAAGTATGCAAATGACTCTAAGATCCATGCATCCACTATCGCCTTATTAACCTGAGATAAACATGCTAAAAAGTGTCAACCAAAGGTTGGTGAGTTCATAGAGTTTAGTTTAACTGTAAAGCATTTGAATAAAGTTTCCACAGCAAAGGCATTGTTAATCCACTCAGTCCCAAGTCCCGCCCATACAAGACTTGCAACATGTGTGTTCACAACCCACTGCATAAGTGTGAGTAGGGCATATGTGTATAATTGAATTGTAAGCCCTTGAATAAAGTTTCCACAGCAAAGGCATTGTAAATCCACTCAGTCCCAAGTCCCACCAATACAAGACTTGCAACCTGTGTGTTTACAACCCATTGCTAAAGTATGAGTAGGACATATGTGTATACCACATATAAGCACTTAATGTAATGAATAGCAGCAAATTGAACCTCCCGACGGTGTATATATGTATCATGAGAATACCGGATTATATTCACCCAATGTCAAGAATTTGTGGGACGCAAGGGTAGGGGCGTCAGCACGATAGTTACTATCAATACCTCTCCAACTGCTCTAATCCAGGAGTTAAACAGTTGCTAAGAATAATGTGTATATGAATAAGTTTAACCCATTAAGGTATATATCGTAATAAAACTACACATCATGTCCAAAAAGTATAAAAGCGTAACGTATCATAAAAGTATAAACGTTTTGAGTACTTGCATCAACATGCAAATCATGTATTTGATAAACGAGTAAAGTATTTCTAAGCATGTATCTGCCCTAAATTGTTTAAAATGAGGAATAAGAGAGTAAGAGTGGGGCTATGACTCACCTTAGCCGTAGCAGTCAAAGAAATGTGATGTTAAATGTAATACGGGAACGGCTCTAACACACGAACAGAATAATAGGGAAATCTGAGATTTCGATGGTTTAAGATTGGCTTAATGTGAATAATGATTGTGGAAAATTATCGGATAACAAATTGGGGTGTGATGTGGATGGATGATATGCTTAAAATGCTTAAAGTTCAAAAATAATATTATATATAATATTATCCTGTTTTTATTTTTATTGAATCCATAAATATCGTCTCTTCGAAAGTTGGTGGATGATAAGTTATCATATTCGTTTTAGAAATCCGTTATATATGTATTGTTTGTTAAATAAATCGTACGAAACGTAAAAATGACTTTTTATGATAAAAATGAATAAATCATTAGTGGGAATATATATAAAATAAAGTTACTGTATGGTCCTTAAAGTTATATGAAATTTACACTTTTAACCCTAACGGTGAAACTTTTGCACCGTTAGTCCTTAGTTAGTTAATATTTACATTTTTTGTCCAAAAGGTTCCAATATGACATTTTATGGCTTCTGGTTACTGTATAATCAATTTCTACCTTTAAGTTATTAAATTGACAGTCCAGTTCACATTTATGTGAAAGTTACAATTTTGACCCGAATAGTAACATAATTTGCATTTTAAGTCCAAAAATTCACAAAACATATAGATTAAGTTTTTCGAAAGTTTTATAAGCTTCAAACAGCATAATCAAGTTTATAAAAAATGCTTATTTCATAAAAGAGCTTATTTATAGATTAATGGGCTTTTAGCGAGCTTTTAAAACAGGCCCAATAAGCGTTAACGATCCAAAGGGTTTTCAAATGTTTTGGGCTTGGTTTTGGGCTAAATTTATAGTTCTAAAAACATAACCAAATTGCTTATTAGACTGCTTATACGGAACAGCTTATTATGAGCTTAATGGGCTTAAAAGCCCAATCGATACTTATTAAAGGTTTAAAACTGTGTCGAGAGTCATTAACTTGAACGATTAAAAAGGTGTTATAAGAGCTTATTAGAAGAGCTTATTTTAACTGCTTATTAGTTAGAATTATAGAGAAATAGGTTGTGCATTTCATTTGATAGGTTATGTGTAAAATTATGATTATATGGAATGTTTCCTTAACGACACAACAAAAGGTCCATAATGTTTAAATGACTTTCATACGTTCGATATGTAACATAGGTGCAAAATTGGTCTCGATAAGCAATGATATGATGAAATGAGACACGAATGAATATAGAACTTAATTTTCTAGCCATCCATTGAAAAGGAGGTCATATATAAACAAAAATTAAATAACAAGAAATCGAAATAAATGAATGAAAGCTTGTATTGAAGTCGAAATGAAATAAAAAGGATGTATGGATCAATGAAAAACATACGTATGAATAAGAAAGAGTTTGAATGACTTACAAAACCAAGAATGGTGGTGAGAACACGTCTAAATGGACTAGAGATCGAAGGTTATGTACGCAATTCGTATGAATGAACACAAAAGAATCGAGTTTAAAAACCTTCGAGTAGAAAAATAGTGTAAACGCCTAGAACTTGGCCTAGCTTTTTGAAGGGCTCGGCTAGAGAGGAAAGAACTTAGGAAATATGTGTGATATAAGTTTGAGAGTGAATGAGTGTGTGTGAAAGAGTTATACGTATATATAAGCATGTATAATAGATTCTAATGTATTTTAAGTACAAGTTGGGATGAATTAGATGCCGTGGGAACAAGATACGGGGAGGGGGAATATTTCTAGCTAGGCAACTTGAGTATTATGATATAAGGGTGGTGCTTGTGTGCTTGGTTAAGATCAAGTGGTATGTTTAATGTATATATTGTATTCGATACACATTTTATCCAAACAACCTTTAAACATGACCAACATGATTTAGTGAAAGTGTGATAAGGCTTGTGGAACATTTTCAACTAGGAAATACACAAGGGCTTAGGTAGAAATGAGTCTTGGTATAATTTGTTAATATTTGGATGAACTTGAACAAGTGTCGAAGGTGTCTAGCATTGAAGCTTGTTATAAGGTCAAATGTTCAAATCAAACAATGTACATTGTCAATCCTGAATCGTTGATGTATAGGGATTTGAATCATGTAAAATTTGTTATAGGTTGTGTGTCGAAATCTGAAATAAAAGAGGTCAAGTAAGTGCACGTTGGATCGATTTAGAATAAAAGGAAAAATGAAAATTTGGGCTGGAAATAGTGTGGGCTTAAATAGTAACAGGCCTAGATTAAGAATTAAGGATCCGTTTGGTTTTTATTTGCGTACTGGATTTTCGTGGTGCGTGTGTGAGCTCGTTACAAAGTATCGTGAATCATGCAACAACGTTTTTGATTCTTTGTAATATAATAAACAAAATTTTCAAATTTTGCTCGTAAAAAAGGTTAAGTAAACTGTAATGATGTATTAATACTTGATTAACGTTGACTAATAACAAGGGAATTCTATAGGTTGCTATAGTACCTACCCCTTATCTTGAATATCGTCCCGAGATTCAGTCTGTGTTAGCTGTTGAAAAGATGTTGATGAATAGTGGATGTGTAAGGTTAAACTAATTATACCAAAACTTACGTGTTCTAGGGTTTTCTTATCTCATAGAGGCATGAATCTGTCGGGCAAAGCTAAGTTTACCGAAACTGAATAATGTGGTAGAATACTACTTGCCTAGGGAAAACGTACCCATAATGCGTTTGCTGCATTGAAATGACCCAAATAGAAAGCTCGACCATGAGGTGGACTGATATGGACACCAGGGTTTGGGTTATTTCCTTCAATTGCTAAGGCTAGATTACCCTGTCTTAGTCTAGGTGCTCTATTCAACCTAGGACACGTATTCTTGAGGTGATCCGGGATGTTACACTCATAGCATGCCCTTTGGTTATTCTTCATGTTGCCTGCATTCCCTGGTGCTTTACACTGACTCGTAAAATGACCCAACTAATTGCAGTTTGTACACACACGGCAAGGCACAGACCCCTAACGATGATAAGCACATTTAGCACACTTAGGATGTGGACCCACATATCCTTTCTGACCAGAACCAGTGGCCATAAAGGTTCTTGTCATTTTTTTGTCAATCATGGGGACCGTTTGCTTGTCTGACTCATTCGCCCCCTTCCTTTTATCACCGTTCCTCAAAATTCCATTCCTAATCATCTAATCTGTTAGAGTCCTTGCTCTCAGTATTGCACTCTGAATTGTAGACGACTCAGTTGCTTTCACAGTTCTACGAATTTCGGGGACAAGACCATAGATGTACCTCTCGATCCACTTTGATTCAGGGGTAACCAGATGAGGAACTAGTTTGGCTAACTCATGAAATCGATTTGTGTTGGCTGCATGACCAGCCCCTATCATAGTGTGATGCCAGAGTTCACCTTTTAGCTTTTGCATTTCATTGTCCGGACAATATTCGTCTTTTAGTAGTGCCTTAAAGTCGTCCAATGTCGTACCAATTGCTGCTTCTCTACCTCTAGCTTGGATCTACATGTTCCACCACGTTAATGCCTTTCTTGACAGCGACCATGCATAATACTTCACCATCTGATGTGTTGCGCAGCTACTAATGTCAATCACTGACTCCATCTTTTCAATCCATCGAGTATACTCCAATGCCCCTCCTTTACCTTCAATCTCTACTAGTTTGCATGCCATAAATTCCTTATACGTGCACCTAGTTATGTTGTTGATATTACCATTTCCACCTATATCATTGGTGTCGTCATTTCTGCTTCCATGGTTTCCCGAGTTATTGATATAATTACCAATCTGGGTGATAATAGTAGGAAGCAAGTTTTGAAGTTGTTGAGCGATGATGGCGGCAAAATTAGGATTTCCATCATCGTTGTTATCATTGTTACTAATGTCGCGACTACCTCCTCTTCCTCCACATTAACTAGTCCTTCCACCCCTTAGTGTCGCACCTCCTCGGTTAGTGTTGCGGGTTGTCCTCCTTGATGCCATTGTCTCTACATGGAAGGACATTTAGCGAATGTCAGAGATGAGGAAAACCGTTGACTATCCAATCTATATTTAACGTTTTCACAAAACCATGTCACAAGCTGTTTCCTAAAGGGTGCCAATGCTGATTAACGTAAGTGTGGTCACATATGTCAACGTGAGTCGTGATGCATTTATAATTATGTTTGCCACCATAATTATAATTGCCTCCTTCTACACGTATACATATTACCAAACACATATATCTCAGCGATCGACGTTACTTAAATGGTGGTGGACTAGTGTGGGTATTTGGGGAGTGTCTCACTTGGTACATAGGGATCTTTCCTAGGTGTTTGAGTCACGGAGGGTTTTAGTTTCTAATGATTCCTCAAAAGTCACCTCAAGAGAAATCCCATCCTCGAGCAAAATCATCCAATTTCAACAGCTAAATAATAACCTTTATTTAACTTAATCTCATGTCTCATCAAACAAGAACTGTCACAAGATCAGGTTAAATAGCCAGTTATTACTAAGCTCGACACTTTCGATGACTTGACTAAATTCTGAGATTTTGCTATCAGTACAAGTACTATAACATCTAACAGCGTGGATATAAACGAAAAAGTTCTAAGTATGCAAGGCGATAGGGAGGAGAGTCTTAACGTATATAGTAGTTATAGTCTAGGTACTAAATGCAACCTAGTTCTCTATAACTAAGGCTCTGATACCAATCTGTAACACCTCCAAATTACCGCAGCTGAACGATAGTGTCAATGGGGTGTTACTTCATAATATAGAACAAGGTATAGAAAGCGACCTCTAAATGAGACGGTTTGAAATGTTACCATTCGAATTGTTTAAATCAGAGTAAATACAAGAGGTTCCAAAGTATAAGGTTACATAAATATTTTCAAGATGTATCGAATGGTAAAGGATAAAGGTATAAGTCTCCAAAGTATGCAAATGACTCTAAGATCCATGCATCCACTATCGCCTTATTAACCTGAGATAAAATGCTAAAAAATGTCAACCAAAGGTTGGTGAGTTCATAGAGTTTAGTTTAACTATAAAGCATTTGAATAAAGTTTCCACAACAAAGGCATTGAAAATCCACTCAGTCCCAAGTCCCACCCATACAAGACATGCAACCTGTGTGTTCACAACCTTACTGCTAAAGTGTGAGTAGGGCATATGTTTATAATTGAACTGTAAGCCCTTGAATAAAGTTTCCATAGCAAAGGCATTATAAATCCACTCAGTGCCAAGTCCCGCCAATACAATACTTGCAACCTTTGTGTTTATAACCCATTACTAAAGTATGAGTAGGACATATGTGTATACGATATATAAGCACTTAATGTAACGAATAGCAGCAAATTGAACCTCCCGACGGTGTATATATCTATCATGAGAATACCAGATTATATTCATCCAAGGTCAAGAATTTGTGGGACGCAAGGGTGGGGGCGTCAGCCAGATAGTTACTATCAATACCTCTCCAACGGCTCCAATCCAGGAGTTAAACAGTTGCTAAGAATAATGTGTATATGAATAAGTTTAACCCATTAAGGTATATATCGTAATAAAACTACACATCATGTCCAAAAAGTATAAAAGCGTAGCGTATCATATAAGTATAAATGTTTTGAGTACTTGCATCAACATGCAAATCATGTATTTGATAAACGAGTAAAGTATTTCTAAGCATGCATCTCCCCTAAATAGTTTAAAATGAGTAATAAGAGAGTAAGAGTGGGGCTATGACTCACCTTAGCCGTAGCAGTCAAAGAAATGTGATGTTAAATGTAATACGAGAACGGCTCCAACACACGAACTGAATAATAGGGAAGTCTGAGATTTCGATGGTTTAAGATTGGCTTAATGTGAATAATGATTGTGGAAAAGTATCAGATAACGAATTGGGTTGTGATGTGGATGGATGATATGCTTAAAATGCTTAAAGTTCAAAAATAATATTATATATAATATTATCCTGTTTTTATTTTTATTGAATCCATAAATATCGTCTCTTCGAAAGTTGGTGGATGATAAGTTATAATATTCGTTTTAGAAATCCGTTATATATGTAATCGTACGAAACGTAAAAATGACTTTTTATGATAAAAATGAATAAAAATTAGTGGAATTATATATAAAATAAGGATACTGTATGGTCCTTAAAGTTATATGAAATTTACACTTTTAACCCTAACGGTGAAACTTTTGCACCGTTAGTCCTTAGTTAGTTAATATTTACATTTTTGGTCCAAAAGGTTCCAATATGACATTTTATGGCTTCTGGTAACTGTTTAATCAATATCTACCCTTAAGTTATTAAATTGACAATTTCGTACTCATTTATGTAAAAGTTACAATTTTGACCCGAATAGTAACATAATTTGCATTTTAAGTCCAAAAATTCACAAAACTTATAGATTAAGTTTTCCGAATGTTTTATAAGCTTCAAACAGCTTAAACAAGTTTATAAAAACTGATTATTTCATAAAAGAGCTTATTTATAGCTTAATGGGCTTTTAGCGAGCTTTTGAAACAGGCCCAATAAGTGTTAACGATCCAATGGGTTTTGAAGTGTTTTGGGCTTGGTTTTGGGCTTAATTTATAGTTCTAAAAACATAACCAAATTGCTTATTAGACTGCTTATATGGAATAACTTATTATGAGCTTAATGGGCTTAAAAGCCCACTCGATACTAATTAAAGGTTTAAAACTGTGTCGAGAGTCATTAACTTGAACGATTAAAAAGGTATTATAAGAGCTTATTAGAAGAGCTTATTTTAACTGCTTATTAGTTAGGATTATAGAGAAATAGGTTGTGCATTTTATTGGATAGGTTACGTGTAAAATTATGATTATATGGAATGTTTCCTTAACGGCACAACAAAAGGTCCAAAATGTTTAAATGACTTTCATACGTTCGATATGTAACATAGGTGCAAAATTGGTCACTTTAAGTAATGATATGATGAAATGAGACACGAATGAATATAGAACATAATTTTCTAGCCGTCCATTGAATAGGAGGTCATATATAAACGAAAATTAAATAACAAGAAATCGAAATAAATGAACGAAAACTTGTCTTGAAGTCGAAATGAAATAGAAAGGATGTATGGATCAATGAAAAACATACGTATGAATAAGAAAGAGTTTGAATGACATACAACACCAAAAATGGTGGTGAGAACACGTCTAAATGGACTAGAGATCGAAGGTTATGTACGCAATTCGTATGAATGGCCACAAAATGATGGTGGTTCGTGTGTCGTTGCGGTTTAGCAGTTTTAATGCCTACTCAAGTTTTAAATTTATATTTAGCCGACTTATCAATAACACACACACCTAACGAGCAGTGTACTCGGTCAGTATGAATATAATGGTAAGTAGAGTGTCGATCACTAAGAGTGGAACGTATTATCTAGTTATTCTAATCAGTATTTTAATATATTAAGTTAGCTATACAATCTAATCTAACGCAAGGGGGTTCAGCCTGAGAGACTGGCACGAATTGATTGCAATTAAATAATAAACTAAACCAATAGGCACGAATCAGCAAGTAGCACACACGTACACAGATAAATACTCGAGACAATAAGAGGGCTGTCCTTATGATTAAGTAGTTTGTCACTTGTTTTATTGATAGCTTTATATGAAGTGTATGTAGTTAATCCTTTCTCGTTGGTCCTATTCTTATCGGCGAGTAAACCCTTAATGATTACTTATGTCTAAAAGTTATTCCTAAGTGATCAATTTAGTAACAACCGTGGGAGTGCAACCTTTCAATTGCCACATTACACAAGCCACTAATAAACACAGAGGTTATCAATGCACTAATAAGTAGTAACCAAAGACATCAACATATAAACTTTAATTGATGGGAAAGCAATATTAAAGGGAGTGCAATCTTTCCGTTGTCACATTACACAAGCCACCAATCCTGATGAATTAAAGCTTACTAACACAATAAAACAAAACTACTTAATGAATTAAACACATGCAGCACCTTCTTACAGCTCTTGTATCTTCGTTCGGGTGTGTCTTGTGCTTGCTGTCTTGACTGAATTCGTCCTAGGTTTTCTTCTGTTCGGTCTTCGGTATTATATGGTGTCTCCGAATTTCGTCTGGTCTTGGGGTATTTATAGTTTTTGTCTGAGGGCGAGATGCGGCGCATCTAAGGAGTAGATGCGGCGCATTGACTTAACTTCGCGTGGGGTCCAAGATTATAATATTCAGGAATATTCGTACACCGCCAGAAGATGCGGCGTATCTCCATTCTAGGATGCGGCGCATGTCCTCTTGTATCTTGGATCGTATCTGGTGAGATCTTGATAGCGATGCGGCGCATGTCATGAGTGAGATGCGGCGCATCTGGAGCAGATTTGACTTGATCTTGTCCATTTCAGTAGACTCTTCACTTTATGCACGTTTTGCTCCATAATTAGTCCAAAATCGCCAAGTTTCACCAAATGCTTGTTTTCAACTGAGAATTACAAAAGTAAACGATTAAGTATCAATCCTCATACATAATATAGTAAAACAAGTCAAATTAATAGGATAAATGATAGTAATAAAATGTACTTATTTGAGTTCATCAAATATCCCCCCACTTGAACTTTACTTGTCCCCAAGCATGTATTCATTTTTGTCATAATCACACAACTAAACACTTAACGAATTAGAAGTAAAATAAAATAATTTGATAAAAGCAAATCTAATCGTTTAACTGTCCAGTCGCGACGAATATTCTATCATAAGCTTGGCAAGTATACACATCTCCACCACTAAAGCCAAGGAATAACAAGTCTAAAGCGGTAAAAAGGGTTTTTAGGCTTAAAGGTTAATTATTCTTATTCTCTATCGATCTCAAATTCCAGAAAAGGCGACAAAATCACAAATACATGATCGAATCCACGAACACGATACTTGCAATTGCTCAAATCCTTAACTCGAATAGGCTAAAGATAGGTCCAAACTTCACCAATAATAATATATCAAAAAGGGCGACAAAATCATAAATACATAGCCGAATCCACGACTACGATACTTAAGATTGCTCAAATCCCTAATCTCAATAAATCAAAGGTTTGGTTGGATAAAGAATAGGGTATGGATAATTTTTGGGATATAAATTGGTGTAAAATGAAAAATAAACAAAACAAATAAATTAAAATCCTAAGTGTGGTTAATCACTATCCCAACCATCCCATGAATAAGACTCATATCATTGAATAACTCACGCTTTAACACTTGAAACACACGCTTTAGGTAGACACGAATTATACTCAACAAGATCTTAATCAAAGAATAAACCTTAGTTGACGTTCCCATAACTGCCAACTCCCATTTAATCCATAAATATAATACAACAACTAGTGGTGATATCGACCACTTACATAACTTTACATCGTTGGTTAAAACAAACATCCAACTCTTTTTTTTTCTTTTTCTTTTCTCATTTTTTTTCGATTTTTTTTTTTTTTTTTTTTTTTTTTTTTTTTTTTTTTTTAATAACATAAACATAGATGTGTAAAATTTCACCACATCACTATAATGATAATTCTGGATAATTTTTCCATACTTTTCATAACTTCAGAAATAATGGTAATAGTGAAAGTAGTAAACACACGAAAAATAAACTCAAAGATATACAATATTTACTTTCACTCCAATTGCATTGTGCAATTTCCCGACCTAACCATAGATAATGAATTACGCACGCGAACACAAGTAATGTAAGGAAACACACTTTGCCTATAGCAATTAACCAACCACGGATCTTAATCTACAGGGTAGGCTAAGGTGTAAGGTGTAACGAAACATTATAAACATAGGTGTAAGAAACGAAAGGAATGGCTCTGAGTGTTTTTCTAGGGGTATCTTACTCTAAAAATGAGAGTAACAAAAGGGTTTATACGGGGGTTAACTAACCAGTGTAGTTAGCTAATATCACATAACATATAAAGGTTATTTGGGTGTAATCCTAGAATTTTACCAATTTAGACAAGTCATTCCAATTATATAAATAATACTCATTATGGTAGTCTCGAATAGTATACAAGCCAAGTTCCAAAGTTTACAAGTCACCGGCACACTCATAGATTTGTGAGTTTTGAAAAATCACAATTTTTGAAAATAACGTCATGTGTGCAGCTATGCAACTTAGACTTTAAACAAAAACATGCTAAAAAATTTTAAATTTTGATATATTAAGCACTTTTTAAGCATATTTTGAAAAGTTTAGGACAAGTAAGTGTTAAGTGTTCTAATTCTCCAATCCCCCCACTTAAGTTAAACAACGTCCTCGTTGTTCGTATAAAAGGTTAAAAACTGGAAAATAAAAGAATTAGAATAGAAAAACTCCCCTGAGATTTGCTCGGTATGATCCTCTGTTAGTATAAGAGCAAAAATCAATTTCTTGTGGATTAGAACGTTTAATTCTTCATAGCTGATGTATCCACAGGAAACGCAGGAATCTATAATACCACCAAGGCTTCAAAACACACCTAAGGTAAGAAAGGTTCAAACTTGCATAATACATTAGTAGTTAGGTAAAAAAAATAAAACATAAATAATAAAATTGAAAATCATCAGGTCAGTCGATGCGCCGTATCTTATGGAAGAAGATACGCCGTATCGAGCCTGGAATAAATACGGATCAGAATAAAAGATGCGCCGCATCCTTAACCAGGGATGCGCCGCATTGAAATAAACTGATAAAAAGTTTTAAATTCGAAAATAAAAAATGCAGAAAAATAAGATATGACCATTGCAGGAGATGCGTCGCATCTCAGGATTGAGATGCGCCGTATCCTCGGCGGCCTGACTGACTCGACACAGAACAGTAAATAAAAGATAAATCCGGGTTGTCTCCCGGTAAGCACTTCTCTTTATTCCAGAGTCTTCAAGTTAGACTCACGTTCAGCTCTTTAATATCGATCATTTATTCCTACATTGCCACGTAGGATCCATTTAGCAACTAATTCGTCACGTATATATTCAGGTCCCAAATTCAAAACTCCTTTATAGAATCCTTCCATCATTTGATATGGGTACTCAATCCCTCTCTTCATGTCATCATTACTAACAAAAAGGAATGGAGAGAATTTGTAGCAGAACCTATTAGTAGCATGTTTAAACCCAGGGTGAGTTCGGGGCATCATATAAGTGATAATGTCGCTTCCACATTGAAAGGTGATCTTTCCTTCAAATCGTTTTGCATTAATAGTGATCTTCCTACAAAATGGTTTTCCAACAATCACGTCACCCATATTGCAGTCACGATAGGCATTCATGTCTTCAACAACGGCGAACTCAGTTTCAATAGTAAAGCGTCCAATGAATATTGGGACATTAATGAAAGCCCCAACCACATTCTTTCCCTTATGCTCCACTTTATTTCTCATAATAGAATTGTAAAAGCTTCTTGACATGACATTGATTGGTAAAATTGGAAAGAAATTGGCGTCAATACATTTGTACCCGATCATGCATGGGAATTGCAAATTGTAAGCACAATCGGCGCGGATCCTTCTACCGTAATCCCAAGAACCATCATATCCCTCAAATTCATTGTAATTCCTAGTAGTAATAGCGTTGACCTTTGGACTATCCCGAATCTCTCCATCCTTCAGCTCAGATTCCGCATCATCCATGAACAGGTCATTGGATTCTAATGGTCCATCGAGGTCATTAAGTTCAATGTAGTCCCCATCGTATCGTTCGGGTGATTTATCATGCACTAATATATCATTCATAAAGTTGGCTTCGAAGTCGAAGTCAATCAGCTCTCCGAATCCATCCATTTTCCTTCTGAAATAATCACAAAAGCATCAGTAGGATTTGTTCGCAAGAAGAAAAATTAACAAATATAGAAACGGATATAAGAATAAAAATAACTGATATCTGCAGACGATGCGCCGTATCCAAAAAGTTGGATACGCCGTATCTTATAATCGTTAAAATTAAATCAGACTTTATTCAGAAAATAGATACGCCGCTTAGAAATTAGAATGCGCCGTATCAATATTAATTATCAAAAATCGATATTTATTAAAATTAAATGCGTCGTATCAACAAGAGTTAATGCGCCGTATTTTCGTTACGTTTCAAAATATAAGATTTTTGATTCAGAAGATGCGCCGTATCGATAAAAATCGATACGCCGTATTTGTTTAATAATTCGAAAACTGTTTTTAATTAAAATAATAGATACGCCGTATCTGATAAATCAGATGCGTCGTATCGCGTTTACGTTTAGAAAATTTTTTTTTTATCAAAAACAGATACGCCGTATCTTTGGGAAAAGATGCGTCGTATTACTTTATCGCTTAGAAATTTTTTTTTATTAAAAACAGATACGCCGTATCTTGGGGAAAAGATGCGTCGTATCGAATTAATTAAACGCGTTGTATTTTATAAAAATTGAACGCAATACGCCGTATATGAGGAATCAGATGCGCCGTATCGTTCGATTTAGCTCAGTACAACGATAGCAGTATGCAAAAATACGAAAAATAAGAACAAATAAAAACACACAAAAATAAACACAAATAAAAGCAAATAAATAACACGCAAAAACAGAAAATATGCAAAATAGTACAATGAATGCAAATTAAACTAATACACAACAAAATTAGCGGTTAGATAAAAAAATTAAAACCTAATTAAAATACTAATCAAATTAACAGATAATAACAATTCACTCCCCGGCAGCGGCGCCAAAACTTGATGGTGGTTCGTATGTCGTTGCGGTTTAGCAGTTTTAATGCCTACTCAAGTTTTAAATTTATATTTAGCCGACTTATCAATAACACACACACCTAACGAGCAGTGTACCCGGTCAGTATGAATATAATGGTAAGTAGAGTGTCGATCACTAAGAGTGGAACGTATTATCTAGTTATTCTAATCAGTATTTTAATATATTAAGTTAGCTATACAATCTAATCTAACGCAAGGGGGTTCAGCCTGAGAGACTGGCACGAATTGATTGCAATTAAATAATAAACTAAACCAATAGGCACGAATCAGCAAGTAGCACACACGTACACAGATAAATACTCGAGACAATAAGAGGGCTGTCCTTATGATTAAGTAGTTTGTCACTTGTTTTATTGATAGCTTTATATGAAGTGTATGTAGTTAATCCTTTCTCGTTGGTCCTATTCTTATCGGCGAGTAAACCCTTAATGATTACTTATGTCTAAAAGTTATTCCTAAGTGATCAATTTAGTAACAACCGTGGGAGTGCAACCTTTCAATTGCCACATTACACAAGCCACTAATAAACACAGAGGTTATCAATGCACTAATAAGTAGTAACCAAAGACATCAACATATAAACTTTAATTGATGGGAAAGCAATATTAAAGGGAGTGCAATCTTTCCGTTGTCACATTACACAAGCCACCAATCCTGATGAATTAAAGCTTACTAACACAATAAAACAAAACTACTTAATGAATTAAACACATGCAGCACCTTCTTACAGCTCTTGTATCTTCGTTCGGGTGTGTCTTGTGCTTGCTGCCTTGACTGAATTCGTCCTAGGTTTTCTTCTGTTCGGTCTTCGGTATTATATGGTGTGCTCCGAATTTCGTCTGGTCTTGGGGTATTTATAGTTTCTGTCTGAGGGCGAGATGCGGCGCATCTAAGGAGTAGATGCGGCGCATTGACTTAACTTCGCGTGGGGTCCAAGATTATAATATTCAGGAATATTCGTACACCGCCAGAAGATGCGGCGTATCTCCATTCTAGGATGCGGCGCATGTCCTCTTGTATCTTGGATCGTATCTGGTGAGATCTTGATAGCGATGCGGCGCATGTCATGAGTGAGATGCGGCGCATCTGGAGCAGATTTGACTTGATCTTGTCCATTTCAGTAGACTCTTCACTTTATGCATGTTTTGCTCCATAATTAGTCCAAAATCGCCAAGTTTCACCAAATGCTTGTTTTCAACTGAGAATTACAAAAGTAAACGATTAAGTATCAATCCTCATACATAATATAATAAAACAAGTCAATTTAATAGGATAAATGATAGTAATAAAATGTACTTATTTGAATTCATCAAATGGCCACAAAAGAATCGAGTTTAAAAACCTTCGAGTGGAAAAATAGTGTAAACACCTAGAACTTTGCCTAGCTTCTTGAAGGGCTCGGCTAGAGAGGAAAGAACTTAGGAAATATGTGTGATATAGTTTGAGAGTGAATGAGTGTGTGTGAAAGAGTTATACGTATATGTATGCATGTATACTAGATTTTAATGTATTTTAAGCACAAGTTGGGATGGATTAGATGCCGAGGGAACAAGATACGGAGAGGGGGAATATTTCTAGCTAGGCAACTTGAGTATTATGATATAAGGGTGGTGCTTGTGTGCTTGGTTAAGATCAAGTGGTATGTTTAATGTATATATTGTATTCGATACACATTTATTCAAAACAACCTTTAAACGTTACCAACATGATTAATTGAAAGTGTGATAAGTCTTGTGGAACGTTTTCTTCTAGGAAATACACAAGGGCTTAGGTAGAAATGAGTCTTGGTCGAATTTGTTAATATTTGGATGAACTTGAACGTCTTTCGAAGGAGGCTAGCTTTGAAGCTTGTTATAAGTTCAAATGTTCAAATCAATCAATGTACCTGGTCAATCCGGAATCGTTGATGTATAGGGATTCGAATCATGTAAAATTTGGTATGGGTTGTGTGTCAAAATCTGAAATAAAAGAGGTCAAGTAAGTGCACGTTGGATCGATTTAGAATAACAGGAAAAATTAAAATTTGGGCTGGAAATAGTGTGGGCTTGAATAGTAACAGGACTAGAATAAGAATTAAGGACCCTTTTGGTTTTTATTTGCGTATTGGATTGTCGTGGTGCGTGTGTGAGCTCGTTCCAAAGTATCGTGAATCACGAAACAACGTTTTTGATTCTTTGTAATATAATAAACAGAATTTTCAAATTTTGCTCGTAAAAAAGGTTAAGTAAACTGTAATGATGGATTAATACTTGATTAACATTGACTAATGATTAGGAATTCTACAGGTTGCTACACAAGCTAAACACGACCCGTTTATTAAACGGGTTAGACGGGTTGACATGTTTTTGACCCAAACCTGTTTATCCTCAACCCAAACCTGTTTAACTTCGTGTTGGGTTTGTGTCATTTATCGTGTCGTGTCGAGAATTGCCACCCCTACAACTTATGTTATCTCTAAACTTTGAAAGTCTATTATTTTCTTCATGCTTTTTACGTACATTTTTGTTTACATAAATTAAGAGAAATGATGATAAAGGAGGGGATGGTTTCGTTAAGGTACGTTGGGGAAGGGATGTTTGGCTAGGGGAGGTCTTAAGTTTGAGTTCCACCTGTGACTTTTGCCTCTTCAGGTGATAAATGAATAGCAGGCGGGTCTCAGAGTCATCATACTGCCTAATTGAATGTTGTTAACCTAAACCACTAACAACTAACAAACCATTCAAAAAAAAAAAAAAAAAAAAAAAACGACAAACGATGATGAAAGATCACAACTCATTTTCAATGATTTATTTTTTATCACTGATTTCAATCAATGATTTCTTAGTTTTATGTAGTTGTTCCTGTAATTGAATTTGAGTATTATTTTAATGGCAATTATGAAGCGACTCCAAACATATATAACTCTGATGCACCTTTTTTTTTGGGCAAAAATTTTTTTTTCGGGCCAAAAATTTTCCCTCCAAAATTTTATAACTCTGATGCACCTTTTTTTTTTGTGCATCACAGTTATAAAAATTAGAGTTAAGTACATTTTTGGTCCTTGTGGTTTACCGGGTATTTCATTTTCAGTCCAATTTTTTGAAAAGTATCGGATCCACTCCAAAATCGTCGACCCGTAACGGGTTTAGTCCAATTTTTCTAACACCGTTAGTTTGACCGGTTAAACCATGTGAAATGACTAAGATACCCTCATCTTAGTACTAGAAATGACTAAACTAACCTCCTTTCATTCTTTCTTTTATTATTATTATTATTATTATTATTATTATTATTATCCATTAATCTATATCACCTAGACACCATAATTTCCGGCAACCTTCTCCAGATTCCGGTCACCTCAAAAGCACTCCGCCAATTTCCGGCAATCTCCAACCAAAAACGCACACCAAAAAGATAAATCTCGACAATACCATTTGAAAGAAAATAACAAAAACCATCACATATAAATCCGATTCAAACACCTTTTGTCAACCAAAAACGCAAATCCGATTCAAACACTTTTTGTCATCATCGCCACTTTCTTATAATCAAACCAACATCAAAAACTAATCTAAAAGTACAACAATCCAAACACCCTTTTGTTCTTGTCTTTAACAAATAATTCACAGGTTCAAGAATTCAAGAAAACAAAACAACCACAATGATCTCAGAAATTCTTAAACGCCATACCGGAGACTTAACACATCAAATAATCAAATCTTCGACGGTTGCGTTTTTAACATTTCATGTTATTCATCATAGATCTTTCATGGTTTTTAACCACCAAAACCACCCACGAAACGAAAACCACCCACCACCACCACGAAAAGAATCTGGCCAAAGACACTCATGAAAACACCCACCACCACCACGAAATGACAAGCATAACATGATCCGGCCAAATCCGGTCAAAATATGGCAGATCTGAGATGGTGGTTGTGGCCAAATCTGGTCAAAGACACTCACGACCTAAACCCAAATCTGGCCCACCACCAAAACCACCCACGAAACGAAAACCACCCACCCCCACCACGAAAAGAATCCACCATGAAGAGGTTGTTTGATTTATTCAAATGTGGAAGGAGAAAATGGAAGTTGAAGTGGATAATTCGGGTTTAGGTCGTGTGATGCTGTTGATGGTGGATGGTTGTGGTGTTCAAAAAGAGAAAAAAATGAGAGATATAGATGAGTGGGTGAAGAGAGAGAGATAAAGAAGAGTGTTTTTGTCTATGTTTGTGTGAAGAGGAGAGAAGGATATGAGTGAGTGGTTGTTTAAAATGACAAATTTACCCTCTCATTTAACAGTCAAACATAGTCAAACTAACGGTGTTAGAAAAATTGGACTAAACCCGTTACGGGTCGACGATTTTGGAGTGGATCCGATACTTTTCAAAAAATTGGACTGAAAATGAAATACCCGGTAAACCACAAGGACCAAAAATGTAATTAACTCTAAAATTAGTTATAACTATGATGCACCAAAATTTATAACTGTGATGCACCAAAATAAAAAGGTGCATCAGAGTTATAAAATTTTGGCGGGAAATTTTTTGGCCCGAAAAAAAAATGGCCAAAAGAAAAAAAAAATTGGTGGGAATTTTTTTTGGGGGGGGGGTGTGGGTGGGGGTGGGTTTAAAAACCTACCCTGAAGTTTGAGATGTTTGCAAATTCTACCCTATAACTTTTTTCTCAGTTTTCTATCTAATTACACTTTTATCTAGAACTGGACCCTATATATATATATATATATATATATATATATATATATATATATATATATATATATATATATATATATAACTGGACCCTATATATATATATATATATATATATATTTACGTTCATATGGTTTACATTTTAAAGTAGGATATAATAGGTACCAATGAGAAAATGACACTTGGCATTCTTCTATTACAAGAATAAGAAAAATTAATAAATAAATTAAAAGGGTATTTTTGGTAATTGTTATTTATTTATTTTTTTGGTAATTGTTATATCCCAGTCTTTTGCTAAAACCCTTAATTTACTCTCCCACTAATTTTCTTTCACTTTCTCCATCTTTTTTTCATCTCCACAAACAGAAAAATGCAGATCCATCTCTACAAATAAAACACACATAAAAAACAACAATATAAATCACAAAAAATAAAGCACAAACCGATCCACAAAAGATCTAAAAATACAACCAAGATCTAAAAAACACCAACATCTTTTTCTTATCTCAACAATCATATTAATGACACCGATCCACTTGGAAGATAAAAAACACCTTTTCTTGTCCCATGAAAATCTGAACCGCAAGCCCTTATGTGATTTATTCAACCATGTAAGTTTTGATTTGAAATGAGGTTTGTACTTGAGTTTCGGTTTGTAAAGGTCAATGATGGGTAGTGTTGGATCTTTAAAGATCTTTGATTTCTGAATCGATTGATCCAAATAACTGATGCCGCCGTCGTGTGCCTCAACAACAACAGCCATTGATTGATCCAAATAATCGATTGGATCTTTAAAGACGAGTGTAAGGCTACAAGTGATGTATACCTGGATTTTTTATTTGATAATTTTTTAGATGTATACGTGTAATGATTGTGCATTAAACATAGTTAACCGAGAATCATTTGTTTTCATAGATGAGTTTGTGGACATATTGTTGTTCTTGATTTGTGGATCTATGTATATTAAATAATATTTTATTGTGTATTAGTTGTTTAATTTTGTGTGTGATATTCGACGAGGTTGCCATTCTACTCTGTTTCTAGATCTATTTTTTTTCAGAATTAGAAGTTTGTCTTCATTCTTTTTGGATTGCGTATCAAGTTTTGAAAAAAGATAAACAGACTGATGTGTAACCTTTTTTTCTTTTTACTTGTATTGACTATAAGACTATAAGTATCTATTCATCAGTTGCTTTTTTTGTATTTTTGTTAGAATTTTGATTTGTGTATTAATAAATTGCTATTTTTAATATTTTTGATACATATAGAGTGACACATTAAATTTTACGTTTTATTTATAATGACACACTAGTTTGTAGTGACACACTAAATTTTTAATACATTTGTAGCGACACACTACAAAATTTTTGAACAATGTAGCGACACACTATGTTTATCACTTAATTTCTTTGGTATATATGGAGTGACACATTAAATTTTACAATATATTTATAATGATACATATGGAGTGACACATTAAATTTTACGATATATTTATAATGACACACTAATTTGTAGTGACACTAATTTTTAATACATTTGTAGCGACACAATATAAAATTTTTGAACATTGTAGTGACACACTATGTTTATCACTTAATTTTTTTGATACATATAGAGTGACACATTAAATTTTACGATTTATTTATAATGACACTAATTTTTATGGCTCGTTTTTTGGTGTCACAAAATTTTTATAGAAATATTAAATTAAAAAAAGACGTTAGATTATGGTTTGTAAAAATGCTGCAAATATATTAAGTTAAATGAAAATTGTAATTCAAAAAAAGTAAAAAAAAAAAAAAAAAAAAAAAATAAAAACAAAAAATCGATATTAAATGAACACAGTTGACCGATTCATGGATTTCAAATTCTGCATTTAATATGAGACATTTGGAAAAGGGCATTGTGGTTAATTTATTTACAAGATTGCCATCATCAACTAATTACTTAATTATAATTAATTATGATCTACAATGGTTGATCCAATGGCTCACAACCGTGCCTATTGTTTTTTACTTTAAGCTGTACACCACAACAACGCCACCCTATATATATATATATATATATATATATATATATATATATATATATATATATATATATATAGAGTAAAATACACCAATGGTCCTTGTGGTTTGCGTTGACTGGCGGATTTGGTCCTTTGACCAAAAAACTTGCGCCGGTGGTCCTTAAGTCAGAAACGTTATGCGCCGTTAGTCCCTCGTGTCTAGTGGCCCCACAAATATTAGATAACGCCCGTTTTCTAAGATAACTAAAGGGGCAAAATGGTCAATTTAAGCTTACACCCTATCATTTATCTTCATTACCTAGAACCAACCTACTCTAATATATCTTTCTCATCTTTCAATCCATATAACTCATCTGTCAAACAAATCTCCAAACACCAAGCAACAAATCTCGATCTAAAACAAATCAAGATACAAAAAAATCATACAAATCATCCAAAACAAAGCAAACACATCTCGATCTAAAGCAAACACCAAAACAAATCATCTCGATCTAAAGCAAACACATCTCGATTGAGAGATGAGAAAGATAGATATTAGAGTAATCATGCATCTATAATATCCCATTTGTTTTCCTCTGTAACAAAATAGATATGGCTGCCAATTTACCAACCTTTCAATTTCCCTCTTCATATATTCAAACCCACAACAAATTCAACCTTAAATCACCTTCATTTCACAAATTCAGTGGTGGGTTATCAATCTTTATTAGTCTTTTTTGCTAGAAAAACTCAGTTTAAAAAAGATTTAAATATTTAATATATGTTTATTGTGTTTTGCAGCTTAATATTTGAAATTGACACATACATGGGTATTTGTTGGTTTTTGTTAAAGTTTAATTAGTTTCTATGATATGGGATTTTGTTTGTGTTTTGCAACTGGATATTTGACTATGGAACATGGGATTGTATTTGTTTTTGTTAAAGTTGTATTTGTTTGTATGATATAGGATTCTGCATGTAGGGGTTTCAAGGATTTGTGGGATTAAATGTTCTAGTTCGAATGAGAGGAAGCCGAATACTAGTGAGGAAAATAGTGGAAAAAGTTTAGAGATGTCA
This sequence comes from Artemisia tridentata subsp. tridentata, assembly GCA_021014915.2. NCBI lineage: Eukaryota > Viridiplantae > Streptophyta > Magnoliopsida > Asterales > Asteraceae > Artemisia > Artemisia tridentata. Next base: position 199,444,663 of record CP139502.1, read on the forward strand.
CTGGAAAAGAAACATGGAACTGAGTTGTCGACTCGAATTCGGTAATCTGGGTTTGTAAATAGTGTTACTGGATTATGCGTTATCACCGGAATCTGCATTTTGTGATAAGTTTTGGTACAGAAGGGTGTTTGGATTTTTTTATTGGTCAATGGAATAATTCATTTGGTCAATGGAATAATTTTAGATTGATAACTTTTGGTCAACAAAGAGGTAGCAGCAGCAGATAATTCATTTGGTCAACAAAGAGGTAGCAGCAGCAGATCAAGATGTGCAAGATGAATTTTTTGGTCAATGGAATAATTCATTTGGTCAACAAAGAGGTAGCAGCACGATTGAATTTTTTTGGTCAATGGAATAATTCATTTGGTCAACAAAGAGGTAGCAGCAGCAGATCAACATGTGCAAGATTTATGGTTTTGAAAAAGTTGGATTACTTACAATGGATTTCTGCGGTTGCTGTTTTTATATTTTTTATGTTTGTGTTTCAATTATACCCAGAAACATGATTGATTGATTTTCAAAAATTAGGGTTTATAAACAATTTGGGGATTTTTGATTGAATGTGATTGAGTCTAATTAATCTTGTGGGTTTTACTAGGAATCTATCATAGATCATTCATCCTTACTAGGAAGTGTTTTCTTCACCCTTTGGAGAGCTCCAGGCTTAAAGTACTCTGCAAGCAGAGGTAATGATAATCTTGTAATTTTTGGATCTGTGTGATTGTTTTTGGATTGAAGAAAAATTTATGGACGCAATAGTACTTACGTCCAAATAATTAGGCTTAAAGAAAAATTTCAGATAGTTGTGATTGTTTTTGAATATGTGTTTTTGTATAAGATTATTGGTGGTGTAAGGATTTTTGTTTAGATTGAAGTTGGTTTTTGGGTTGTGGCAGTGGTGGGGCCCACTATCAATATTAAAGTTTGTGTTGTGAATTGACGAAAATATCCCTTTAACATCCTTACTTAACGGGCGTTATCATCAATTTGTGGGGCCACTTGGAATGAGGGACTAACGGTGCATAACGTTTCTGACTTAAGGACCACCGGCGCAAGTTTTTTGGTCAAAGGACCATATCCGCCTGTCTACGCAAACCACAAGGACCATTGGTGTAGTTTACTCATATAATATATATATATATATATATATATATATATATATATATATATATATATAGGGGAAATCATACCTACATTAAAAATGTAGCCAATTGGCTATATTTTCTTTGAAAAAAGTTTTAAAAATGTACAGTTCAGTCCCTGCGGTAAGTCCCTGACACATGTTTTTCCCCTGTCCCTACCCTTTTTTTCAAAGGAAGTGTAGCCAATTGGCTACATTGTAGTGTAGCCAATTGGCTATCCCCATATATATATATATATATATATATATATATATATATATATATATATATATATATATATATATACATATTTATATAACAGGAGGCGTTTGACCAATTTAAAGCCACATCATCACATTTAATGCCACCTCAACCAATTTAAAGCCACATCATTGAATTTAATGCCACCTCATAATACCACATAAGCACCTTAAATTCCATGTCATCGGTTTTGTCTACGTAAGCACCATTTGTTCATAAAATCCGGATTTATTTTGCCCAAAAAATCTTGAAGCAGTATTTGAACCTAGGTCTTGGCATCCACACACAAGCATGTCAACCAGTGGAGCACATGATTTTTTGTAAATTATAATTGAAAACAATTAAGTCATGCTTTTATAACTACTGCATTCCTGATCTACAACAAATGTAAAATAAAGCCCAGTCCATTCATTATACGGAGTATATTTTTCCCCAAAACCCTAATATCACTCATTCTTCTCATTATCACACACACGATCTTTTTTTCTTTTCTGATTTGATGTGCAGGTTGTTCGTCTTCTTTGTTGGTAATATGTATCCAGGTATGTTGTTTATTATGGCTTCATGTATACACAAAAACTATTATTCAATCGTGTGTTTTTTTTCCTTTTTTTTTTTTTTTTTTTTTTTTTTACAGCACCAATCCGATATCCATGTATGTTGTTTATAATATTTGTCTAATTTACATTCTTGATACAAGTAACTTTTGTTTCTAGAGTTTTGCATGTTACGAAGTTAAGAATGGATCATGTTTCATTGTAGTTAATTATTCGTACTATATAATTGCTTCGTTATTTATCTGAACTGTATGATCAGCTTCATTTGAAAATAGTAAAGGAGCGTTTCGGTAGCTGAACTTTAATGATGAAACTTCAATGTGGATCATCCCTTTAGATGGACGATTACTTACTGGATAAGGTTTAGCTGTCCACAAACAGCTGGTAAATCTTCTATGATGGATAATTTTGTGTAATTCAACAAAATTTTATAGCAGATTCAGGGAGATAATTAGAATAAAATATTCAATTTTTATTTACAACTTGATGTAAATAGTTATGTGATGTTGCTGTTTCAGTGGTGTTGCATGGCAGTTAATACTAAACCATCCAGTGAGGCACAAGGAAGCTATTCAGGACAAGGCAGTTCTAATTCAATTTCAAATGATGGAGATTTTTGCATTATGTTGTTCAGCTCACACATTAGTTTCGACAAACCAGTTAAAATCCTTCCCTTTAGCTTTATAATTTTTCAGTTTTTGAGATACATTATATTATATGTGTGTGGAATAGTTCAAAATGAATGAATTACAACCAAACCATTACAGTGATGATAATGATTGCAGTTCCGGTGACTCTAAAGAATAGTGTGCAATTTTGTATTTTTGATACTTAGTATTTTTACTATTACAGGAAGGTATAGGTAACTGTGTTTTTTCTTCTGTTACGGTTAAGTTTAGTCAATATCATGTGTTGATACATATATTTTTGTTGATTGTATTTCAAGATTTCTAAAACACGATGGTCCAATCTTCTTAGTAATATGAGGTGAATCTACATGTGGTGGAATATCGAATGACTATATCACTGTATGTGCGAAATACAGTTTATGTTGCGTTCAAGATATATTAAAAGCTAAAAGAAATATTATTGAAAGTCTAAACTTGGTGCAGGTTTTGTCCAAGAAATTTGGAGCTGCTGTGGTTACCCTCGAACATCGTTACTATGGAAAGAGTAACCCGTTCGATTCTATAACTACAGAAAATCTGAAGTTTCTTTCATCTAAGCAGGCACTTTACGACTTGGCTACCTTCCGTCAATTTTATCAGGTACGCTGTGGTTATTTGGCTTACAAGATAAGTTCTTTGATATAATAGAGTACAATTGGGATTACAAAATTTCTGTTTTCACGTACGTAGGTCTATAGGAGTACATCTATTTATACAAGAAGTAGGAGGGTTATTCTCTTACTCAATTCCCTAATTATTAAGCTCTATATATTCAATTTCTTAGACTTCTCTGCCCAACATGCTACAATTGTAAATTTAATCAATATGGGTGTCATTTACATCTTTTGTAAATATGTTTCATAATTAAACTTCCATTCGAACATGTCATGTTTTAATAAGACCTTCAGACTTGTCAAACAAAGTTGCATTCAACCGAGATATGTTATATAATAAAAACATTAGAAGCAATTTGGAGAACAGACTCATTATCACACCATAGCTTTGATAGATAAGCAACTGCATTTACCAATCTTCTTGAATAGTTGATGCATGTAACTTATACACCGAGTCATCCATAGCTCGATATTTATTTTAGAGTATACTAGAATAACAATATTCTACTTTTTGACAATACAAAACCACTACAACATAAATTAGTTGTCATTAGGCCGTACGATAACATAACTAAAAAGAAGGATAATTGAGGTTCATATGTACACTCTATTGCATGATCCTGTAAACCATCATGTAGAGTTATAGGGTTTGAATGTGTATAACCATATATATTGAGTGTTTAGGACTTTGGATAGTGGGTACAAAATATTTTGATTAAGATCAGATGTAAAAAATCCACCCACCCATGGTTGTTTATCAACTTATAATCTGATTCATCAAGTCACAATAATTAACAGTATATCATCTCTATTATGTTATGTCCTTGTCAAGTTTCTAAGCTAAATTTTTCTTGCAGAGGGTTTTGAGCAACAATGGCTATACCAAGCTGTAGGTTGAGTATAAGCTCATAATTTTTTTGACCTTTGCATATTGTCACACCTTGCCTCTTTCCTGGATGTAGCTTGATCTTAAGTGACCTACCATACAACCCATTCTTATGGTATTGATGATGATGTTGGTAAATTTCAAAGTACTAAACATGTCCCCAATGCTCATTCCACGCTCAAACGCTGCACTACTTCATATGTACTGTGAATTTTTCTATTTTGGCTCCTCTAATACCACTTTAACATGTTCATATTTGGTGATGTAGGTGTGAATAAGCTACTTGTGGGAACCCCTTTAAAGGTATTATTTGCAAATTATGTTTTTGTGAATACTTAATACGACTTTAGGTTATGTGAATTTGGTACCACATGTTACAAACGGGTTGAAAAAGTAACCTATCGCAACATCACTTATGACTTTGTAGGGCCGGCTCATGAGATAGCTGTGAAACACGGATATCTCATTCATGAGAAAGATGGTGACGACATGACACCACTCCAACTTCTTTGTTGCAGTCCACCAATATTCCGGCCTAAAAACTTCTACATGCACATTCTATACAAGCGTAAGATGATGATCACTCTACTCAATCTATACCTCCCTTATTCTTGAATAAGTCCAATCATATAGTTTTGGAATTCCTGCATGGCATGACATAGGTTATCCGGCATCAAAAACAAATGTTTGATATGTTATTCACATAATCAACAATGCACTAGGATTTTAGTCATGACATAAGTAATCCAGCACGATCATGTTTTATAGATGGATTCATAATTGAATATTTTTTAACATGTAAATATTACTTATTCATTAATGTTTTATAGATGGATTTCACTTGGTAGGATGAAAGAAGCGTTAGGAGATTGTCTCATGGCTGCGAACATAGATCCTGGCTTTTTCAAGGCTCAAGTTAGAGAAGCACAGTAAGTCTTACTTACTTTATGGAGTATGGTGTTTCAGTTTTATTGTTATTCCCTTATTATATGATAAGATTTTAATTATTGCGAAGTCAAATAGAGAAATAAGGTTTGTTACTTACACAATGGACACTCCAGAGGTCATTTTTTTAAACCTTTTGTATTACATGCTGGTGAGATATACATTAATGAATCTGTTGAAGGCTAACATTGTATTATATACTTTTTCAGGCTGGAGATGCTATATGTTTTTGAGCTATTCACCTTATTTGCAGTCCTTGACAACTTTATTAAGCCATGCTATTTCTGCAATAGGTGGGAATATTGCTGGTTCAGGTTAGTACATCATACATTATTAACTTATATGATGCAACTCTTTTAGCTTGACATTCTATGGATGAATTGCACATTCTATGGCTGATCCGGTGGGATTATGACAATAATTGTTAATACGAACGGCAAACACAAAATATCTCTTAGTACCATGTTTATATTTGAATTTTTCTAGGAAAAAAATCAGAATTTTCATACAAGTGAATTCAATTTAAACGGGGCAGATTAGTGGCTTAAGTCTCTTTGACTTGGGTGTTCTACTGAATTTTTTTTTACTTGATGTTTACAGGTGGTTCCGACACTGCTCATGTTGCTGCTAGGTAAATACGACGTCCATTTTTCATCACCCTTTGATGCACTATTTTGGTATATGAATTTTGTTTTTGTTATAGGGCTTATGATCAGGCTACCATTGGATTCTTCGGACTATATACATACATATTGTTTTTGTATGTTATTTATATATACATGTCTATGGTCCTTTAACGTTTGTTGTATATAGAAATTTCTGACAGAAACATTTGAAGGATATGTCAATTTTGTTCCAGGTTGAAGCCAAACTGTTGGAATCTACTCTTATCAGGTCTCTTCTGCTAATCCTCAGGCGCAACATACGACTGAGGGTAAGTAAGGATATAGACAAATACTATTTAGACAAGCTATGGCTTGATCATATTTTTTTTTTAATTATTTTACTTAATAACTTCTTATGCTCTTATTCAGATCCGACTCTCGAGTATATCAATCTAGGTGACTGTAATCAAGTATGTGAGCAATATAAGACAAAATAATAATTTTTAAAGCCAAGATCAGTAATAGCCCGATTTGTGTTTCTAGTCCATGGTGTCTAACTTATAATATATTCTATTATGTTTTCTAACTGAAGTTATAAATGTTACAGTAACGGATCAAAGTCAAGCGCTTCAATGAAATGTGCCGGCTGTCAAGGTTCTGGAATAAAGGTGTCAATCAGGAATCTTGGTCCATCTATGATTTAGCAAATGCAATATTCATGTAAATAAGTTTGTAAACACGAAGGTTGTCAAGATTTATATTTTCTTTAATATTCGATAAACATATATTTCTATTGATTCTTAATCCATTCAATATATAATTTAGTATCTTTATATCTTTTTTTTTGTTAACTTAGTTTTTTCAACGATAATTATAAGTCATACACGTTGTTAAATAAACAATCTCAAACAACGCCTATATAGTAATAACATCAGCATAATTTTAAGTTGTTAAGCACTTAAAATACACAATCCCCAACACCGTGTTGGTTACGTTTTTTGAAAACAAGCTTTATAATTTTAACCCTTCCTTTCTTCTGGTGTTCTCATTAATTTGATAGCAATATGGGTACAACCTTTTTTTTCAACATGTACAATTTTCAATAATTTTTTACCACCCTCTTTCGCTATAGTAAAATATGCCAACGATAATTATAAGACATGCCCGCCCGAGGTGGGCTTATATGCCAGGGAGGGCTTATAAGTCATGCCCGCCCATCGGGCAGGCTTCGACATCTAGTATATATATATATATATATATATATTATATATATATATATATATATATATATATATATATAGAGAGAGAGAGAGAGAGAGAGAGAGAGATGGGATATATTGATAAGGTTTCTTAAAATGAGAAGGCTAGGAAGCCATTAGATTGCGCCATGTGTCCTCTCCCACCCCTCATTTTTTATAACTGTCAGGGTTATTTTAGTCTTTTACCCTTTAGATTATATAAACTATTTTTTCTTCTATCTTTTTTCTCATAAAAACACACACAAACAGCGACATAAAAAAAACACACAAACAACATCTAACTTCTCCTTCTCCACCGTATCTTCTTCTCTACCGGTTCCCCACCGTCATCCGCAGGCTGATCCCCACCGTCATTCGCAGCCCGATCCCCACCGTGATCTCCACTGCACCGATCTCCACCGCGATTTTTGAGATGTTGATTGAGTGTTCATCATCATCAACTAAGAATGATAGTTCAACATCAACAACTAGTGCAACATAAATGAATAATGATAGTAAGATGTTAATATTTTATGTTTTAATAGGTTTTTTTGTTAATTTACTTTATTTTAATCCAATTATGTTTGGTTTATGTGTTTCTATTGATTTAAGTATGTTATTTTGAAAGTTTGATTCAAATTTCCCTTATATTTTCTTCTAAATCTGGAACAAAATGTAGAAAAATATAGATACAAAACATGTTTAAAAAAGTTGGGTACAAGGTGTTTGATAAAATGTCTTAGCTAAACTTTATAAATGTGATGCGATTGTATTGAATGTTGATGTAGTTGTATTAAATATTATGATGCAATAGGTTTTTATTTCTATCTGTGATGCAGTAGGTTATGTAAATAAATGAGTTTTTATGCTTGATTATTTGTGTGATGCACTTGTATTTGAAGTAAGATGAAGTAAGTGTTCAGTTATTGTGTATAAACATGAGTTAGGTTAAGCGTAGGCTGCTTTATATGCGTGAATGTGTTTGTAGGTTTGATTGTTTGTCTGATGCACTGGAACTTGGACTATGATGCAGTAGGTGTTCAATTGACACGTATAAGCTTGAATTAGGTTAAGTGTAGGTAGTGTAGCGTAAATGTGTTTGTATGCTTTTTTGTTTGTGTGATACACTTGATTTTGAACTGTGATGCAGTAGGTATTTAGTCGAAGCGTATAAGCATGTATTAGGCTAAGCATTGGTTGCGTTATGTGAAAAAATGTGTTTGTATGTTTGGTTGTTTCTCTGTGTTCTAGATTTTAAACTGTGATATATGAACCTTAATTTTGTTACTACGTCATTTTGTTAATTTTTATTTACTAAACTAGTCCTTTGTTGGTCAATTTAAGTTAGTTATCTTCAATTTGATGCAGTCGGTTATCAGATACATTCAAAAGTATTTGAATATGTACTTTTATGACTGATGCACTAGATTATGAACTGTGATGTAGTAGGTGTCTAGTTGTTGGGTATATGGCTGGATTAAGCTACACGTAGGTTTATTATGTGTTGAAATATGTTTGTCTCCGTGGTTTGTATAAATGATGCATATTGTTTTAAACTGTGATGAAGTAGTTGCTTACTTGTTGTGTATAAGGCTAACATAGGTTATGCATAAGTTGTATTTATTGCGAAAATGTGGTTGCATGAATTGTTGTGTGAACGATGCATCTGGTTTTGAACTGTGATGCAGTAGTTATTCACGTTTCACGTATTAGCTTGAATAAGATATGTGTAGGTTGTATAATACGCAGAAATGTTTTTCTATGAAAGATGCACCTGTTTTATTTTGTATTTTGATGATTTTGTTTTTGTATGTTAGTTATTCATTATTTAATTATTTTGCTTATTTGTTTGTTACTGTTCATTATTATTTTGTTAATTTTGTTTCAATAAATTCGTGTTATTTTAAATTTGATCAATTTAAGTTCCTTATTTTAAATTTGATGCAACAGGTTATCAAATCTGTTGAAAGTTGTTTGGATGTGCATATTTATGGTTGGGATCTCTATTTCATTTAGCAGCAACAAAATAGCATTAATATATATATATATATATGACAAGGGTCATGCAAACTAGACAATGGGTCAAAAGTTGGTATTCGTCTGAAAAAGAAGGGCACAATTTCAGGACATGTTCATTGAAATTTCCACCGTCGAAGAAAAGAAAGCAACCAGTAGAGGCAATAGGAGCTTGGCTTAGAGGATCTACTCGTAAATGAGACTTACAAGACATGTTTTTGGTTGTAAGACGTATATCATTTATTACTAGACATCAATAGAATAGTATCTCTGTGTTTCTAAAATATACTCTAGTATCTTTCTTTTCATGAATAATAGTTACTAAATCATGTTATTTTTTAGTCTATGTGATTCAGTAAAATAAACAATGTGATGCACTAAATTTTACAATGTGATGCAGTAGAATAACATAATGATGTAGTAAAATAAAATTGTGATGCAGTAAAGTATTATTGTGATGCAACAATATGATAACATTAAGAAGCAACAGTATGTATAACATTGTGATGCAGTATAGTAACATGGTGATGCAATAAAATAACATTGTGATTCAGCAGTATGGTAACACTGTGATCCAGTAGTGTGATAACATTCTGATGTAGTAGGACAATATTGTGATGCAGTATAATTTTACAAATAGTTAAAACATTATGATGCAATAGATTTATAAATTATGATTGAGTAAATTTACATCATTGTGATGCACTTGATATACGCATTATGATGCACCAGTTGTACACACTATGATACACCAGTTATATACATTGTGAAGCACTAGTATTTTTGTTTTATGAATAATAGTTACTACTGTTATTTGTTTACTGAATTATGGTGCAGTAAAATTTACATTTTGATGCATTAACATCTGCATTATGATGTAGTAAAATATTCATTGTGATGCAGTAAAATATCATTTTGATGCAATAAAATTAGATTGCGATTCAAAAGTATGATAACCTTGTGATATAGTAATATGATAACATTCCGATGCATTAGAACAAATATTGTGATGAAGTATTTTGATTTACCAGTATTATAACATTGAGTAGCAAAAGTATGTTCAACGTTATGATGTGTTAAATTAACAGTGTGATGTAGTAAACTAACATAGTGATGCAATACAATTATATTATGATTCAGCAGTATGATAAGACTGTGATGCAGTCATTTGATAACATTAGGATGCAGTATAAGAATATTGTGATGCAGTATAATTTTAAAAATATTTATAACATTGTTATGAAATATTTATACATTGTGATGCAATAAATTTACATCATTGTGATGAACTTGATATATACATTATGATGCACTAGTTGTATACACTGTGATGCACTAGTATTTTTTAGTGCATCATAGTTAACAATTTAGTGCATCATAGTGAAACACTATATATAATCTATTGCATCTATGACCATTCAGAAATGATAGAATTCAAAATTACTTAATTTGAAACAAACATTATGCTCATTAAGAGGTACATTACTTAGTAAAACATTCAGTAACCCAAAAGTATTACAACTAAAAATTTGAAACATCCAATAAAATTTAATAACAATTAAAATTCCTCTACGGGTAACAAAACTTCAAATCTCTCTCATTTATACTTGAATGCTTTCACATATTAGGTTGATCTCCACTTCATTTTCAGGATTTAGAATCTTGCCTATCTTGTCACCCTTTACGTGACTTTTCTAAAGCAAGTTGTTACAAGCATACTAACCTGTGACTACCAAGATAGATTATTAAACTGATGCATTGTTTTATAAACGAACTGGTGCACTTAATATAAACATAACAAATTCACTATATCAAGTTCTACTTACTAGTTCATATAGAATATCCTTGTATCAACCAAGTATACAAACACAGTTACGCACATTATACAACCTACACGAAGCCTAACGCATGTAACAATTCGCATTTTCGGGTTACTATTCATTTTTACTATTCATTCCCAAAAATTTTATTTCATATTCTCGTAAGTTAAACTATTCTAATGATAATCCGAAAGTTTGACGCTCGTCGGGTCATTTTCGCAAAAGTTATTAAGAAACTATACGTTTTGGTTTAAACGCCATTTAAACATCTTGCGCATAACGAAAACCAACTCTGATAATTTTCATCACATCAGATTGATTTTTAGTACACTCGCAATCAATTATGGAATTTTTAGAAATTAAGTTAAAATGTTACCAAATAGACCCTGTGTCTTATAGAACTAAACTTACGTTTTAAGCACTTTTACTTATCCGCAACCTTAGCCTATACCCTCACCATATTTTCTAAGACGATTAGAAGCTTTTATATTGTTGGAAAAAGTCAACATATTTTCCCTCCTCCTTTGACCATAAAATCATTCCTTGATTTTATAAATCATTCCTTGATTTTTAACACTTACGGTTTTAGGTCTAAAGAACGTTAACACCAACCGACACTAGAATAAGCCTAGCCTAGACATTTTAAGTCTATTAAGTTCATTATAATCATATTAGAAAGGTTACATTTTACTTTTCTCAGTTTTACGCAACTTTCGTACGTTTTACGTTTAACGCGTTTTAAACCTACGTTATCAGCGTTTTCGCGACCCATTAAACTTATCACTCATTTTTATAAGATAACAATGAGTATATTGACGATTTTAATCATTTCTATAAGTTTCGTATTTTTAAGATACTCGGTTTTACATTTGGTGACTTAACGACTTACAGTTAATGATTAACAGGACCAAAACTCACTCCGTAAGACAAGATAAATAACTAAAACTCCTAACCTCCTCATTTTAGCCATAGGTGGCATTTTTGAGGAGTCATCAAGTTTGGTGGCTTGATCTTGACCATTCATTCCTTAGATCTTTACAAGTATACAACTTAACCATGGTTAGTTTTTAACCCAATATATAGTTAACTAGATTTTCTAGCCTATAAATACCAAGCTAAAAACACATATAAACTTGCACCACACCTTCTTATATCTTCAAAGACCTAAAACCAAAGGCACTTCTCTTATATTTTGTAAGAAAGTTCATGTGTTCTTGAGAAAAGCTAGCATTTGATCTTTAAAGCTTCAAGTTTTCGAGAAAGAGTCGTTATAATCTTCAAATAACTTCAAGTCTCCAAAAAATACTTATTTATAATCTTCTTTTCTTCTTCGGGTTCTCAAGAAGGCGTTGTTATAATCTTCAAATAGCCTCGGGTTTTCGAAGAATACAAATTCTACGTCGAAGCTCCGCTTATATTCCCTTTTTCTATAATACTCAAGCATTCTAAATAAAGGTAAGTAATTATAAGACTCAAAATTATTTAAATACTTATAAACTCTATTAGTTTATTTATTGTATTTATAAACTCTTAATATGTCATATAATCAAGTAAGCAAAATATATGTTTCACATATAAATACTGTGTTAGTAGGGAGCTTCATGTGAGGGGTTTCATTTGGGTGAACGTATCGACGAGTTGTTGGATTTACGAATTAAAGTATCCTAGCTCCTCGAACGTTTACTGCATGACCTCTGGATTATGATGGCCTGAATAGTTGTACGAGATATATAAAGTATATATGACATGTTTAAATATTCAATTCGTTGTTTTAGAACCTAAGACACGATATCATATTTCTAGGTTGTACGTAGAGACTTCCTGGCTTAATCCATCGATTCCGTTATACGTTTTGATATCATTAGTTCAAGGTGAGATTTCATAGCCCCTATTTTTATACGTTTTGAATTACTTTTGGGGGAGATACATGCTCGTTTCGTTTACATATTTTACTCATTTATCAAAATACGTGACTTACATTTACATCACTACTTACATGAATACGTGATTTACATTTACATTTCTACTTGTGTGAATACATGAATGCATTATTTTGATTGCATTATTCTTTAGCAACTGTTTAACTCTTGATTAGAGTCATGGAGAGGTATTGATAGTACTCACGGGAAGATTCCCCTACCCCTGGGTCCCAGATTCATGACCTTGGGAGACACAGTACTATTTGGGAAGATGCCCCCGCCCTTGTGTCTATTCTTGACCTTGGGTGAATATAATCTACCATAGGGTATAATAATATGAAAGCAAGTCGTGAGGTTCAGTCGACTGATACATTTTACATGCATCGTATACACATATGTCATACTTATACTATATTTTGCAGTGGGTTGTGAACACACAGGTTGCAAGTTTTGTATGGGCGGGATTTGCAACTGAGTGGATTCACATTGCCTTTGCTGTGTGAACATTCTTTAAAGGCTTTTCAACTTTTTTAACCCAAACTCTATGAACTCACCAACCATTATGTTGACACTTTTTAGCATGTCTATCTCAGGTCTGTAAGGTGATAGCTGTTGCATGGAGCATAGAGTCGCTCGACATATTTCGAAGACTTATGTTTTTATCATTACCATTCGATATGTTTTACAACACTTATGTATTGTATTATGGAACTCATGTTTGTAACTCGGAATTTATTAATCGAATGGTAACTTTTCAAAACGTCTCATTTAGAGATCATTTTCTATAACTTGTAGTTTGTATTATGAAATTACACCCGATTGACACAATCTTCCGCTAGATATTTTAGGGGTGTTACAGATTTGTATCAGAGCATTGGTTATAGCGAACTAGGTTGCATTTAGTGCCTAGACTATAACTGCTTTATACGTTAAGACTTTCCTCCCTATTTTCCTCACACGCACACTTCATGCGCATATGTTTTTTGTTAGTTGTTCATTTAGATCTACACTATTGGATGATATGACTTTAGTTTTAATAAGAAACCCTAGAATTTAGTCGAGTCATTAAAAATATGGAGCCAAATAATAACTAATTATTTAACTTGATCTTGTGACAGTTCTTATTTGATGAGACATGAGATTTGAGTTAAATTATATTATTACTTAGCTTTAAGGATTTGATGACTTGATTATCTTATTATCTGTCTTAGAAAGCAAGTTTTGTGTCAGAAATTCTTAAGTAGGATGATTTAGAATCTCCTTATTTGAATGGATTGGGACGCCTCTTTATTCAAGTAAAGAAATTATAAATCACCAAACCATGAGTTTATGATCCCTTACTTACATAAATTTGGACGCTTCTTTATGTAAGTAATGAATTATAAATAAGTTGGCTTATTTGTGTCCGATACCATTCCCTAACCACTATTTCCGATGAATCAGAGTGAACACCGCTATTTTAGAGATCCTGAAACCACGAATTTTCTTAGACATACCGTAAGTAGTAAACGTCAACTGAACTTCGGGACGAAGTTCCCTTAAGGGGTAGGTACTGTAACAATTCGCATTTTCGGGTTGCTATTCATTTTTACTATTCATTCCTGAAATTTTTAATTCATATTCTCGTAAGTTAAACTATTCTAATGATAATCCGAGAGTTTGACGCTCGTCGGGTCATTTTCGCAAAAGTTATTAAGAAACTATACGTTTTGGTTTAAACGCCATTTAAACATCCTGCGCATAACGAAAACCAACTCTGGTAATTTTCATCGCATCAGATTGATTTTTAGTACACTCACAATCAATTATGAAATTTTTAGAAATTAAGTTCAAATGTTACCAAATAGACTCTATGTCTTACAGAACTAAACTTGCGTTTTAAGCACTTTTACTTATCCGCAACCTTAGCCAATACCTGCACCATATTTTCTAAGACGTTTAGAAGCTTTTATATTGTTGGAAAAAGTCAACATATTTTCCCTCCTCCTTTGACCATAAAATCATTCCTTGATTTTTAACACTTACGATTTTAGGTCTAAAGAACGTTAACACCAACCGACACTAGACTAAGCCTAGCCTAGAAATTTTAAGTCTATTAAGTTCATTATAATCATATTAGAAAAGTTACATTTTACTTTTCTCAGTTTTACGCAACTTTCGTACGTTTTACGTTTAACGCGTTTTAAACCTATGTTTCCAGCGTTATCAGCGTTTTCGCGACCTATTAAACTTATCACTCATTTTTATAAGATAATAATGAGTGTAATGACGAGTTTAATCATTTCTATAAGTTTCATATTTTTACGATACCCGGTTTTACATTTCGAGACTTAACGACTTATAGTTAGTGATTAACAGGACCAAAACTCACTCCGTAAGACAAGATAAATAACTAGAACTCTTAACCTCCTCATTTTAGCCATAGGTGGCATTTTTGAGGAGTCATCAAGTTTGGTGGCTTGATCTTGACCATTCATTCCTTAGATCTTAACAAGTATACAACTTAACCATGGTTAGTTTTTAACCCGATATATAGTTAACTAGATTTTCTAGCCTATAAATACCAAGCTAAAAACACATATAAACTTACACCACACCTTCTTATATCTTCAAAGACCTAAAACCAAAGGCACTTCTCTTATATTTTGTAAGAAAGTTCATGTGCTCTTGAGAAAAGCTAGAATTTGATCTTAAAAGCTTCAAGTTTTCGAGAAAGAGTCGTTATAATCTTCAAATAACTTCAAGTCTCCAAAAAGACTTTGTTATAATCTTCTTTTCTTCTTCGGGTTCTTAGGAAAGCGTTGTTATAATCTTCAAATAGCCTCGGGTTTTCGAAGAATACAAATTCTACGTCGAAGCTCCGCTTATATTCCCTTTTTCTATAATACTCAAGCATTCTAAATAAAGGTAAGTAATTATAAGACTCAAAATTATTTAAATACTTATAAACTTTGTTAGTTTATTTATTGTATTTATAAACTCTTAATATGTCATATAATCAAGTAAGCAAAATATATGTTTCACATATAAATACGGTGTTAATATGGAGCTTCATGTGAGGGGTTTAATTTGGGTGAACGTATCGACGAATTGCTGGATTTACGAATTAAAGTGTCCTAGTTCCTCGAAAGTTTACTGTATAACCTCTGGATTATGATGGCCTGAACTGTAGTACGAGATATATAAACTCTATATGGCATGTTTAAATATTCACTTCGTTGTTTTAGAACCTAAGACACGATATCATATTTCTAGGTTGTACGTAGAGACTTCCTGGCTTAATCCATCGATTCCGTTATACGTTTTGATATCATTAGTTCAAGGTGAGATTTCATAGCCCTTATTTTTATACGTTTTGAATTACTTTTATGCTCGTTTCATTTACATATTTTACTCATTTATCAAAATACGTGACTTACATTTACATCACTACTTACATGAATACGTGATTTACATTTACATTTCTACTTGTGTGAATACATGAATGCATTATTTTGATTGCATTATTCTTTAGCAACTGTTTAACTCTTGATTAGAGTCATGGAGAGGTATTGATAGTACTCATGGGAAGATGCCCCTACCCCTGTGTCCCAGATTCATGACCTTGGGTGACGCAGTACTATTTGGGAAGATGCCCCTGCCCTTGTGTCTATTCTTGACCTTCGGTGAATATAATCTACCATAGGGTATAATCATATGAAAGCAAGTCGTGAGGTTCAGTCGACTGATACATTTTACATACATCGTATACACATATGTCATACTCATACTATATTTAGCAGTGGGTTGTGAACACACATGTTGCAAGTTTTGTATGGGCGGGATTTGCAACTGAGTGGATTCACATTGCCTTTGCTGTGTGAACATTCTTTAAAGGCTTTTCAACTTATTTAACACAAACTCTATGAACTCACCAACCATTGTGTTGACACTTTTAAGCATGTCTATCTCAGGTCTGTAAGGTGATAGCTGTTGCATGGAGCATAGAGTCGCTCGGCATATTTTGAAAACTTTTGTTTCTATCATTGCCATTCGATATGTTTTACAACACTTATGTATTGTATTATGGAACTCATGTTTGTAACTCGGAATTTATTAATCGAATGGTAACTTTTCAAAAGGTCTCATTTAGAGGTCGTTTTCTATAACTTGTTTTTTGTATTATGATGTAACACCCGAGTGACATAATCTTTCGCTGTGATATTTTGGGGGTGTTACAACGCATCCTTATAGACTGCATGTGAGGATCTACTACATCACAGTGCAAAACCAAGTGCATCATTCATACAAACAAGAAAAAAATAACACATTTGAACAAAAAAGACCTATGTGTGACTTAGTAGAACCTTATGTGCCACAAATAAACACCTATTGCATCACTTCTTTTCAACAACTGCATCATGCATACAAATACGCACAAAACCACATTTCCATAAGTAATACACCCTACGCGTTACCTGGTCGATCCTTATATGACACAAACGAACACCTAATGCATCACTTCTTTACAGCAAACACACTACGTCTTATATGTCACAACATGTACAATTGCAACACTTTATGACACCAACGACATTATCATACAAAAACACATACAAACATTTTCGACAAGTAATACACTCTATGCGTGACCTAATATAACCTTATATACTATATATAAGAACCTACTACATCAATTAATCACTCTAAAACATATGAACACCTACTGCATCTTAGTTCAAATTCCAATGCATCACATATACAACCAAGAATAAAAACACAATTATACACATAAAACAACCTAGGCTTAGCCTAATTCATCCTTATATGCGACAACTGAATACCTACTGCATCTCAGTTCATTTTCTAGTGCATTGCACATACAACCAAGCATACAAACACATTTACACACATAAAACAACTTACACTTAGCCTACTTCATCCTTACACGTGAAAACTGGACACCTACTTCATCTCAGATCATTTTCAAGTGCATTGCACATATAACCAAGCATAAAAAACATTCAAGCATAAAAAACATTTACACACATAAAAAAACTTACGCTTAGCCTACTTCATCATTACACGTGACAACTGGAGACCTACTGCATCTCAGTTCAGATTTCAGTGCATCAGATATATAACCAATCATACAAACAAGTTTATACACATAAAACAACCTACGTTTAGCCTATTTCATCCTTACACGCAACAATTAAATACCTACTGCATCTCAGTTCAAATTCCAGTGCATCAGACATATAAACAAGCATACAAAGAAATTTACACACATAAAACTCCTACGATTAGCCTATTTTTTCTGTACACGCGAAAATTGAACACCTATTGCATCTCAATTCAAATTTAGTGCATCACAGTTTCATTAAAAGTGCATCAGAATGTAAAGTTAGCGCATCACAGTTATAAAGTCCCATTGAGACATTTTATCAAACATCTTGTATGCAACAATCATAAACATACACATACACACACTCTTGAACTGATTTGATATATATATAATAAAAAAAAAGAAAACTTAACAAATTAGGTGCTAAATTAATGAACAAAAAACACGATTTTATTAAATAAAAATTTACAAATCGATGTAGTAACAAAATTAACAAATCAATGTAGTAAAAGATTATAGTTCATATATAAACTTACAAGGATGTGTAAATATCGTTAGATGCATTCTCACAATCGTTGATGCAGTAATTTGCTATTGATGATTCAAACCCTAAAAGATCGATGCAATAAGTAGGTTTCTTAGACGATGAATTATCGTTGATGAATTGGTGTTTTATGCGATGAATCATCATAGATTAATTAGGGTTCTGTGTGTATTTTTAGAGAGAGAAATATGGGTTGTGTGGGTGTTTTTAGAGAGAGAAATATGATGGGATGAAAAGATCGAGTGTTTGTGTATTGGAGAGTCCAGGGAAATGTTGTGTAAATTACATTGTTAAACAATAGCCCCTGATGTTTCATTTATTTACAAACTGCCACCGCCCTTTTTCATCTTGATGGTTTTGATCCAATGGTTGAGATGCCTTCTCATCCTTCTCATTTTAAACCCCTTCTAATTGTATCCCCATCATATATATATATATATATATATAGGGAATATATTAGCTATAGTTTATTGTACCTAATTGACTACAATTTTATGCTACAATATGTGGGTCCCTGATTCTTTTTGTGGGTTATGATTCTTTTCTGTAGGTCCCTGATTCATTGATAGTGTATTTTTTGTTAAGGATTGTAGCTAATTGGCTACAAAAATTGTAGCTAAGATATCCCCATATATATATATATATATATATATATATATATATATATATATATATATATATATATATATATATATATATATATATATATATATATATATATATATATATATATATATATATATATATATATATATATATATATATACACATATATATAGTGATAGGATATTTTGAAAAGAGTCCTTATAATGAGAAGGCTATGAAGGAGCCACATGCTTCCACGTATCCCCTTCCTACCAGTTTTTTAATTATAACTACGAGGGGTATTTTGGTCATTTTACATTCACATTATATATATTCTTTTTTCTTCTTTTTTTCTCTCTACGTCTCTTCTTCTCTCCCATTCTCTTTACGATCAACTCTTCTTCTCTCCCACGCTATAAACACCGTATAACCACCATTCTCCACCGTATAACCACCATAGAACCACCATTATTCATCGTTTCACCATCATTCTCCATCATTTCGTCATCATTCTCAACTGTATAAACTAATTAAAGAGATTTTTAGATGTCGATTGAGTTTTCCTCATCAATTAATAACGAGTGTTCATCATCAATTAAGAACGAGTGTTCATCATCATCTAATAAGGAGTGTTCATCATTAGTAGTTAACTCATTATCTACTAATAATGATGGTAAGATCTTGTTATCTTATTTTTTTCAATTTTTTTGTATTAATGTTTGCCTTTTTTGTTGACCTAATTTGATGTTACAACTGTTGTTTTGAATTTTTTGTTTTTATCATTGATGCAGTAGATTTAAAACATTGATGCAGTATGTATATAAGGTTTCGTTTAGGTTACGTATAGTGTTTAGGTTAAGAGTAGTGTTTCTTTAAGATTTTGTTCTGATGCAGTAGATTTAAAACGTTGATGCAGTATGTATACAAGGTTCTATTAGGTTATGTATAGTGTTTAGGTTAAGACTAGTGTTTCTTTTAGATTTTGTTTCTCCATGCGGTTTTGATATTATATAGTGATGCAGTATATTTGAAACGTTGATGCTGTAGGTATACAAGGTTCTATTATGTTATGCATATTTATTTAGGTTAAGATTAGTGTTTCTGTAAGTTTTTGTTCTCATGCGGTTTGATATTATATAGTGATGCAGTAGATTTGAAACATTGATGCAGTATGTATACTAGGTTCCATTATGTTACACATATTGTTTAGGTTAAGATTAGTGTTTCTGTAAGTTTTTGTTCTCATGTGGTTTGATATTATATAATTATGCAGTAGATTTAAATCATTGATGCAGTAGGTATACAAAGTTCAATTATGTTACACATATTGTTTAGGTTAAGATTAGTGTTTTTGTTCTCATGTGGTTTGATATTATATAGTGATGCAGTAGATTTGAAACGTTGATACAGTAGGTATCACTACTAGAAAAACAGCTATTTGGTTAAACAAATTTAGTTCAAGGAGAATTGCAAAGGAAATATGCAAGACCCGAGTCGTTTTCCCGTGAAGGTGTGAATGGAATTTCGTGTTTTTGGAACGTGAAACGTGTTGTGAATGTGTAAAAAGTGAGATATTTTGATTTTTTTCTATACTACGAATAATGGAATATCAAATGAAAACAGCTAATAAAGCTACGAGTACAAGTAATCTAAGCACGTAAACCTAAAAACGAAAATTGAAATTTGAAACCGTTACGCGACGAATTTTAAAAACGTAAATAAAAGTGATTTTCTAAAATTTAAGCCCTAAAAATGCAAAATAATTTTTCTTAAATCCTAAATATAAAAAGAAAATTTTGGAAAAAAGAAAAATATTTTTTTTTGACTTTTTAATAATTTTTTATGACTTAAAAACTATCTTAACTAATTTAAATTACTAAAAATACGAAAACTAATTTTAAAAATCTGAAAATTTTTCTGAAATCACTTTATACTACCAAAGTCCTAAGAAAAATATAGAAAGCTCAAAAAGCTCAATGACAAGCTGTCTATAAGCTTAAACAGTTTAATAAGCTCGACAAGAAAGAACTTTGTTATAAATTAACTTTTGCAACATAGACACAAGCACAACTTATAGCATACTGGCTGGGTCGTTTGTGTTGTGTGCTAGCAGACCTGGGTTCGAATCCCAGGTCTGGCAATTTTTTGCAACATTTTTTTTTGTTTGATTTTCTTTTGCAAATGATAAGCACAAGTATATAAGTTATCTTGAAGCTGGAAACTTTTTGGAAACCAAAAAAACAAGCTTATAAAAGCTTAAATACTGATCAGTTTAAAGAAAATAAAAATAAAAATAAGCTAAAAATGGCAAGAAGACTAAAAGCTATTTCAACTAAAATTCTCCTACAACAACTGATTCAAGCTAACTTAAAGCACTTTCAAACTTGAATTACTTAATCTATCAACTTTCAATTCAAACAATATTTAGACACCAAATAACTCAAAACCGTATAATTAACAAACAACAAATAAGCAAGGCAAGCAAAATAAAAAAAAAAAACATCATAAGATGATAAAATAAGCTATACTAATTCGACTTTCAAAAAAAAAAAAAAAAAAAAAAAAAAAAAAAAAAAAAACTGATATTAAAATGAGAATTAGAGTAAATTACAACTGAAATTATAAAATTACAAAGTACCTTAAAATTCTTAGCTAAAATAAACCTACTTCTACTTGACTGCTACTCGACTATTTATATAAAAAAAATAACTAGGGTTTCGTTGCTTTGTGTTTCTTTAGTGAGAGAGTTTCTCCACTGCTACTTGTGCTAATTTCTTGACCCTTGATTTTTCTTGGTTACCACAACTTGAATCTTGAACCGTTTGATGAAATCTTTGCCTCGGATAGCTGAGGTGGAGGTGGGGGACCAAAGACAACACCATGTGAATCTTTTGGACTGGTGTGGAGGTGAGAGTGACGGGTTAGTGATTAGGTTTAAGTTTTAGGCGGGTTTGGGATTTAGAAGATAATCCACAGTAGCTTAATTTGGTATTAGGGATTTTGACCTTCAAAAGAGGGGTTTGACCGTATTCTTATTACCCGGTTTTGTTTTTAAGGGTTATCGAAGTGGGAGTGGGCCGGGTTTAGGGCTTTTAGGATAAAGGGTGGATGGGCTAAGGTTTTCAGTTTAGTGGGCTGTGGGTTAGATTTAGTGGGTTGGGAGGTTAAGGGTGGGTTGGGTTGGTTTATGTGTGGATCCGGTTGGTAGTGTTTAGAGTTTAGGATAAATGGTAAAGATTTAGTTAGGGACCAAGTTTGTAATTCATGAAACATCAAGGGCCAAGACTGCCACTTCTTCAAAGATAATCTAGGGACCAATAGTGTGAAGTGAAAATAATCCAAGGGCCATTCTTCAAAAAAATATTATCTTTGATGAATTTTTCCCCGGCTTTGGCTCTATAAATATCTTTTCCACGTCTCGTGCTCATTTTCTCGGATTTTGCTTGATTTTGTCCCTATTTCATGATATCCGTACCTGCATAGAAACAAACACAAAAACACAATATCTTTGGCATTTATGGTTAGTTTTTGGTCTATTTGGGTCCGGTTTTGGTCAAATAAAAGTATGTGTTTAAGCACATACCAAAATTCCCCCAGACTAAGATATTGACGTGTCCTCACGCAATGTTATAAAAACACGTTTTTAAATCCAAAAATTTCTAATCTCTTTTTACTAACTTTGAGAAGTAGCAAAATTTTCAAAAGAGATTAAGAAATCTTAAGTTCTAAAAACTCCCCGATTTTCCTTTTTATTATATTTTTGTATTTTCCTCATGTGACGGCTTTGTTGACAATCATAATCTCACGATAACTTTTAGGATCAATGAGCAGGAAACACGACTCATAAAGAAGTGACCATACGGATAAAATTCGTCGTTCATGATTTTTCACGAGTCCCCAAACTAAGCGTAAAAACGAAATCATTGTCTATTTATAAGTCAGATGCCAACACTACCCATGAAAGTTACTTGTGTAATTACCTCATGCTCCCATTTTTCCTAATTTCCTCTATTTATTTTATTTTTGGTGAGAAATGAATTGCTTCATATTCTCGTTTCGATATGTTTTAGTCCGATAAAGATACTAAATTAAGACGCTAAGTAGTTTTCAATCTTCTCTCGAGAACCGTTGCTTTGAAAATGAGGTCCACATCAAGGCTTTTATTTATATTTTTGACTTTTTCTATTTTTCTTTCATCACTTTTTTTTTTTTTTTTTTTATTTTATTTTTTTTTTTTTTTTTACAAACTTTTTTTTCACTTGCGTACCCTAAACGACGGACCTTCACGGTTTAATTCCAAGACCTTACACTTTCCGGCATAAAGGATCCAAGGGCCGTTACAACGGAGAGTTCCAAGACTCTAGACATTCCTGAAATGAGGATCCATGGTGGTTAGACCAAGACCTCACACATTCCTGAACTAGAGGTCCAAAGGCCGGTGCAAGATGGTAGCCAAGACCTAAACGCCTTACGGAAATAAGGATCCAAGGCCCGATCTCGAATCCGTAGCTTACAGCACTTAACTTATTATTATTAAACTTATTTATTAAGGAACCTTGATGTGTACCCAATTTTCAAAACAAGGATTCTTTTAAGAAGACCAATAACTAATCATCGGCAAAACCTAACATCTTTACTTATTCTTATAGATATATATAGTGAAACAATTTTGCGGGAGCAAAAGTCCACAAGTAACTTTGATGAGCTCTAAAGAGAACCAACTACTCCACGTTTAGCATCTAACTTCTAAATAAACTCTATCATTTCTCGTTCTTCGCAAATTTAAAATCTTAAATAATAAGATCCGCGAATGCTTAGCCTTATAATCAAGCCATGCATATATAAAGTCGATACGGGAACTTGCAAACTCTTAAAAAGAATTCGCATTTTATAGCTCCTTGTGTAAAAGACTAGCACGAGCTTATAGATTATAAATGGTTAAGGGGACAAGCTAGGGCTCAACACGCCCGGTCAAGTCAGAATTTTATTCCTACTCTCACCAGCGGAAAGTCAACAAAAATGTCAAAATTTATTATATTTTTGCAAAAAATTTTTAAATTTTTCTCATTTTTTTGGATTTTTTCAAATTTTGAGGAAAAACGGGGTTGCGAGAGAATACGGCAAAAATCAAATCGAAAGATTACCCCCCCCAGACTAAAACGAGACATTGTCCTCAATGTCTTAAAGGTAAGGGTTCTCCTACATAAATCTAAGGCCGTTTATTAATTATGCCAAAGATAAACGTAAAACGATAAGATTAAGGATATCGGATGAGCAACGAATGATGAAACTCGAGTGGAGAGAAGGCAGAACCATGAGCACGAGAGTCTTCATCAATCGGGCAAACCTGGACACAGCACAGAAAACCACAAAACACAACAAATGGAAGAGGAAACCCCTCCTCACGTCACTTTATTAGAAAATAGATGGATAAGCATGGGGTGCCTCCCACGAAGCGCTTGTTTAGTATCGAGTCGGAAAGCTTAGACTCGCCCCGAATTCATTTGTCCTTGGGGGAGCATGTGGAAAAAGAAATCTTCATCGGACTTTCGTTCAAGATGTTTGGATAAACATTGAAGCATACGAAAGTTCCACTCCGATGAGATACCCGCGGTATTTTTAGAAAGAAGAACCAGAAATGGTAATACCGGGGTCAAAGATGGTATCCTCACTCCCGAAGGAGTAAAGGATGGGAGAAGCCACAACATATGTGATGAAGAGCATAAAGATTTGGATAATTATCATGAAATACTCTTCATCATCAGCAGAAGTTTTGTCAAGAATCTCGGGCGGGAGGGTCGGGATAAAATCTTCATGAGAAGGGACACCTCCCCCCAGACTAGTATCTTCCTCTAGATCAAAATAGAATTTATCATATTCCGGAGGAGATAACAAAAGAGAGAGTTCATCAGAGAACTCCTCGTGATAGAGATCATTCAATTCGAAGAGAAATGAATCATATTCGGGAGGAGAGATATGAGCATGAGAAGTGGTACTGCCACTACTCGTCTCCTCCGAATGATCAATATCAAAGTAGAAGGCTTCAAAAGCCGGGATAGAGAAATCAGAATGAGAAGTGGGATTGCCACTACTCTCAGCATCAAATATGAAACTCTAATATTCGGGAAAAGCATCCTTGAGCTCGAGCTCCAAAGGATCTAACGGCTTTTCCTTAACATCTTCCGGGGGAAAGGAAAATGGTTCATCAACTTTCATTTTTAATAACGAGACATCTTCCCCCGGATCACCATCGGGCTCAACAATTTCCGGTGAAATTGGAGCATCATCAAAGAACACCTCGATCTCTTCCCTTGAGATAACACTTCCCTCAATCGGAGGAGAAGGATGGGAAGACTCGAAAACGTTTGGTTCAGAATTCGGAGTGAGAGGTATAGAATTAATAGTCTCAATTCGATAAACCGTTTCCGGAGATGGGACAAGTGGTGTGCTCTTAGAGCTAGCAATTTCCACCACTTCCGTTGTGGTCTCCGAATCTGATTCATCATCATCAAGAATACTCTTTACATCCGCGGAACAACTCGCAAACCATTTGCTTGAACCGGGTGTAATTTTCATAGCCTTAAGCTCAGCATGTTTTTCAGAAAGACTCTTGACCGCAAATCTGGAAAGAATCGAATCACTTCTTTTGGAAGTAATTACGGGATCAACCATAGCAACGTTGCTAGTTAGCGGTTTAGAGTTCTGATTGATTTGAAACGTGACTTTTTCATTGTCCACCCGCAGCGTAATTTCCTCTCCATATACATCAATCAAAGCCCGCCCGGTCCTCAAAAATGATCTTCCGAGAATAAGAGGAACCCGGGGGTCAGCATCAAAATCAACCACCACAAAATCGGTGGGAAAATGGAACTTCCCCACCTTGACAAAGACATCCTCGGCTACACCCTTAGGAAGGGTTATGGAACGGTCTGCAAGCTCGAGGGTCATGCAAGTGGGGGTAAGTTTTGGCAGAGAAAGCTTTTTCCAGACTGACAACGGCATTAGGTTGATGCTTGCACCGAGATCGGCCAAGGCGCAGCATTCAACCATCCCTGGAAATTCACAAGGAATGAAAAATTTTCCGGGATCTCCAAGCTTTTCCGGAAGCTTTTTAAGAATTGCCGCTGAGCAGTTTTCATTAAGAGGAGTTTTTGCCAATTCAAATAATTTTTCTTTGTTGGTCAATAAACCCTTGATTGTGGAAGCAAACTTAGGCATCAGAAGTAAAGCATCCGCAAAGCTTATATCAAAATGCAAATCTTGGAGGATTTGGTAGAATTTTTCCATTTGATTTGAAGCTTTATCGCGGAGCTTTTGATCATTCATTCTCGATGGATAAGGAAGTTTTGCTTTTATGGGAGCTTCGTCGGGCTCCAGCACAACCTTTGGCTTAGATGGTTGGACAACCGGAGGTTGGACGTCTTTGGTCCTTCCGTTATTAGTAGGAAGTTCCGTGTCCTTTGTCGCCTCGGTCTCACGAGCAACTACCTTGGGAGGAAGAGAAGAATCGGTAGTTGGAGCCGTGAGTCCATCATATGATACACCACTCCTTGTAGTGATCGCCTTAACATCGCCCCTCGGGTTAGCGATCGTATTGCTTGGAAGAGTTCCAGAGCCCGAGGGTCGATCATTTAAAGATTTTTTCATCTCGGTCATTTCCTTAATCAAGAACCTAGTTGTTTCTTCTTAGGATTTGTTAAATTTTAGTTGATTTTGACTTTGAAGAACTAGTTGTTTCAACAACTCTTCCGAGGGCGATTGGTTTTGCACAAATCCTTGATTTTGATTATTGTTGAGATTTGCCCCTCGGGTGTTTTTATTAAAACCTTGGTTGTTGTTTTGAAAATTTCCCTGATTAAAATTTCCTGGGTTTTGATTTTGAAAATTTCCCTGATTTTGAAAATTTTGCCCTTGATTGAAATTCCCTTGATTAGCCCGATTTTGATTGTATGGAATATTGCGGTTTGGCACATTCTGATCTTGATTTTGGGTGAAACCGGGTGGTCCGAGAGAGTTGTTAGAACGGTAGCTGAGCAAATTACGGTCTCCTTGGGGTTGGTAACCGTTACCTCCCTGATTAAAGGATCCCGTAGCAGCGTAAACGTTCTCTTGAGTGTAGCCACCGGAGGCTGGGCACTCGAAATACGGATGAGGACCACCGCAAGTTTCACAGCTATTGTTAACAACATTGACTTGATTTTTGTTGTTGTTTTGATTCAAACTTTGATGTATTCTTAAGATAGCAGTGGACATATGATTCATCTGCTTAGAGAGAGCTGCTATCTCGGGGTTAGAAGAGGAAGTAGTAGTGCCAGATCTAGTAGACTCATTCCTCTCGGCTGAGGAATCCCAATAATTGTGATGGGTAGTCATGTTTTCAATGAGATCATAGCACTCTTCGGGTCGCCTTTTCATAAAGGTTCCACCGGCTGCAGCATTAATCGTATCACGGTGTCTCAATGTTAGACCATTATAGAACGTATCTATTATGGTGACTAATAACATGTTATGATTTGGACACCGATCAATCGAAAGCTTGTAGCGTTCCCATGCCTCAAATAAGGATTCATCGGGAAGCTGACGGAAGTTACTAATTTCATTCCTTAGTTTCGTCACCATTGACGGTGGGAAATATTTCGCCAAGAACTTTGAAACCATCTCATCAAAAGTGTGAATGGAGTTCTTGGGAAGACAATCAAACCAAGCGGTGGCATGATGCGTCAAGGAATATGGGAAGAGATAAAGACGAAGGGCGTCATCGGTGACCCCATTGTGTTTCATACTTTGGGTGACGGTAATAAATTTGTCAAGATGCTTGTTTGCATTGTCACCCGGCAAACCGTGAAATTGGCAAGAATTTTGGACTTGTTGGATCATATGATGCTTAAGTCCAAAATCTGCGGCTTGAATATTGACGGGGGCAATCGGGCCACCACGTCCGTGTATTGTTGGTTGGCACAACTCCTCCATCGTTCGGAGATCGGGAGCTGGCATTGGGTT
This sequence comes from Artemisia tridentata subsp. tridentata, assembly GCA_021014915.2. Taxonomy (NCBI): domain Eukaryota; kingdom Viridiplantae; phylum Streptophyta; class Magnoliopsida; order Asterales; family Asteraceae; genus Artemisia; species Artemisia tridentata. The sequence goes on from CP139502.1 coordinate 199,472,549, forward strand.
AGGATTTTCATCACCCATCGGCGGATGTTGATTGTTGTTGTTTATTTCCTCAACGTTTAGGAAATTAACACGGTGATTGTGACGGATAATTCTCTCGGGATTTGAGAGAGGTGAAAGAAGCGGTTGAGAAGAAGAACGGGTGTGCATACACCAAAAACAAACAAAGGTTTAAAAAGAAAACCAAATTTGAAAATGAAAATATTTTTGGGTTTTTATAAGGAAAAATTTAAAATTAACTTCTTTTTGGTGATCGTTGATCAACCGTACTCGTTTCTTTCTAAACTACGCGCAGCGTGGCGTAAGAGAAGAATGGATCTCTTTTCGGCTTGCAATTTAATGTCAAAGCCTAACTAGAACCCCGTAATTAGGTTGTAGCAAAGAAATAATCCGAGTAACGTTTAACTTCACGATCTCTTTTGTTGTTTATTTAGGAATGGTTTACAACACTTTTCAGAAAAAGTGAGGTTATATTATTTTTGTATTTTTGAAAACATTTTAGGAAAAGTGTTTTATATTTATTATTTTTTTTCTTTTTGTAAAAGCAAATAACTTCCGAGAGAAGGATCTTCAAAACACGAATCGAGAAACAAATTCACGAATTCACTTCAACCCTCCCCGGCAGCGGCGCCAAAAATTGGTTAAACAATTTAGTTCAAGGAGAATTGCAAAGGAAATATGCAAGACCCGAGTCGTTTTCCCGTGAAGGTGTGAATGGAATTTCGTGTTTTTGGAACGTGAAACGTGTTGTGAATGTGTAAAAAGTGAGATATTTTGATTTTTTTTCTATACTACGAATAATGGAATATCAAATGAAAACAGCTAATAAAGCTACGAGTACAAGTAATCTAAGCACGTAAACCTAAAAACGAAAATTGAAATTTAAAAACGTTACGCGACGAATTTTAAAAACGTAAATAAAAGTGATTTTCTAAAATTTAAGCCCTAAAAATGCAAAATAATTTTTCTTAAATCCTAAATATAAAAAGAAAATTTTGGAAAAAAGAAAAATATTTTTTTTGACTTTTTAATAATTTTTTATGACTTAAAAACTATCTTAACTAATTTAAATTACTAAAAATACGAAAACTAATTTTAAAAATCTGAAAAATTTTCTGAAATCACTTTATACTACCAAAGTCCTAAGAAAAATATAGAAAGCTCAAAAAGCTCAATGACAAGCTGTCTATAAGCTTAAACAGTTTAATAAGCTCGACAACAAAGAACTTTGTTATAAATTAACTTTTGCAACATAGACACAAGCACAACTTATAGCATACTGGCTGGGTCGTTTGTGTTGTGTGCTAGCAGACCTGGGTTCGAATCCCAGGTCTGGCAAATTTTTGCAACATTTTTTTTTTGTTTGATTTTCTTTTGCAAATGATAAGCACAAGTATATAAGTTATCTTGAAGCTGGAAACTTTTTGGAAACCAAAAAAACAAGCTTATAAAAGCTTAAATACTGATCAGTTTAAAGAAAATAAAAATAAAAATAAGCTAAAAATGGCAAGAAGACTAAAAGCTATTTCAACTAAAATTCTCCTACAACAACTGATTCAAGCTAACTTAAAGCACTTTCAAACTTGAATTACTTAATCTATCAACTTTCAATTCAAACAATATTTAGACACCAAATAACTCAAAACCGTATAATTAACAAACAACAAATAAGCAAGGCAAGCAAAATAAAAAAAAACATCATAAGCAGATAAAATAAGCTATACTAATTCGACTTTCAAAAAAAAAAAAAAAAAAAAAAAAAAAAAAAAAAAAAACTGATATTAAAATGAAAATTAGAGTAAATTACAACTGAAATTATAAAATTACAAAGTACCTTAAAATTCTTAGCTAAAATAAACCTACTTCTACTTGACTGCTACTCGACTATTTATATAAAAAAAATAACTAGGGTTTCGTTGCTTTGTGTTTCTTTAGTGAGAGAGTTCCTCCACTGCTACTTGTGCTAATTTCTTGACCCTTGATTTTTCTTGGTTACCACAACTTGAATCTTGAACCGTTTGATGAAATCTTTGCCTCGGATCGCTGAGGTGGAGAGGGGGGACCAAAGACAACACCATGTGAATCTTTTGGACTGGTGTGGAGGTGAGAGTGACGGGTTAGTGATTAGGTTTAAGTTTTAGGCGGGTTTGGGATTTAGAAGATAATCCACAGTAGCTTAATTTGGTATTAGGGATTTTGACCTTCAAAAGAGGGGTTTGACCGTATTCTTATTACCCGGTTTTGTTTTTAAGGGTTATCGAAGTGGGAGTGGGCCGGGTTTAGGGGTTTTAGGATAAAGGGTGGATGGGCTAAGGTTTTTAGTTTAGTGGGCTGTGGGTTAGATTTAGTGGGTTGGGAGGTTAAGGGTGGGTTGGGTTGGTTTATGTGTGGATCCGGTTGGTAGTGTTTAGAGTTTAGGATAAATGGTAAGGATTTAGTTTGGGACCAAGTTTGTAATTCATGAAACATCAAGGGCCAAGACTGCCACTTCTTCAAAGATAATGTAGGGACCAATAGTGTGAAGTGAAAATAATCCATGGGCCATTCTTCAAAAAAATATTATCTTTGACGAATTTTTCCCCGGCTTCGGCTCTATAAATATCTTTTCCACGTCTCGTGCTCATTTTCTCGGATTTTGCTTGATTTTGTCCCTATTTCATGATATCCGTACCTGCATAGAAACAAACACAAAAACACAATATCTTTGGCATTTATGGTTAGTTTTTGGTCTATTTGGGTCCGGTTTTGGTCAAATAAAAGTATGTGTTTAAGCACATACCACTATTCTTGACTCCAAATGCGAGTTAAGAAGAGGCTTTATGACGCGCAAATGCGAGTCAAGGATGGACCCGTCATAAAGCTTCATGACTCGCATTTGTGCGTCATCCCTCTATGACGCGCACTTATGACCCACGTTTTATGACTCTCCTTTTTGCGTGTCATAGCCTAATTTTTTTTATGACCCACGTTTTATGACTCTCCTTTTTGCGTGTCATAACCTAATTTTTTTTTTTTTAAAAAAATTAATTTTTTCCAGTTCCTAATTTTCTATTAAATGACAATTAAAAACCTAATAATACAAAATTAAAAACACAAATATCCAAATAACGCATTTCATATATATATATCAAAACAATGAGGTTAATTCAAGTACTAATTCACGATAAGTCACAAGTTAATTAACGAAAAAAATTACATATCGATAGCAATTCACAAGTTAGTTTGACAGCTTCCACATCGACCACCGAGTATACAACAAGACTACCCGAGTCATCCGTGCAGCTCTCCTGAAGCAGTAGTTCAACCATTGCTGGTTTTGGCTCCTTTTCGTATTGCTCGACCCACGATTTAACCGCTTGAGGAATAAGTCTCCCATTCCCTTTAACCACATCTAAAAAAGAGAAAAGATAGACAAATTCAAAATACGTTACACGTCAATAGAATACTGCAGACATGCCAATTGTTCAACCAGTCTGCTGTCTAACTAGGGGCAGGGCAAAAACATGTCTGTTCAAGGCCTGAGAAAACTGCTTAGATTAAATCCTAAGAATAGTCATCTTACTAGGTGAGGAAAAAGAGTAAGAAATACAAGGAATATCTCTATACCTCATCTTTAAATTTCTCAAAGGGGACACGAATGCCCCATTTTAGATCTCTTGTAATACAACAATGCCTCGATCCTTCTTTAAGCCAAGCATATGTGGCGTTAATGGCGTTCTCACTCCACGAGCCTTCCACTGACATTTTGTTGAGGTACTCGCGCAGTTTAGCTTCCAACAAAGGAAGTTCAAGAAACAAGTGTTCCGTATCACGGGTTTGAGAACTGAGATTAACCCATTCATAGGTAAATGTGTCAAAACTGCCACCTCTACCTTGTGATTAAATTACCTTCAAAAAAATTCCTGTTCCAGCATAGGCGCAAGATAACAGGGTCATATCACAATACTTTCTGATATTTTCACTGAATGTCTTGGAAACCTTAGTAGTGGCCTCTATGCTATCCTGTTATTCAGAAACAAATTTCAAAACAAGTCTTCAACAAAAACTCAAAAATTCATTTATTCTAATGATTGCATATAAAATTAGTTTGAATGCTAAAAGAATTAGAAACCATATGCATTTTCCCTTACCTCCTTTCCAAGGTACAGAAGACCCAAACCAAGAGGCAGTAGTCGGGTGAGTGGCTCCCCCAAGTCTGACTCACTTTGGTCCATGAGTGCAAAAATAATTGCCTATGCAACCTCCTTATTACAGGAACCAACATATACCAAACCTAGGGAAATCGCTGTGAAGACAATAACATCTAGCGGTTCTTTTGGGTCTCCAAGAAACGGAGTCAGTTTGTCTAGGATCTGAAAGATGATTTAAACATACGAGTCAGACGAATGTAAAAGAAAAAGGCAATTAATAGTTATAGAGAACTCACAGGATCAGTCATTCTTGATACCACACTTTACAATACCAACTCCTAACAATGCACCAGTTATGACATGATTATCATTACTATGGAAGTACTTGTCAAGTTGGGCAAGACCAGTGTCGACATCCCAGACATAAATTATGATTCATTTACAATTAATGTCTAAAGATACAGAATATGTTAGATGAAAGAGTGTGGAACAACTTTTACATACAATATGTATAATAATGTAAGTCACGAGCCAATTCAGATCCTAAACAAGACAATAGTTGTAATTTGCTCCCGAGCAACCAAAAGAACATTGTGCATCTATGGTGAAACCAGTGTAATATTGAAAAAACATACCACCTCCACACTAGACTGTCAACAAACCGGAAACCTTCATAACCGCTAACACTACTGACCCACGAACCTGCTGACTTATTGACCTTACTGATTCGATTGCATACCAACTCTACTCACTCTCCTAGTTAACCACACGAGCAGCTTTTAAAGACCCATATAATGACATCATGGTTGTGGACCACCTTTATTATGACATATCAATAGACAATAGACCTCCCAACTGACCCCGCCTTTTGAATCTGCATTATCCCATAATTACATGTTTACAACTTGTTACCGAAATGCAAAAGGTTTGATTTAAGCTAAGTTTGAGGGTAAAGTTCTGACCTTGGTATAATTTCAGACAAGGGCAGGAGCGGCAACTTGTTGCCATGAGTTATTCTGCAAAAGTCCACAATCATCAAATTACCCATTACTAGAACAACCCCTGCACGAGTTGCCAGGTAACTCTTGCATGGAATAAGTTTGAGAGTCCACAAGGCCACTAGCCAAAGTGATTTGTGACATTTAAAACTCAACCTTCATAGCCCATTGACCCATAGACCATGCTAAGAAAACAACCTTATGCATTCATCATGAAATCACTGCATCATTGAGACAACACACCGCCTCCACCCATAGACCAAACAACCTTCATAACCTCGTGACCCTAAGATGCTACCGACCCACTAAACTGTGACTTATTGACCTTGCTGACCCGATGGCCTTTTGACTATACAAATTCTCCCAGCTAACCACACCAGTAGCCTTTGAAGACCCATAAATGACATCATGTGTTGTTGCCAGCTAACCTTCCGCCTAAACATAATCATTACCTATTGGATTATGAATCTACTCATCCCATGATAGACACCTAGATAATTTGAGAGTGACTAAACTCTATGACATCAGCACAAAGTGAACTGAAACCTCGAAAATTACATGGAGGTCCTTTAACCCTCTTAAAAACTGCTTGGATCGAACCTGAACCAGAAACAGAAAACCGAACAGACATGAGAAATATAGATACCAAAATGACCCACGACATCTTTAACTCGGTGATATCAACAACCCGAACTAACTCCCCTGATCTAATCATATTTTTTATCTCTAGCATCAGCTATAACAACTACAACTTAAAACTAAGCACTAATAAAGATATGAAATGCTCACCAACAGTATTTGATTTGTCTCCAAAGCACAATCTGGGACTTGATCACCAAAAAATGTTATCAGACAATCGGTTAACTTTTTCATGTGTGCCATTATTGACCCATCATCAAACACCTGTAATAACCACAACATAAGTTATGAATAAATTCTAGAAGCAAATTTCATTACATAACATATATGATCCCACACAAGAGCGACACACCTATAGTACTCTAACCAAGAACTTTCAAGGGAAAAAAACATTGTGAGTAATCATTGCAGCCGTGAGACGACCAAGTGGGACAACTGCAATCTGAACAAATACCGAAGTTATCGAAAGTGGCTCACGTCCGTACCAGAAGAACTTGTTTAAGAAAGACAACATGATACATGCTAGTGCTCCTAATGTTCATGTGTATATGTTTATATGAAAGTATCTGATTATCTTTGATTCAAAATCTGGCCAGTTAGATCTTTTTTTGGCTTATTGTGTTTGTTTTTGGTATCTTGCACATAGATATAAGCATAAATATCAGTCGGAATATGATGGAATCACCTATAATCACAGTTGAAATAAGTTACATTTTTCATTACATGATTAACAAGTATAAATTATAAGTTACATTTTTCGACCTGTTTGCCTCTCGATCCATTTGCCCTTCATTCTAACTAAATTATTATTTGACCCGTTTGAGTTATAGCACAGCAAAAACTTACAGATACATAATCAAATAATAATCTTAATCATGTTGTAGTCGATATACTTGATCGTAATAACCAGATATAACACATTAAAGTACCTGATTCATGGAAGTGTGGACCTGAAATCGAGAGTGGGACTGTGGTTGACTAGCAAAGAAAACCAACTAGGTATAGCGGCAGAGAAGAGATTAGGGTTATAGCGGTTGTGTTATAGCGACAGAGAAGAGAGATAAGTGGGGAGTAGTGAAAATAGTGGGTGACCTAGATAAGTATGGAGATAAGTATGGAGGGACAACAAAAATCATTTGATTTTGGGGAAAAAAAGTGGGCGGGAGTTAGCCAAAAATGTGATTATGACCCATATGTTATGACGCTTCTTAAAGCGAGTCATCCCCAATAGAAAATTTACTCGTTATGACTCTTATTTTATGACTTTGCTATTTGCGCGTCATCTAGTAGCGTGCGTCATAAAATGCGAGTCAAGGATAGACCTTTTTCTAGTAGTGTATACAAGGTTGCATTATGTTACGCGTGTTGTTTAGGTTAAGATTAGTGTTTCTGTAAGTTTAGATAACAAAATGCTGGAGAACTAGGTTTGGAGAAAAAAATGTTGGAGAACTAAGTTTGGATAACAAATGTTGGATAACTAGTAAGAGAACTAAGTTTGGAGAACAAAATGTTGGAGTACTAAGTTTGGAGAACAAAATGTTGGAGAACTAAGTTTGGAGAACAAAATGTTTTGGAGAACTAAGTTTGGAGAACAAATGTTGGATACCTTGTAAGAGAACTAAATTTGGAGAACAAAATGTTGGAGAACTAGTAACCTATTTGTTTTAGAGAACTAAGTTTGGAGAAGTAGAAACCTTTTCTAGTTTTGGAGAACTAAAATTCGGTAACAAAAGTTGGAGAACAAACAGTTTACCAACATATTCTATTGATACTCAATGATCAACCAATTTAGTTCTCCATGTCTTATCGAGCAAAAATGCTAAGTTATATAGCTAACAAACAACCACAACTTGTAGTTCTAGATGAACAAAAATGCCAACAAAACTTTTACTCAAACATAATAAGTTGTTCCCCACAATCGCAAAGCATTTCTAAGTCACCCTTTCACATTTTCAATATAATCAAAATGATAGATATAAAAACATGAAACAAGTGAAAACACAGGACTTGTAAGCTGTAGTAGGTATACAAGGTTCCATTATGTTACGCATATTGTTTAGATTAACATTAGTGTTTTTGTAAGTTTTTGTTCTCATGTGGTTTGATATTATATAATTATGCAGTAGATTTAAATCATTGATGCAGTAGGTATACAAAGTTCCATTATGTTACGCATATTGTTTAGCTTAAGATTAGTGATTCTGTAAGTTTTTGTTCTCATCTGATTTGATATTATATAATTATGCAGTAGATTTAAATCATTGATGCAGTAATTTTTCAAGGTTCCATTAAGTTATGCATCTTGTTTAACTTAGGTATAGTGTAACAGGTTGTTTGTCTGATGCACTAGTTATTTTAATTTTATTCTGAGTCATGTGAATAATTAGTTTTTGTATCAGTTATTGTTTGTCTGATGCACTAACAGTTGAGTTTGTGTGAATGATTGTTTGTATAAAGCACTAGCAGTTGAAAACTAACTGTTTAGCTAACAATATTCGGCCCACAACCTTAGGAGCTTATCTGTCTATGTAGTTAACAAAATTTTCTGTTATGATGTTGACTAGGCAAGTTTCTGCGAAAAAAGACACCAAGTAAGTTTTCAAAATGTATGCCAAATTGTAAAACTGCTAGTGCGTTATACACCAAGTTGAGTTTGTCTGATGCACTAATAGTTGAGCTTATCTGTCTATGTAGTTAATATATTGTTTGTCTGATGCAGCTGGTTTAGTTTATATCATGCAGTTGATTTAATAAAAATGATGCAGTAGGTGTTAAACAATGATTTTTTATTTATTTATTCATTTTCTATATTTCAATTCTTATTAAAATTTATTAAAGTTATATGCGTTAAACATACAAATGTTCAAGTTGTTCGGGTCAAGGATCATGTTGGTTTTTATACTTGTGATGATAAAGGAGATAGGACATGGTATCCTGATATTGATATTGGCGACAAACCTTTGAAAGGTTGTAAGTTTGTTTCTATAGAACAGGCATATAATTTCTATAAGGATTATGGTAAAAGGGTAGGTTTTGATGTTAGAAAGGGTGGACACTATAAACCTAAACGTAGCGAAGACCCAAACTTGAAGTGGTTTTTATGCTCGAGAGAAGGTATAAATGAACCTGTTGAAAAGGATGTTATGTCTGAAAATAGTGAGGTTACTGTTGAAAATAGTGAGGTTACTGTTGAAAATGTGAATGAAAAGAAGAAAAGGAATCGAGGTTCTTTTAGATGCGGTTGTTTAGCTAAAATTCGTATTAAGAAGATTGAAGGAAATTTATACGAAGTATATACTTTTGTAGAAGGGCATAACCATCCTCTTGTTGCTGAAAAGGATATGATATTTATGAAGAGCTCACGGGATATGGGATACACGAAACAACATTTTCTGTTTCAAGCATCAAATGCTAATTTTGGTCCTTCTACGGGTTTTAAGTTGTTGAAACAGATGTGTGGTGGTTTTGATAGAGTTGGGGCTACTGTAGTTGATTGTAAGAATCAAAAGAAGAAAATAAACTTGTTTATTGGTGATAGAGATGCACAGATGGCTGTTGAAAAACTGTTAAGCAAAAAGATGCATTCACCAGGCTTTTATGTGAATTATAAAACAGGTGATGCAGCTAATTTTTGTGGTTTGATGCACTTGAATTTCACGATATTTATTATAAGTTTCTTAACATTTTTTTTTTTAATTTGTAGGCAATGATGATAAGTTCGTTAGGCTTTTTTGGGCTGATGAACAAGCTATAAAAGACTATGCCACTTTTGGTGATATTATCTCATTTGATGCTACTTTTCGATCAAACAAGTATGTTATCTTACTTTTATCAAAAAAATTTAATAGATTCAGTTGTTTGTGTATAAATTGATACAGTAGTTTTTGGCAAATGCATAAGTCTAGATTAGTAGAATAGTAATGTAATGCCGTACATAAGAATGTATGTGTTTAATGAGAAACTTGAATGGATACTAGTGCATTAAGGGTATAAGCAGCTTAAGCATCTTAAGGATTTTTGTTGTGAAGCATTCGAGTAATAATTTGATGCAGTTTAATGGCATAGATGTTAAACACGAATAACATACATTTGCAGGCCGTACCTGTAAAAACAAATCATTATGAATACTAATTCATTAAGGATTTAAGCAAGATAACTTTAGTTATCTACTTGAAATTTTTCCCCCAGAACGGAAGGGGGACACTACTAGATGCTTTGAATCAGTTTCATAGATTCATAAGATAATCAAAGGCATTTCAAGATATAAAGATGCAATAGATTTGCAGTAGATGTGCCATGCGTTAGGTTTAACTATCTAGTTGAAATTTTTCCCTAGGAATGCTTTTTGAAACTCGTGAATCAGTTAAAACATACAAACATCGCCCAACAACTAGATGTTAAACATGATTTAACTTATATATTTTCAGTTTATCATCTAGTTGTGGGCGATGTTTGTATGTTTGAACTATTTCAATAGATTCATAAGCTAATCAAAAGTATCCACCTTCAATTCCAGGGGAAGCATTTCAACATGGAAATATGAATAAGATATTATTTGAAGATAAGAAAAATAAAAGAATGTGTGTGTTGGATTAGAATCTGTAATGATGGTATGCATATTTAAAGATAAGAAAAAGATAAGAATATGTGATGTGGATGGATTTAAAGATAAGAAAGATATAACAAAATGTGTGAGGTGGATGGATAGTTAAAATGTGTGAAAGTACTTGAAGATAAGAAATATAAAATTATGTGCAAGTTGCTTCTTTAGTCTTGTCAATCAGATTTCATAAATTTATTTCTTATACATTTAGATTGAGATGCAGTAGATTTAACATTGAGATGAAGTAGATTTTAAATTGAGATGTAGTAGATTTTACATTGAGATGCAGTAGATTTTACATTGATATACAAAAGCACCAATTTGTATTTTTAGTATTGCATAAATTAGTATTGCACCAGTTCATCACAATTTATATGATTTAGTATTGCATTCAGTTTGTTTTAACATTATTAAAATCTAGGTACAAGATGGTATTTGTTCCTTTTACCAGTTTTAATCACCACAACCGTTGCATTACATTTGCCTCGGGTTTACTCTCTGATGAGACTGTTGGTGCATATAAGTGGTTACTTGATGAATTCAAAAACGCTTTTGGTAAAGATCCAAATGTCGTTATTACCGATCAAGATCCGTCTATGAAAATTGCTATTTCAAAATGCTTTCCTAATACAAGACACCGTTTGTGCATTTGGCATATCTTGCAAAAATTGATGACAAAGGTATTTCTATTATTCAAACAATTTTTATAAATAATGATGCAGTAGACCGTATAATTTTGATGCAGTAGATTATATTAATTAATGAGCTATTATCGCATTCTTATCTCTTTATCATAAATGCTCTGTTTTTACAGGTAGGGACTGCAATATGTCACTATAAGACATATTTCAAAAGACGGATATGTGATATTGTTTGGATTGATCATATTTTACCCGTTGAATTTGAAAGAGAGTGGCAAGGTATGATCAACGACTTTAAACTTGATGATAATAAGTGGTTATCAGAAATGTTTGAAATGAGGGAAAGATGGATACCTGCATACCTACGTGATGAGTCTATGGCAGGCCTCATGCGTACTACTTCTAGGTCAGAAAGTGAAAACCACTTTTTTGGTAAATGGACTAGTCATCATCTGACTCTTGTTGAATTTTTAACTCATTATGATACGGCTATTGAGTATCAAAGGTATATTGAGCGTAAAAATGATCATGACTCAAGATATAGGAAACCAGTACTCAAAACGGATCTTCAGTTGGAGAAAGAAGCAAGTGCATTTTATACTCAAACTGTATTCTACGATGTTCAAGATGAGATTTATTCTTTATATTCCCGTTGTATGTCGGTAAATATTTTGAAAATTGATGACGTTGAGAAATATTCTATTCGTGATATGCAAGCTGATAACCGAATCAGGGGTGAAAACAACTTTGTTGTTTATCAGGTATGTCTTGATTCTTGTAACCATAATTTTTTATTTAGTTTCTTTATATGATTCATCTCTGTTTTTAGAATTATGTTAGTGCATCATTGCAATAATATTCAGTGCATTATGGTGTTAATTGTGTTAGATTTAGTACAGCATAGTAAAAATACGCAATGTATAGTCATTTTCTAGTGCAGCACAGTAGTGAATTGTACTGCATCATTGAATGTTTTTTAAGTATGTTGAATGTTTTTCTTTTAAATGTTTTTCAGGTTGATTTTCATAAATCTGAAATGGAAGTTAAATGTAGCTATAAGCACTACGAGGCATATGGTCTTCTTTGTCGGCACATCTTTTATGTGTTAAGAATGAACAATATTAAAGAATTCCCTCAGAAATACTTGAACAAACAGTGGTTAAAGAATGCTAAGCCTTTCAATTCTGCAGTTACTAGAATTAATGTTGAATCAGGTTCAAGCTTGCAGAGTGAAGTTTTTGATTTGTATGAGATCTTTGAATCAACAATTGATCGTTTGGTTCACAACATGGACAAGTTAAAGATATACAAAGAGCAAATGAATGAGTTAATGGCTAAATCTAAAATTGATGTTCCAGTAATACCAAAGATCAATTCTAAAGATGTTATGAGTTCAATGCTTGGTGTCAAGGAACCGACAAAGAAATTGTATATAAATAATCCAGATCAGAGTGCAAATAAAGGGGCTGGTGTTCATTCAAGGTGGAATCATCATATGAAAAAGAAAAAGAAGAAAGTGATAAGAGGATGACATGTAATATATATGGAAGAAAGGATGGACATAATTTGAGAACATGTACAAGAGAACCGGTTGTACCCATCCAAGAAAATTAAGAAAATAGTGCAGCCGACAAGGACTGGTCTAAGAAAATCCAAGAAAAAATCATCATCATTTCAGTAATTTTTTAAAGAAAATCTCTATAATAACAGTATAGATATTCAAAGATTTCTTACAATACATTTTATCTCTATAGACGTATAGAATTTTTTAATGAACTACAATACAATAATATCTTGGTGTTTCTTCTCATAGTATTATAATAAGGGATTTTCTAACATGTGCCCTAAGGGCACATGTATGCACACCAAAAAGGACGGCGGGTCCCATGAAAAAGGACGTCTGGACCCACAAAAAGGTACACTTCTCAAATAAAAGATGTGGGTCCGGACGTCCTTTTTCATGGGACCCGCTGTCCTTTTGGTGTGCTTACATGTGCCCTTAGGGCACATGTTAGAAAATCCCTTATAATAATATTTGTGATGAAGTTAACTGTGATGAAGTAGAATAGTATTTGCGATGCAGTTAATTATGATGCAGTAGAATAATATGCGTATTTAAAGTTAAGAATGTGTGTGTTGAATGAGAAACTGGAATAGCATAATAATGTGATGCAGTAGAATAACATAGATGTTAAACATAAAAAACATAGATTGTAGTCAATACCTACAAAATCAGAGCATTATCTACTTGAAATTTTTCCCTAGGAATAGAAGATGGATACTCGGAGATGCTTTTTTGAAACTCATGAATCAGTTCAAACCATTTAACTTATATATATTCAAAATATCATCTAGTTGTTGGTAACGTTTGTACGTTTCTGGTGAAGCATTTCAATAATAAAAAAGCGATAGATATATTTTTTTACATTGTGATGCAGTAGGTTTTACATTGTGATGCACTAAATGTTTTCATTGTGATGCAGTGTATTTTCATCATTATGATATCATTGCGGCACAGTATATCCAATGTATTGCAAGTAAGAATTTGAAACATACAATAGAATAATGACGTGATGCAATATTTTAATCCCTTCAAATAACACCAAAATTTTGAATTAACACCTATTCCACCACCACTCAACAATTAATAAAACAATTAGATAATAACTACGATTTTCATTAACATCATTCTGAAGATAAAGAGTACATATTACATAAACTTCCCCAACACAAGTTTGTTCAACAAACAGCAAGACTAGCAAACCTACTCCATCTCGCTTAGCTTTTTCATCATCGTGTCTTTTATTAACACGAATTTTCAGTTCTTCACTCTTCTTCGAGTAATCCTTTTCATCAGATATGTTGCCCATTCTTTCCTTATCAAAAATAATGCAGCACCTTATGCATTTTAGGTGAACAAGCCTCTACTGCAATTTGATCAATTATAGGAAACTTAGATTCCATTCTTTGAGAGAGAGAAGATCTTTTTCTAGTCGTGGGCTATGTTTTGTGATTATGTGATGTTATGAATGAAAAAACATGTTTGTTTCTATCTACATGTAGAACTAACAATGACGTTTAGTTTCTAAGAACCGGTTGGTTTCTAACGGTTATTTTGTTATGGTCCAATCTCAATGTTCATTGTGATGCATTAGATTTTACATTGTGATGCAGTATATTTTCATCATTATGTTATAAAAAACACCAGATATAAATATCTATGTTCATTCAGATATAAGCAGTAATTAAAAGTATTAAATTTAGTAAACCAATGTATTACAAATAAGAATTTGAAACATCCAATAGTATATATATTCAAAGATTGCTTACAGTTTAGATAATAATGTGATGCAGTAGAATATTATTTTTTAACAAACTACAATGCAACAAATATTTTTTAACAAACTACATCTCTAACACAATTAAAGCCATGATGCACTAAATCTAACACAATTAAGACCATGATGCACTTGAAAATGACTATACATTTCAGTGAATGTTATTGAAACTAGTTAACTGCATCACTGTATTATTATACTGCATCACCATGTATAATTTACTGCAACACAATGACAACCATTAGAAGTGCTTAGTTAAGTACTTAGTTTTCAACAACCATTTACCAAATGTAAAAGTACCATAGAAACATTATCCACAAGATTTATCATAAAAACACTGATCATTCAGTAAAACATATCCAAAAGATTTATCAGTTTTGAAGTAATCCCAACACAAATTTCCCATCAGCCTTGAATTATATTTTCTAGAGTTTCCTTACACCTTTTAATCAAATTTTGATCAACTCTGACATCACTATGAGTTAAAATCTTAAAGGTCTTTCCTTGTTTCTTCCCAAATGCTTCAGCTGCTTTTATTAATTCTTTCTTTTTGAGATTAAGATATTTGAGTAATATCTATGCCAAGTACTTTGCGTGAAGCATTTTCAGTTGTCCTTTTAGAACTACACCTTACTTATGTAGATCATGCAAAAATACTTCGTTACCCATATATGTTTCCATATGTCTCATCACAAAGATACTATAGTCGACATCATTGTAGGTTGTCTTCCATTTTATCTTCACTATTCTTGGGTTCGTCTTTAAAAACTCAGTGATTTTTGGGTGCTTTATCCTTTTTAGGTAATTGATAAATGTATCAATCTGTGAAAATAAAAACATACTGTTAATTTATTTGTATTTTCAAATATTGTAGTTATAACACTTTGATGCAGCAAAAATAAAAACATACTATGATACTTACCAGATCCGTTGCATAATCCCCATATCTATCTGAGATGTTTTCAATGCCGTTGTTGTCATTTTCGAGGATGTCTATATCATCTTTCTTTAGATTAAAGCATATGACATAGTAATGATTTGATCCATTTTCTGTAATCTTTATACAAGGAAAGAAAACCTGTAGACATTTTTAATGCATTAACATTATTGAAATTCATAATTAAAATATAATCACTAAAAATAATAAATCTATTTTTTACTTACCATAGTAACATCAATCAAATTCTTCAATTCTGCAATTTCTAAAACACTCTTGACATTATCATCAAAATTTTTTCTTCTTTTCATCAAATCCTTTTCAGCTTCAACCATTGAATGAGGCTGTTTTTATAAACAAGAAATGTTTTATAAGCATTAAAAAAGTTAAACATTCAATTAGGCTGTTCTTATAAACATCAAATGTTTTATATAGATGAATTACTCACCAGCATTGTTGTACTACAGTAAATATATCTGTTTCCTGAAAGTTTGTTTCTAAATTGCTCTTCATCATTTAGTATAATGTTCCATACATCAATTATACTTGAAGCAACTTGAATTTCAAGATAAAGTGATGGTCCCTAATATTAACGTAACACAAGATCTACTCACTACAATTACCACGATAACAACTATAACTATGCTACGTATGAAAATGATAACAACTTAAACAATACGAGAGATATAATGATAGAAATGAGATGAAGAGAATGATTGATCTTATTTCACACTTAAGAGTAACAAAGCTTCCGCACAATATGAAATAAACCAACAATAGAAATGATGCATGAGCCCATCTATTTATAGAGTGAGATTAGGGCAACATTGTACCAATTCACATTTTCAGGTTAATTCCTATTTCCTGAATTTTTATTATTCATTTTTACTATTCACTTGCACTATTCATTCCTAAAATTTTTATTTCATATCCTCGTAAGTTAAATTACTTCCATGATAAAGTGAAAGTTTGACGCTCATCAGGTCATTTTCGCAAAAGTTAATAAGAAATTATACGTTTGGGTTAAACGTCGTTTAAACATCCTGCGCTTAACGAAAACCAACTGCGCCAATTTTCCTCGCATCAGATTAATGTTTAGTACACTCATAATCAATTAGGGAAATTTTGATAATAAAGTTAAAATGTTACCAAATAGACCCTGTGTCTTACAAAACAGAAATTGCGTTTTAAGCTCTTTTACTTATCCGCAACCTTAGCCTATACTTGCACCACATTTTCTAATACATTTAGAAGCTTTTATATTATTGGAAAAGTCAACATATTTTCCCCCCTCCTTTGACCAAAAATCATTCTTTGATTTTTAACACTTACGGTTTTACGTCTAAAGGACATTTAGCACTAACCGACACTAGACTAAGCCTAGCCTAGACATTTTAAAGTCTATTAAGTTCATTATAATCATATTAGAAAAGTTACATTTTACTTTTCTCAGTTTTACGCAACTTTCGTACGTTTTACGTTTAACACGTTTTAAACCTACGTTATCAGCGTTTTCACGACCCATTAAACTTATCACTCATTTTTATAAGATAATAATGAGTATATTGACAAGTTTAATCATTTCTATGAGTTTCGTATTTTTAAGATACCCGGTTTTACGTTTCGTGATTTAAATACTTAAAGTTAGCGATTAACGGGACCAAAACTCACTCCGTAAGACAAGATAAATAACTAGAACTCTTAACCTCCTAATTTTAGCCATACGTGGCGTTTTTGAGGGGTCATCAAGTATGGTGGCTTGATCTTGACCATTCATTCATTAGATGTTTACAAGTGTAAACTTAACCATGGTTAAATATTAACCTTATATGTAGTCAACCAGATTTTCTATCCTATAAATACCAAGCTAAACACATAAAAAAATGTAACACCCCGACCCGAGAAGGGCAAAGATGTCACAATGCTATGGTTTCACATCAGAACAAGTAATAATAAAAAAGCGGAAGTCTTAACATTAAACCAAAAGATAATAAGCCAACAAGACTTATATCAAGTTCAACAAGACAATGAAAGAAAATAAATGAAGTACTAAATAATCAAGTGCCAAGCGAAGGCATAACAAGTCAAATCTCAAATGGTAGAACTAAAGTACTAAGGTCCATGCTTCACTCAAAGTTACTCTCATCCTAAAGCAAAACCCAGCTTCCTAGCTTAAATACCTGCCGCAGGAAAAGAAAATGCGGCTGAGCTACGAGAGCTCAGTGAACAAATATAATGATAACAAGCAGTAATAAAGGTTTACGAAATGTAAATGTAGTAAAGGTTATCAAGAGTAAAGGCATAGGAATAAGGAAATGAATAAATGTAACTAAATGAAAAAGGTAAAGGTAAACAGAAAGGTAAACAGATACAGCAATCCTCTACGAGCCCAGAACATATCATATCAAGTCAAGTAAACAAGTATACATGTATACGGAGGGGTGACCTCGGTAAGCCAAGTATAATATGAGGGGATACCTCCAAGGGTTGGAGTCGCGGGCTCCCAAGATTGAATGACGTGTATCGCATACACCCATCATGTCACTAACAATACAAGTAATCAAGTCAAGTCAAGTACAAATCCAAATCGAAATCTGGGATGCATCCATGCGCCCCTGTAGGCTGCCACAATGTCTTCATCTACGTGTACAATTCAATTTTCAAGTCATGGCAGGGACGGAATAGGTATCACTTTCCTACCCAAAAGTCAAGTCATTGGTGCATCAATGACAAGGACATGAAACCCTCATGCCTAGTATGGCTCGTAGTCTCAAACTGTGGTCAAGGTCAAGGTCAAGTATCAAGTGTACAAGTCAAGTTCAAGTTTCAAGTTACATATCAATGGGTTCAATTCACATGGTCAAGACAAGAGATTGTAGCAAATGTTCATAGTAAAGGTTTAATCTACAAGTTCATTTGAAAACAATCCTTTAAAATAGTTCCCATAAAATAATCTTTTAAAATGGTTTTCATAAAAATAGTCTTTAAAATAGTTTTCAATAAGCTAGTTTTAAAAATGATCTTCTTAAAACATTTTCATAAATAAATAAAAAGGTTTTCTCATTCAATTACAATATCAAGCATATTAGGGTTCAAGTCAAGGTTTTATGGCAAGGTTCATATCAAGGTTCATAGTGGTTCAAGGCAAAGATCAAGGCAAGGGTTCAAAACAAAGGTTCACGAAACAAGGGAAATATAGCAATGGCTTTGGGGAATCCTAAACGAATCAAAACAAGAGATCAAGAGAACGAAGGCACCTTACAAGAAGGGCAGAATATCTGTACCTTATTAGCAAGCAAGAACAAAGACAAAAGGCTGAAAGAGATCGAGTTACTCCTTCTTCACACCTAGAGGAGTAGAAGAGAATTACAAAGTACTCTTAGTTATCTTTCCATTTCAAGTAAGTTTCTATTTTTAGAAAGTTTTAAGCATCAATTCTTGTTAAGTCATTAATTAATACTATTATGGAAATAGGGTACATTTTAGCAAGTTAAGATAGTTTAGGGTTCATTTTGTCAAGTTTCCATAACTTGGGGTTTTAAATGTAAATATATATAAGAATAAGGTTTAAAGTGAAAATATTATAAATTACTCTTTTAGCCCCTAAATTATCCATAATTACAACTCTAGGCCTTTAAATACCCAAAATTACACATTACACCCTTGATGTACTTATTTATACGAAACAACCCTAAATTTCCAGAATTTACACCTTTAGTCCTTTTACTTTAATTATTTATAATTCGATTAATAATTTACCCATTAAACCCTTATCTTTCAAATTTTACACATAGCTCTCCCAACTTATAAGTTGTCCCTGACCTAAAATATGTTACAAAATTATCCTTTAAGTTTTAACAATTACAAAACACCCCCTTAAGTTATAAAATCCAATCGGTTTAACTAAAACCTTCACAAACTTAACCCTAAATTCTCCCATCACATCAAATCATTAAAACAACCTTAAATTAGCATTAAATGATCAGATCTTACTCACAAAACCCTAACCCTAAATCATTCATAGGGTTTTTATTTTTTTTCTTTTATTTTCTTATTTGATCCGGTTTACACAAAAATCACCCACGCATAATCTAGGCTTCTATAAATTCAAGCACTATTTTTATAGTGTTACTAGGCTCATATACGACCTACTAAAAATATACACACTACTCAGAAAATTCTACATAGTCGATTCAAGATTTAAGTTCGATTTAGGGTTTTTGGTTCGAATTACTTCAAATAATTAAACAAGCATGCATGATACGTTGTAGCTATTTTATATGAGTTATATACGACCTAAGAAAGTGTAGAAAAATACCCAAAAGATTTTAGAACAAGCGAATGAGCAAGGAAAATTTTATACCTCTCGGTAGGGTTTAGCGAACAAGAATAATTAAGAACAAGCGACTTGAGCTTCTACAATTCGTTCCACTATTTTTCCAGACCTCTCAGATCTTCTTAGAACCCACGAAAATTGTTGGACTAGTTCCAGGAATTGTTACACGATCGGATGGAATTTTTGTTTAGGTTGTCGACCTTTAGGGTTTTCTTTGGAATCGGAATTTTTATAAAAATTTAAGAACCGGATATAATCTATATAGGGGAGGGCATGAAAGTCGGTTTTCATATTTGTGATAAGGTACAAAATTTATTTCCTATTTATCTTCACAATTTATAGTATATATCTTATAATTATATGATTTTAATTAAGAAATAATATATATATAAAGTATAAAAATATTATACTCGGCCAAAACTAATTAAATAAATATTTCAATTATTTTTGTGACTTACAAATGTTAAAATGTTCAAGTACAATTAATTTTACTTTGTATGGTATTCGTTTCCAAGCGTTTGGGATTAATTCGGTGTTTTAATAATTTATAAGTAAAATTTTAATTTCAAGGGTAATTTGGTCTTTTTGCATATTTTAGAATTTCAGGTATTACAAAAAACATGCACCACACCTTCTTATAACCTTAAAGTCCTCAAACCAAAGGCACTTCTCTTATATTTTGTAAGAAAGTTCATGTGTTCTTGAGAAAACCTAGCATTTGATCTTATTTTCTCCGAGTTTTCAAGAAAGAGTCGTTATAATCTTCAAATAACTTCAAGTCTCCAAAAAGGCTTTGTTATTATCTTCAAATAGCTTCAGGTTTTCAAGAAGGCGTTGTTATAATCTTCAAGTAGCCTCGGGTTTACGAAGATTACAAATTTCACGTCGAAGCTCCGCTTATATTCCCTTTTTCTATAATACTCAAGCATTCTATATTAAGGTAAGTATTTATTTACTTTAAATACTTATAAACTTTGTTAGTTTATTTATTGTATTTATAAACTCTTAATGTGTCATGTAATCAAGTAAGCAAAATATATATTTTCTATCAAATACTACAACACTAGGGAACTTCATGTGAGGGGATTCATTTGGGTAAACGGATCGACGAGTTGCTGGATTTACGAATTAAAGTGTCCTAGCTCCTTGAACGTTTACTACATGACTTCTGAATTATGATGGCCCGAACGGTAGTACGAGATATATAAACTATATATGGCATGTTTAAATATTCACTTCGTTGTTTTAGAACCTAAGACACGATATCATATTTCTAGGTTGCTCGTAGAGATTCTCCCGGCTTATCCAGCGATTTCATTATATCCTTAACATCATGTACTCTGAGGTGAGTTCTTAGCCCCACTTTCCATTACTTAATTGTTTTACAAACTCTTTGGGGGAGATACATGCTCAACTACTTTTAATTTCAACCACGATTATTTGCAACTATATGTTTATCTGAACTGAATGTTTATTCACACTATGTAACATTATTGCCATACTTAGAGTTTCTTTATCATACATCATTAAGCACTATGCGTAGTGAACACGAATATTATGGTTAGATCTATCAGGATTAATGTAACCATTAAGTTGACTTAGTTAGAGCAAACAAGCATATCATCCTTTGTGTTGACCAGGGTAGGGCGAACAAAACAATGTTCAAATGCTTTGGGGTGTATAACAATGTAACCCATACACATAACTCATTATGGGGCCAAGTAGCAATATGCATGGGCAACCGTTATTGCGGACCCAAGTAGCAATATACTTGGGCAGTTGTACAGAACTCATTGCGGGGCCAAGTAGCAATATGCATGGGCAACCATTATTGCGGACCCATGTAGCAATATACTTGGGCAGTCGTACAAAACTCTTTGTGGGGCCAAGTAGCAATATGCATGGGCAGCCGTTATTGCAGACCCATGTAGCAATATACTTGGGTAGCCATACAGAACAAACAGGACTTGATCCAATTAAGAGTAACATAAACAATACCTATATGTGATATTGTATTTAGTACAATAGTCATACACTTGGAATCCTAGAAACCTTCATTTCGTATTTATTTATACTAGTATTGATGATTTGTATAAGGTTTTCACATTATTTCCTACAAACTCTATGAACTCACCAACCTTTGTGTTGACACTTTAGCATGTTTATCTCAGGTCCATAATGATCGAGGCTAGCACGGAGGAGCACGGATGTTCAAGAGGGCTATAAATTTTATTATCATTCGAAAACTCATTTGATATATTTTGTAAACATGGAACCATCTAGGACCTCATTTTGTAAACTCTGATATTTATATAATTCGAAAGATAAATCTTTTAAAACGACTCCATTAGAGTTTGTTTTCTGTTATTATAACTGTCATACCATGAGGTAACACCCAGTTTGAATTCCGCTGCGTATCACGAAATTGGGGGTGTTACACACATGCACATGCTTAGCTTCTAGAAATAA
This sequence comes from Artemisia tridentata subsp. tridentata, assembly GCA_021014915.2. Lineage (NCBI taxonomy): Eukaryota > Viridiplantae > Streptophyta > Magnoliopsida > Asterales > Asteraceae > Artemisia > Artemisia tridentata. Next base: position 199,494,637 of record CP139502.1, read on the forward strand.
TTAGACAAGGCCACATGGCCCATGAGCTCCTAATGAGCCGTGGGCTTGAATAACAAACATAGAGCCCATTTAATCAATCTAATTAACGAAATGGCTAAGTCTTTGACTACTTGTGAAATGCGTTCCGTTGGTCATCTTGTTATAGAGCAACATATTAAACGTTATGACCAAGACATGTAAATACTTAAAAACATGTTCCCAACAATCTCCCCCTAAGTCTTGGTCATTTTGGTTGCTCGACGTCATCTTTGCTTCTTTGTCTTTTGACGTCTTCATAATCTTTGTTCTTTGTTCTTGTTGTGAAAATGATATGGTATTCTCTTGATCTGCCTTTCTCCAAAAGTGTCTTTATGTCTTTTCCACCATGCTCATATGTTCTTAAACTTTTGTTCTTCATATATCATGTAGTTCTCTTTTCATAAGCTTGATCTTTGACTTGTGAAAGTTTAATGTACTTGATTTTTGACTTGTCTTGAATTTCTTTGAACTTTTGTTATTCCGTAGTCTTTGTGAGAACTTTGCTTCAGGATATGAGCATGATGGAAAAATGATGAATCTTCAGGTCTCCATGATTTGTTGCAGGTAAACAGTTAGCAATAAATCATCCGGCACTTACAGATTTGGACTTCGAGATCGTCAATAGTATAGTGTGAAGACTTTCTCTAATCCTAACCCAGGCCATTCTGAATTGGATACCCCCGAAAGGGCTTACACAGACACACCGAAGTGCACACACGATTCAGTGAGTCGCTGGAGATCACCCCCCGACTGTAGACCATTTTGGAGCTAACACTAAGCGTAATCCACAAGGTATTACCGAAGTGACCTGCTGTTAGGGCTGTTTGATGTTGACCCTGGCAGGATTTCCATTCAATCACTGAGAATCATAATATATGAAATCTCTCATGAATGTTCTTGGCAGATTGCTAAGATCTGCGAAGGACACTCTTATAATTTACAACTGGAGTTCTTTTTGTTGAACATCCAGTGAATACTAAGTGTACCTAAGAGATCTTTTATGTATCTCATGGCTCTAGACTCGATTAAGTGCACATTTGTTTGGTCGTCGGAGGCATGGAGCAGAGTGCCTCCTTTTCAATATCAACACATCTCGTAGTGAGAGGTTGATAGATGATGAAGGGTTCTCCGTGAGAAATGAAACAAGTGTCTTTTGAGAGACACCTGAGTGGCTAGAAGGTTTAGTGCAGTGCGTCACTGGGTCCATGACGACTTTTATCTTCAATACTGGTGATGCCCAACCAACTAGTAGATTATGTATTCAACCCCTTCTTTCTCCTTTCATTTCATATCTCCTTTTTCAATCATAGCTAGGACTTTCTAGTTCTAAACTATTGGTATTGTCCTTGGGTAGATCCCTCCGGCTCTGGCGGATCATAGGACGGTTATTCCTAACCTTAGTCACCTTATATCACCATGACTATCCTATTATTCCCATATTCAAACTTTTTGAAAATCTCTCAAAGTGTTTATGATTGTGAAAACATATTTTGTTAACACTTTGAGAGTTTTGTGAGTTTCAGAAGTACTCCCCCTTAACATGTGCTCATAAGTAGTTAAGGTAAATTTGCACATGTCGGGTAAAGTTAGCACTTTTGAATTGATTGATTTTCAATGAACATGATCATCGCGAGACAAGTTTACATCACTAGTAGAACTAGCTTGAAATTATTACCCGTCCAGAACACATTCAAGGAAAATCACTCAAAATTGGTACATTCTACTCAGACATATCCTTTGCGAGACACGTTTACATTACCAGATAAACTGGCTTGAAATTATTACCCGCCCTGGATATGTCTTTTCGACTACTGACTTTTGCTATCGTCAATTTGAGGGTCAATTATAAGCCTAGCTCACATGAGATATCATCTTTCGAGTTACCATATTTTGATCATATCGTTATTCTCCCCCTCAAAAATAGCATACTTATGATGTTTTTGATAAATGTTTGAGAAAAATATGTTTTTTGAGTTTTGTGGGAAGAATTTCAAGAACTTTTCATTTGTGGAACAAAGATTATTATTATTTTTTCAAATACTCCCCCTTGACGAGGGAATACTTGTCCTTATGAGCAGAATTTTGAAAAACTTTTTTAAAAATTCTGGTTAATTCTACTCATAAGTAAGAAGCTTTCGCTCCTTTGATAAGGATTGAGGCACTGAAGCGTACCTCGGGGTCGTTTCTTTATAGGTACGGGTTGTGCACTATTATTTGTGCCCAAGCCATTGTTTAGCAATCAGATTAGCAAGAATAATGAATTATAGGAATGAATCAAACTCTTGCACCATCCTCCTCTTCCAAATGACGTGTAGACTGGGTCCGGTATTTGGAAAGTTCTGACTGGGAAGGATGGACGTCCTCCAACATAGCTTTCAAACCTCCTCATCTGGTCTCTTCTGAATAGCCTTCTTTCAACCTTATTCACGAACTATCAGATCTGTCTCAGCTGTTCATTAGTCCATCTCTTTTTCTTCTGCAATTGTTGATCACGAACCCGAATAACTAACCCATCACGGACCTTCTTCAATGTGTTGTCGCAGAACTTATGAATATCTCGATACTTCATGAAGCAGTTGATTGTCAGATCACTCTTGTAGACAAATCCAAAAGTTGGCTGACTCTTGAAGGTGTATTGAGCTTCATTGTTGATATCCGAAAGATGTAGCAATGGTTCAGTCAAGTTCAACTTTGTCTGATAGCTCTCGACCCCTAGTTGAAGATCTTCTACACATTCTTTTATAATCTTTCTTTTGATGAAATGAAGAATAGATGTGCTGAAGGCGTATTGAAGTTCTGGTGTCACATGTTGCAGTCTCCCTTCAACTTTAATCAGATACATATCTTCAAGATCGTTAAGACTTAAGTCTGGGAAATCTGCTTTAGAGGACGTGTAGAGTTTCTGGTCATATATTCTTACTTTGATTTCTGACAGGAACGTGTAATCATACTTCTTGTCCCCCCTTCAGACTAACCACGGCAACAATCCTCAGGTCACTTCTCACTGATTCTTGAGACTTCTTGGTTAGTTTAATTTTGTACCACATCTTCCTTTTCTCGAACCAGTGATAAATGCCCAGCTCTGCATCTTGGTCATAATGCACCTTCTCGGAAATGAAGAGATGAGTTGCAGTTTCCTCGATTGCAGGTTGTTCGTAGCTTGCTGCTGGTGTCAAAGTAATTGAAGTTGCATATTTTGGTTGACACTTGGCCCCGTGTATGAGTAGCTCAAGATCTTTATTGAAGAAGAAACGATATGGAATAGCTGGTTGACTGCGAACTCTGATCACCGGTAGAGGCTTCGTCCAGTCTGTGATGTATGGCTTGTTCTTACTATCTTTGCTACTAATCACATCTGGATCAGTCCAGCTGAAGTCGCTTGACATTGCTCGGGCAATGTTTTCGAGATGATACTCAACTTCAGCTGCACTTGAAGAGTTTTCCTTGAGAAGATTGAAGGCATCATTTTTAATTCGACGAAGTTCCTTCTTGGTCAGTTTCTTGATTCGTTGAGTACGTTTGTGTCGTAGTGTAAACTTAAATGCACTATCTTCCATCTTGGAATCTTTGTCTGTATGTGTTTGAGCACTCGCCAACTTGTCAAACCATTCATTCCCTAGTGTGCCATCATCATCTAGCCACGAGACTACGTTCGATCTTTTAGAAGATTTCTTACTTGTTGTAGCCTTGGACTTTGGTGGTGAATGAGGTTGATCAAATTCTTGCTGAAAGTCCATTTCCTCTATGGTAATATGCTTAAACTGATGCTCTGTCTCTTGAGGACCAGATTCTGAGGCCTTTGGTGGTTGAGATGTTGTTGTGGTTGACGGTCCAATAGGTTTTTTGAACTGTGGTCCAGATCCGCTTTCACCCTTGTGTTTCTTGGATTGGGTGTCAGGGTCTTAATCTTCATCGTCTCGTGGACGTTTTCCTTTATCGGCCGTAACTTTGCAAGATTCCAGATTAGCATTAATAGCCTCACAGAGAGCTATTTCTTCTTTTGTTGGTGAGACGATTGCTGTAAGTTTGGTGAGGAGTGCTAGTTGGAGTTCTTCGGTAGTATAATCCAGAAGCTGCTTTTGCTGAGTTGTTGAGTCATGAGGATTTGATGCTGTGATGTGTTGAACTTTTTCTGCGATGTTGGCGTCAACATACGCTTCAATATTTGTCATAAGCTCGGACATGTATTTCTTGACATATTTCTTTGTGTTGACCTTAGCTTCCTTGAGCAGTCGTACTTTAACATCATTATCAAGGAATTCATCCATGCGTTTCTTGGTGTCCTGCAACTGTTCCACTTACTCAGACTGACCTTTGACCATACTTGTCAACTTATTTACTTGGTCACTTAGCTTGTTGTCTTTCTTTGCCCTTGCCAGTTTTGCAGCCTTTTTCAACCTTTTGGCTTCTGGTGAGATGATTTTAATTCGTGTCAGCTTGGCGATCCTTGGTTTCTTGCTTTTTATGATTGTTCTGCTCTTTTCTTCAGTAGTTGTTGCTTCTTTGACAGGTGATGGTTGGGGTGGTGGCGATGGATGTGATGATGATTCAGGAGGAATTGGAGCCTTTGGTGGTGAGTCAGGAGGTGTTGACGCCTTAGGGGGTGAGGAAGGAGGTGTTGATACCTTAGGCTGTAAATCAGGCTGAGGCTCATGAGGAGTAAGTGTTAAACGAGGTGGAGTGAGTGGTGGTGTATTAATGTATTGATCAACCTCTTTTTCCTCCTGTTCTTTTTCCTTCTGTATTCTTTCTGCTTCCTTCCTCCTTTCTTCTTCCTCCTTATATTCAGCTTCAAGTTTTTTAGCAGCTTGTGTGGTTTCCTTTCCAGTAGGTTGATCATCATCTTCTGATTCAGTCCAGAAATTATTAACGTTTCCTTCCACATACTGCTCCTTATCACCTTCTTCCAACATGTCATCTGTTATTTCGTCATCTGTCATAATTTCTTTGTCCTTGCCGGGTTGATTAACCGGACTTAGAGGTGGAGGGATGTCTTCAGCATGTGAATCAGGCCTATCGGGTTGATTAACCGAATCGGTCTGAGGTGTAATTTCTGTAGCAACTCCAGACTCTCCGGGTTGATTAACCGGATCAAGATGGGTTGGAGTCACTTCTTTTATTGTTCCGAATCCTCCATCTCCTTTTTGCTGTTCCATTTTTCTTTGTTCTTCAACCCTAAGCTCTGCTCTTCTAGCTTCATCATCCTTGTATGTCTTTTTGCTTTCTTTCATTGCATTAAAAGTATCTAACTGTTCTTCCATGTAAACGGTTTCCTCTTCTTCGGATTCGGTTTCAGAGTCAGATTCTTCTTCAGCATGAATCCCACCTTCTTCTTGTTCTGGCTTTGGAATATTAACTTTGACTCTTCTTTTGATGGTTTTAGGAGCAGAAGGTTTGATTTGCTTTGATGCACTCGAAGCACTACCAGTTTTGCTACTCCCCTTTGAACGAGGCTGGCACGGAGGAGCACGGTTGAACATCATATCCAATCTCTTTGATGAATTTGAGGACTTCATCTTCGGTCGGTGTAGGCCAATATCTGTTAGCAGGTTCTGGAAGATCTAAAGTTCTGCGAAGGTGATTTGGAGTGACTTTAATCTTTTTGCGATCCAGCGTGCATGTGAAGTACCTCTCATCTGAGTCCAGCTCTATAGTATTCCATAATTGATGAATGTACAGTTCAGGAATGCTATTAGATCTGTCCAGTAAGCTCCTTCACACGTGTTGTTTGTGTACTTCTACAGCAATCTAACAGCTTGGTTCACGACATTTTATCTTATCAAAGTCCACCCTCGCGTTGTTGTTGCCAAATTATGCCTTGTATCCTCGTAGGAGAACATCAGCTCTTGTAAGCATTGGGAGTGATTGTTGTTGAGGTGCAGCCATTGGAGATAACTAAAATATCAATCAAGCACAAATATGTAGGATACATGATAGTTAGCAAATATTTAAACTTGATTTTACACATGTGATCCTTTTGTTGCTTAGATTGATTTTACATGTTTAACCATAGCAGTTATCAAATTATACAAATTTAACCAATTTCTATTGAAATCACATTTGCGATAAGATCACATTGCGAATTTTTTCAATTTCTATAGAAATCACATTTGCGATAAGATCACAATTGCGATAAGATCACATTTGCGATAGAATCACATTTGCGATAGAATCACATTTGCGATACTATTGGCAATTTTGATAATCTCTTATACAAGAGATTTCGATAACTATTGTAGTCGTACTGTTCATCAGATTTATAGGAATTGATTCAATACTTGTTAATTTGTTGTTAGATCAATTCCAATAGCATTCTATGATGTTTCTGAGTCTTATGTTTAAGTTATAACAACTTTTAACCACAAAATCTCAAAAATCAATCTGAACGTGTTCTTCTTAAACCCTAACAGTCAAAATCAAGGCCATGGTGTTTCTGGGTTCAATTCAAAGGCATAAATATTCAATTCGAAGCATAAGAACATCATAACAATGGTTTAATTACACTACAACACGCACAATCACTTTTCCCCAAATTCAACGCTTAAACCCTAGTCTTAGAACATGCAAGATTATTGTTTCTGGGTGCGATTAAGTACATGCAACATGTTTAGGAACATTTTCCGAGCAAATCCCACAGAATCAAAAGTTACAATTTCGCTTAAACCCTAGATCTAAAACACGCAATTTTGAAAAAATGAACCGTTGGATTGTTAATTTATTCAAAACCAATGTTTATAATCATGTAATAAGCATAAATTTACTCACAAATGCGAAGAATCTTGAACAGATTAGCAAGTTTGATTCTAGCCGTTGATAATGGTGGGTGAAACAATTGAATGCGGTGGGTGGATTTGTCAGTGAAATTGAATTGTGGCATTAACTGCGGTTATTTTTTGCTTTTTTGTGTTACTTGTATTAACTTTGCCATTTTCACACCTTTAGTCCCCTAACCTTGTATTTTATTGCCCTTAAAATCCTAACCTACTAACTCTAAGTTTTCAACTTAGCATATTTGGCACTAAACTTTAACACTTAGATGAGTTTACCACCTTTGTTTTTGAAGCAACAACTTTGAAGAAATTATGCAAGTACAAATTATTTTTAAAAAATAATTTTAAAATTTTAATATCTGTCTCCCCCTCAACAATTGTTCAAAAAATAATTGTTGACGTTTTGAAATGAACAACGTGTTGAAGAAGATTTTGTACTTGCATTTTTTTTTTTTTTTTTTTTTTTTGAAGATAATAAAATTGAAAATCTTTTTGTGTTTTTAGTTAATATATTTACATAGATAGTTTTGATGTATGACTCGGTTTAATTGTTTTTAAGAAAATTTTCCAAGTCATCTGGAGTCAAACATCGCATACCAATTTGATGAACCAGCTCCACAAATCTTGTGTGAGGCAAGGCTTTGGTGAACAGATCCGCCAATTGGTGTTCAGTACCCACGAAGTATAATTCAACTGTACCCATTTCCACGTGCTCTTTGATAAAGTGATACCAGAGAGCAATATGCTTCGATTTTGAATGCAGGACTGTGTTGCAGTATATAGCAATGGCATTCTTGGAATCGCAGTACATTGGAATCTTGTTGAAAGTGTAACCATGATCCATCAGTTGTGATCTCATCCATACGACTTGAGCACATCATGCTGACATGGCCACGTATTCAGATTCCGTTGACGACAGTGCTGTACAATCTTGTTTCTTCGATTGCCAAGATACGAGCTTGTCATCCAAGAATTGAACTCCCCCTGATGTACTTTTCCTTGTATCTAAGCTCCCTGCATGGTCAGCATCTGAAAAAGCAACAAGTTCAAACCCAGAATCCTTCGGATACCAGATCCCCAAATGAATGGTTCCCTTTATGTATCGAAGGATCCTTTTAACAGCAGACAAATTATGTTCTGTGGGTCGTGACTGATAACGGGAACATAGATACATGGCAAATACAACATCCGGCGGCTAGTGGTGAGATACATGAGAGACCCAATCATACTATGATATTTCGTAGGATCAATTGGCGTGCCATGTAGATCAGCATCTAGCTTTGCGGATGAGGAGGACATGGGGGTGTTATAGGTGTCACAACTAGTCATACCATGCTTTTTCAATATTTCCTGAGCATATTTAGACTGACTTAAAAAAATACCACGGGGTGATTGATGAACTTGCAGTCCTAAGAAGAACATGAGTTCACCTATCATGGACATCTCAAAGTTTTGTTTCATAAGTCTTGCAAAAGCGTTTGAATATTTTTTATAAGTTGAACCAAAAATAATATCATCTACATAAATTTAAACAATGAGAATATCCTCCCCGTGTTTTTGTATAAATAAAGTCGGGTCAACTAATCCTTTAGTAAAATGATTGGCAAGTAAGAATGCAGATAGTTTGTCGTACCATGCCCTCGGGGCTTGTTTAAGGCCATAGAGGGCTTTCTTGAGCCTGTAGACGTGGTTCGGATGCTCTGGATCGACGAAGCCCTCTGGTTGTGTAACGTACACCTCTTCTCAGAGTTGTCCATTGATAAATGCCGTCTTCACATCCATTTGGTATACGGTGATATTCTTGTGAGCAGTGTACGCCAGGAACATTCGAACAGCCTCAAGACGCGCCACTGGTACAAAAGATTCTTCAAAATCGATCCCTTCTTCCTGACTGAACCCTTTAGCCACCAAGCGGGACTTGTTACGAATAACTGTACCATCCGCATCTAACTTATTTTTCCAGATCCACTTCAAACCGATGACATAAACCCCATCTGGTCTTTCTACCGATTCCCAAACTTCCAACCTCTTGAATTGATCCAATTCCTCTTGCATAGACTCAATACTATTGTCATAGGTAAGGGTTTCTTTAATGTTTTTGGGTTCTGACAGACAAATGGTGAGTGCATAAATGCAGGTTTCGCCGTCTGTATGGAGTCGTTGTCGTATCATGACTGGGTTTTCTGTGTTGCCAATTACATTCACAAGGGGGTGATCCTTTGTCCATTTGTGTGTTGATGGGTAGTGTTGATAAGTATGGTGCAGATTTAACGGTTCCAAATTACGTGTGGACGACTCTGCAATATCAGGAATGGTGGGAGCCGGTGCAAATGGATTGAAGAATGCATTGCCGTCATAATCTGCTAGTGTGGCTACTTCAGAAGAATTTAGAGGGGGATCTTCAGCTGCAGACGCAGAAGTAGAAGCTGTTTGAGGTGCATCTTCAGCAACTGCTGTAGTTGTAGTCACTGGTGTATCAGGTACATGATTACCGATGAGTGGTTATCCAGCGGAACTTGTGGATACATCAAGATCAGGACTCATGAGAGTATCATCAAACAATGGAGCAAACAAGTCTTCTAGGTCTTTGCGGTTTAGAGAGAAGGATGCAGCTGAAGGATTAGGGAATTTGAGACGGTTAGTTTCGGGTCCTAAGCTGTTATGCTCAGAAGCCATATCGGTGAGCTCCTCGAAATTAACATGTATAGTCTCCTGAATCTCCCGGGTGCGACGGTTCCTAATTCTGAATCCCTTTGAGTTTTCACAATATCCGACAAAAATTCATATGTCCGCTTTGGCTTTTAATTTCCCCAAGGTCATCACGATCATTCATTGGATAGCAGAGAGCTGCAAAGACATGAAAGTAGTTAATGTTTGGTTTTCTGCGGTGAACAATCTCATATGGTGTCTTGGTGTGCCGTTTGGTGATCATGCATCTGTTTTGGGTGTAGCAGACGGTTGAAACGGCTTCTGCCCAGAGATAATCGGGTAGTTGAGCATTGATCAACATCGTTCTGCCCAGAGATAATCCGGATGTTTTATCCTAAGAGTCTGATTCTTGAATTCAGTGCCGTTGTCTGTTCGAATTTTTCTAACGGTGTTGCGTAACTGAACTTGAATCTTTGTGAGAAAGGTGATGATCATTTGAGGAGCTTGATCTTTTGTATGAAGGAAGTATACCCAAGTCCATCTCGAGAAGTCATCAACAATTACCAGTATATACCTCTTCCCATTGATAGTTTGAACACGCATAGGGCCAGAAAGATCCATATGAAGAAGTTGAAGAACGTGATCAGTATTGTGCTCTGGTTTAGGAGGAAAGTGAGCACGAGTACTTTTTCCTTGTTCACAAGCAGGACACAGATGATCTTTGGCGTATCTGAGTTTTGGAAGACCATCGACCAACTTTTTACGAGCAAGCTCGATCATTGTTTTGAAGTTCAGGTGAGACATACGTTTGTGTCATAGCCATGCTTTGGTGGGATGTGCCTTGGATAGGAGAGAAATCGGTGAAGAAGTTGTCATGTCTGAGAAGGAAATAGTATAAAGACTGGTGCCGCGTTTTCCTTTCATAAGGTCATTTTCTTGAAGATCTCTAACAAAACATGTTTTCTCCCAAAAAGCCACTTCCAAGTCGCCATCGCAAAAATTGTCCAACGGAGAACAAATTATGACCAAGGCCCTCGACATAGTAGACACGGCTAATTTTGATACTCCCGTTGACATAATCACCATAACCCATGATAGCTGCGAAATGATCATTCCCGAACCTGACAGTGCCTATGAACTTCAGGACGAAGTTTACTAGAAGCTTTAAATTGCTTGTCATGTGCCGGGAACACCCGCTATCAACAATCCATAGCACAATTGAATCACCTGCATTACAAGAAGAGGACACAGGAGAGTTGGAACTGGTGGATCCCGTTGGGTTAGTAATACATGTTTTAAACATCTTTGGAACCCAAGTAAAACTAGGCTTATATTGTAACCAACACTGCCACGTCCAACTAGTTTGTGCTTTCTTCCTAGTGAATGCGCTTGGTGAATGGACTGTCCTAGAGGCAACTACGGTTTTGTCAACGGTGGTCTTAGAAACTACTGTCGGCAGTTTTCCTAAAATGGACTTAGCAGCAGTTATGGGCCTATAGGAAATGCCAGTAGTACGTTTCTGTGTTCGTGACAAAAGGGTTTTAGCAATACATTTTTTATGATTACCAGATAATACACTAGCACGACAGAACACACAGTAAGCATCAACCATAACATCATTACAAACATTCAAAGATTCAGCATTCGTTACATCATTTTCAGAATTACACTTTAACAAGTTGGATTCTAATCTAGACGTAACATGCATTTTATTCAACTTCCTATTTTGAACTTCTACTTCAGCTTCTTTAGGTGATCCACTCTTAGGTTTCCATACTCTAATCTTCTTTTGATTCTTGTTCGTCTTGGAGCTTCTAACCTTAGGAGGGTTCCCTAATCCTGTGAAAGTTGAAGCTTGCACATTAGTGGTGATAGAAGATGCTATCTTATGAGTCTCGTCTACTCTGTACATTCCTGGTGCAATCACATTATTTGGTACAAATTTCCCTTTATCAAGAACTCTATGTTTCTCTTTCATTTCAATGATGATGTGGTTTTGATCTTGAATTTTTGATTCCAATTTTCTATTTAACCGAACAGTGTCATTTCGATTTTCACAGACTTCAGCAATACCTTTTTCATTCTAAAAAATTTGATGTTTTAAAACATCAATTTCTTTTTCAAGAGTTTGAAGTTTTGAAACAGGAACGTTTTGAGAAGATAAAGATTCTTTTTGGCTTTGTAGTGCTAACTCAAAGTTAATACTCTGAGTCTGACACCATTGCAACCTTTGGTTAAGTTTGAAAATTTCTTTTGCACATTTGATTTCCACATCATCATTGATTTGTCTAAGTCTCTCATTTTCTTTTCTCAGATTATCAATCTCAAGTCTCATTGTCTCAATTTCAACATTGTGATTATCAACAAGCAATTCATTGCACGACAAATAGATAGCTTTCATAAGCACAGATATCACATCAGAACTGAGAACTTTCATCAAGAGTCGAACTGAATCTTTTTCCAAAGCTTTCTTTTGACATTTTTGTTTTGCAATTTTGTTATCTTTTGCTTTGAAAATGCTCATCATTGATGCAACTTCTGACTGGAGTTCCTGTTCCCACTGTGTCGCACAAAGTTAGAGGTGTTTGACATGTGGCAAGAATTGTTTTTGAAAAACTTCTCCCTTTTCTTTCTCATAAGGAGAGAGAAAAGTGGAGATTTTGATTTCAGAATTTCTTTCAATTGCGTCTTCCAAAAATTGGATGTCGTCCATAAATGTTTTAAAATATTTAAGAATGCGACATTCTTTTGGCATTTGTTCATTGACACCTTGATTTGGTAATGGACCATTGACTTGTGCAACAGTGGTTACTGGACCAACTTCAGATGAAGCATTTATTTCGGTTAAAGACCACGTTTGATTAGATCTATCTTGTTGAGGTATGAAAGTTTTACTAATATGAGGTGCTTTCGAATAATCGTATGGTTTGTTATAATGTACACAACTCAACTTAGATCGACTCTCGTCCTCGTGTTCCAGTTCCTCTTCAGTATTATATACAACAACACGCTGGAAAGTTTCATCAAACAAGTATTATGCACTGTAGAACTTAGGATTTTCCCAGAGTGCCTTTTGTAAAAAACGTGGTTGATCATTTCCAATTGCAAATCCGTATCCTTTAGGATTTGGTTTCACAGTTAGTTTTTGAATTGTAGTTACAGAATCACCCGTTTTATACACAACGTTTTGAAATTCTTTGAGCTTGGATTCCAACGCAACAATCTACTCAAGATATGAGTTAACACGTTTTCTTGTGGTTTGTTTTTCTTCAATAAGATCATTTTGACAGTTTGAAAACTCTGTTTTAGTTCTGGAAAGCTCAGAGTTTAATATGTCAATTTGTTTTTGAAATTCGAATTGCTCTTGTTTTTTTGAGAAATCAAATCATTTTTAGAAATAGTTAACTCATGAACTTGATGTTCTAAATCTTTTACCTGAACGTATGATTGTTGGAATGCAACCTCAAAGCTTTTCTCACGTTTTTCTTGATTTTCATAATTTGAAAGTTGCATTTTGTAGCACTCAAGATCCTTTGTTAACAGTGCAATTTTTGCTTTTAAATTCCGATTTATATCATTGCATTTATCAATTTGTGACTTTTGAGCATCTAATTGTGTTTGGGTAGTTAACAGCAGGGTCATAAGCTCTGGATCTGTATCATGCACAAAATCATTTTGTTCAATGTGATCATGATTGTCATCATCAAAAGGATCATCAAATGAAACAACGCTGTCAATTTGATCATCATCAAATGTGACAACAGTGTTTATTTGATTATCGTCTAGAGATGAAAATGATGAGTCATGTTGACCAATATTTTCTTGTGCAAAAGAAGATGTAGAGGGTGATGCAATCTCATGAATAAGACATTCTGATTCAAGTACCTAAGATAAGCCATCGGTATCATAGACCGGGCCTGTCTCACTCATATTCATCTCCTGCATGTTGGCCATTAACATGACTGCAGCATTAGCCTCCAGATCCTCCATTTCCTCATCGGAGTATGCATTGGCCATAAAACTCTGCTCCTTCTCTGTCAAATTTCCACCAGCTTCGTCTTTCAGTGCCATGAGAAGAGCTTCTTTATGATATGCACTACCCATTGTCCTCGGCTTGGGACATGCATTAGCCATGTGACCAGTCCCACCACAATTATAGCAAGTAATTGATGTGTTTGCAATTCCTCTCTTTTCTGTTCCAGCAATCTGAGTCCTCCTTTGTGCATTTCCCATGTTGTTTCTACTACCCCCAGCTACATTAAACCTCTGTCCTCCAAAATTAAACTTTTGACTACCAGAATTCCCCATGTAGTTTCCTGAGCCAAATCTCCCTGAAGACCTATTCTGAATTTCAACCCTTCCATCATTAACCACTGCTTGATTTCTGGTGTTTGATGAAGACCTTAAACGATTGTTAGACCTGTTAGAGAATTTGCTAAATGCGCGAGCAATCAACGCAAAACCCTCATTCAAAGAGTTAAAGGCATCATCTTCATCGTTGTCAACGTTGGAGTACATACTATAATCAGTGTTGTCGTATGAGATGAGTTGGTTATCAGAATGTTGTGAAGGTGCTTCGTATGGGACAAGTTGATTTGAAGGTTGTGGTGCAAGACCCGAATGAGCTTGTCGATCCTTGTCAACTCCACGAGCTGCTCGATCCTTGTCAACTTCAGATTGGTGTTGTTTTAGGTAATCATACAATAACCCATAAGAAACGTCATTTATCTTTTTGGCTTGTCGAACAAACGTGACGTACTTTTGCCAATCTGGTCCGAGACATCCCAAAAACTTAGAGTTCACAGCAATCTTTGGTAAGGTGATGTTGTGGCGATCCAGATCATTGATGATGTTGGTGAAACGATGATAGTGTGATTCTAAAGATTCCTCAGGTTCGATCATGAAATGTGTGTATTCCATATACAACTTAGACTCCAAGTCCTCTTGATTTAGTTCTGTGCCTTCCATAAGCAGATGTACATGCTCGCACACATCCTTGGCTGTCTTTTGGGCATCAATACTCCTGAAGATAGGATTGGGAATCCCTTGGAGTATGTAAGACATGGCTAGCTCATTAGCCTCTTGTTGAAGAACTTGTTCCGTTGTTTGTTGAGCTAAAGGAATAGGGGTTGTAATTGCGTCTCTTGGTGGAATAGCATTGGGATCACCTGGAACTGTTGTAGTAGGAACCGGATATGGTCCTTCAATGATGACTTTCTTTAGATACTTACCATGAGGTTTCTTTAGCTCGATAAATCGGAGAAAACGACTGAACCACTGCACATAATTCCCTGGTGTTAACATTGGTGGTGTATCCAAAGACCCTGCTTCTTTTCTCGACTGTTGACTGCTTATAGCTTCGCACATTTCGTAAACCAGTGAGGTTCTCTTGAGGAAGGTTGGTAATTCTGCATTGGTTGTTGTTGAATGATTTGTTGCTGAGGGACTTGTTGAGGGAAGAACTGATGTTGTTGCACAAAAGCATGTTGTTGAGGATATTGTGGGTGATGAAATTGTTGTTGCTGATGATATTGTTGTTGTAGTTGATTGTAAAAGTAGTTTTGGTATGGTGGTTGAGACATCCTTGTGTTTTTGTTGATCGTGTAGACAATTAAGATGTGTGTTATGAGTTATGAGGTTTGGTTTTGGTTAAGTGGTGTTTTTGTTCAATTTCGATAGATTACTGTTCACTACAATTGCGATAACACTATTCACTACAATTGCGATAACACTGTTCACGCTGTCAATTGCGATAAGAGTCCAATTGCGATAAAAGTCCAATTGCGATAAGAGTTTCTAATTTGCGATAACTGATGAGTGTCTAAATACTCATCATTTTGTTCACATTTAAACTACTAAAACAGCCAAAAACACTTTGAAAAGTCAAATAATACAAAAAATATCATAAAATGTGTTTTTATATGACTCAGGAACAAAAAGATTGAAAACAAGTGAAAAACGAACAAAGTTTGCATAATTGTCATTTTCAGTCCCTGAAGTTTCACAAATTGGCAGAACTAGTCCCTGGTTATTCAAAACATGTTAAATATCATCAAAGGTCCTTGGGGATTTAAAAGTTGTCAAGATTAGTCCTTTAAGGTTCAAGTTTTCAAAATTACAACTTTGGTCCCCCAAGTTTGAAAAATGTCAAAAATAGTCCCTGGGTTTTAAAAATTGGAAAATTATCAAATATAACCCTTGTTCTATTCTTCTATGGCAGAATTGGTCCTTTGGATAACTTTGGAAATGTTGCAAGTTCAACCCTTCATAAATTCAGTAATTACAAAATTGGTCCTTGTGTTTAATTAAAACCAAAATCCGGACCCTATCCTAAAAAATAAAACCCAACCTTCAACCCATCCCTTATATTAAATAACCCAACCCAATACCCAGTTACCAAGCCCAATCAATAATAAGCCCAACCCCAACCACTGAGTTAAACACTCAGTTTGACCAGGTCAAACCCGTCTTCTTCAAACCATACCGCCAAAACAATACCACCCCCCACCTCATTCCACAGCTGTCTCACCACCTCATTCCCCCTCCAAACACGCTACCTAACACTCCCAAATGCATTTAATGCATCTTCCCCACTCCCACTAACTAAAACAGATGAAATAGCCACTTGTCCTGTTTTCCCGCCAAAAGTGGAATCCAACGAATGAGATCAAATTGAAGCAATTCAAGGGTGCTGATAGATTCAAGGATGTCGACTAGGGTTATCCCACTTTAATTTTGTATAAATAGAAGCAAATGTAGCTCAGAAAGAGCAAGTAGGTAAAATTAGCATAATCGTAATTTCCATTTCAGTAGTGATAAATTGTAATTCCAGGTTTTAGCAATCAATACAAAGTAACTTTAGTGTGTTTGTTGTTATTCCTTGTTTAATTGTCAGTAGTTAATAATAATTGCTAAGTTTCTTAAATTTAATGTATACTGAGAATTCGAACCTAGGTAATTGTTAAGTGAAATAATTTCTCAGTTGTTTCTAATAGCTTATGCAAGCTTTATATAGCTTGTTGTAAGTTTATTATAGTATAAATCAATGCTAAACTCAAGATACAAGAAAAGTCAACAAAAGTCAACCTGAGAAGCTAATAAGCTGTTTTTGGGTGAATAAGCTGATTTGGAAGGATTTTCTGGGTTTTCTAGCTTGTTTCTGACAAGCTAGATTAGTTCTAGTTCTTTGTTCCTCAGTTCCATAAGCTCATCAGTTGTAAGCTTTTTAAATTCTTCGCTTAAAATCCAATTTACTGTGCTACAACTTATTTATAGCTTTTTACTGTTATTTCATGCTTATTCCTAGTTGCTAATTGTGCTTAATCAGTCTCATAGGTATTTCATATTCAATATCTCAGTTTTACTAGAAATCACTTAAAAAGTCCAAAATAGTCTTATATAGCTTAGCTTAATCTTTTGCTTATTTTCTTGTTTTAAGTTACTTATTAGAGTCTAATTAAGTTATTTGATCAGTAAAACCTAGAATTATAGTTTATAGAATTGTGTTTTATTTGCTAAATCCAAATCAGACACCTAGAAGGGGTGTTTGGCTTTAGGCAGTTAAATGGGTCAAACCCATGTTTACTGTACATTTACCTATTAGCCAACTTTGAACCAGCTTTTTATAGTCCTAATAAGCTATTTCCAAGTCCTAGTCAACAATATATATAGAAAATCAAGTTTTATAGGGGCTGTGGTAATTTCAGCCTCAAATTAGCTCAAATAAGCTAATTATAAGCACAAGCTATATTGGCCCTTGTTCTTTTCATTTTTGTGCTCCCCATAGGCCATTTAGTGAGTTCTCAAAAGACTCAAACCTTTGTGCCCTCTGCACACAGGTCTGCACAACACAAACCACATCAGAACACTCAGTATATACTGAGTGTTTAAAGCTGCTGATCTTACCTGATTTCTGGCTTATTTAGATTAGCCTAGGCCTTGCTTTTTGGTTTTCTGGAAAGCTCATACTACTAGCTTACTTTTGCCCCCATTAGATTGCATCTCAGTAGCTTATTAGACTGTTTAATTTGCCTTGCAAGTTTGCTATTTTCTGAGTTTTCTGTGTGAATTTGAAATTGCATAAGTGCTCATTTGATTAATCTGTGGAATAAGCTCTCCTATTTAAGTTGTTTTAAGCTTAATTAGGTATATTAAACCTGTTCTGAGCATTTGGTTAAGTTTTGTGCTTATTAGCTTATTTTTAGCTTATTTGCATACTGCTTATCTACCCAAATCTGCTTATTGGGCTTATTCAACTTCTGCTTTTATTTTTCATAACTTTTAAATAATATTTTAGACTTATCCTGAATTTTTCAGATTTTTCTTTAATCATTTAATATTTTTAATCTTTTTAATTAGTTTATAATAGTAATTAAATCATAATAAATAGAATAATAATCAGAAAAATATAATTTTAATTTTCATAATTTTATTTTATTAAATAGAATCCAGGAAAAATATAATCACATTTTTAGACCTTAAGAAAATCAAAAATAGAAAAATAGTGATAGCTTCTATTTAATAGAATTTATCTTTTTAAATTTTAATTAAGCAAGTTTCATTTTTATAATTTTCTTAGCTTCTATTTACTTAATAATATTTATAGAAAAAGTTTTAGATTTTTCTTTGTTTATTTAGTATTTATTATAAATTAAATTAGTTTAAAATAATTATTAAATAATAAATAATTAATAATAATTAGATAAAAAGTGTAATAAATATATTTTCAGTTTTAAAATAAGTTTTATAATATTTTAGACTTATCTAAGTCATAATTTCATTTTTCTAAGTTTATTTCTTATTTTCTTACTTTTTAGGTAATTATTTAATAGTTAAAAATAGTTTTTAATTAATAATAATTAATTAAATAGTTAAATAAATAATTTTCTTTTTCTAATAATTTCTTTTATCTTTAGGTTTATAAAAAAGTTATTTTCATATTTTTAGGGGTAATATTTCTTCATTTTCACTTTTTATTTTGTACGTTTACGTTTATTTAAATTTAAACGTACGTTTTTAGATTTTAGACGTTTTAAGTAATTTGGTTCTCTGTATTTATTTCTGTAGCTTGTTAAAGCTATTCTCTTTTATTTCCTTAGTTCAAAAATTCCAAAACCCTTTTCCATTCAATAGCACTTGATCACAATTCGTCTATAAACACAATTTCACGCTTCGCTGGGATATAACGACCCGGGAAAACACTATACTCCTTGGTTAGTTGTCTTCAATTGGTTTGACTTTATTTGACCACATCCGTGGTGGATTAAAGTTGACTGTTTGAGGCCAATCAATAACACAGAGAATTGCGATAACTAAAAGAATTCCGATAGTTTCAGCAATTGCGATAGAAATTGATAATTGCGACAAGCTTTCTAATTGCGATAGAAATTGCAATTGTGATAAGTTATCTTAATTGCGATAGAAAAGGCAATTTCGATAAATTAACATAATTGTGATAGATCTTGCAATTTCGATAGATTATCTAAATTACAATTCTTATCACTTTCTCAAAATCTTATACAAGATATGAGAATAACCGCCAAGTCGAAGTATTTTCACAAACTTATACAAGCAAGGAAAACACTGAACTCCAATTTCGGTAAAAACCGTAGCCTACTGAAATTGCGATATACCCTTGAAGACAATTTCGATAAACCCTCTTTTTAACAATTGCGATAAACCCTCTTTTCACCAAATTTCCGATAAAATGTCAAGTTTTTCAGATCACTTTTCCGACTAAAAAACGATGTTCTAACGGGATTTTTTCAGTTCTAAACGTTTAATAACACTATGATATGAGGAAAGTTACGAGCTTTAACGTTAAAACTAAAATTTGATGACTTAGGATAACTTGCAACGAGTGAAAAACTAGTGTATATCTACTAAATTTCGAACAAATAACCACAAAAACCAATCGAAATTACTAAATCAAACGTAAAAACTTATAGATAACGATTTAAACTACTCTAAAACACACTCCTAATTATCCATTGGCGTATGATACCACTTGATGGTCCCTAATATTAATGTAACACAAGATCTGCTCACTACAATTACCACGATATAAACTATAACTATGCTACGCATGAAACTGATAACAACTTAAATAATACGAGAGATAGAATGGTAGAAATGAGATGAAGAGAATGATTGATCTTATTTCACACTTAAGAGTAACAAAGCTTCCGCACAATATGAAATAAACCAACAATAGAAATGATACATGAGCCCTTCTATTTATAGAGTGAGATTAGGGCAACATGCACATGCTTAGCTTCTAGAAAAAATTAGACAAGGCCACATGGCCCATGAGCTCCTAATGATCCGTGAGCTTGAATAACAAACATAGAGCCCATTTAATCAATCTAATTAACGAAATGGCTAAGTCTTTGACTACTTGTGAAATGCGTTCCATTGGTCATCTTGTTATAGAGCAACATATTAAACGTTATGACAAAGACTTTTAAATACTTAAAAACGTGTTCCCAACATAAAGGCTCAAGAAAAACTCATATTCTAATTCTAATCCTTTTCCACTGAAAATAATATCACTGCACATTTAAGATTCAGTAACATGTAAGATTGATGCAGTAACAGATAAGCATTGATGCAGTACAATATTAATTTTGATGCAGCAACATATACATATTTATGCAGTAATTATGAAATATTTTTGAAAAAAATTTTCCCCTTCAGGACATGTGTCACTCCATAAGTATTCAACTAGTTTCATCTCTGCTTTTGGCCATCTTTTGTAAATTGTTACTTTTCTATCATAGAATGACAGTGTATTGATAGATTTGTACTTTTTTGTTGGAGCCTTTTTTGCTGTTTCCTGGTTGGTTGCTGCCTTTATTCCCTTTGATGCAACAACACTTTTTTCCTTTTCTATTTTTTCTATGGGAATGTAATTTATTGGCGCAACAGAAACTGCATCAGCAGCTAACCCTTTTGTTGCATTTGTTATACCAATAGACAGCAATGGCAGTTTTATGAGTCTGTCAACCATCTCAGTTTCAATCATACTTGGTTCGCCTCTAATTTCCTGAGATTGTGAAACATCTTCTTCAAGATTTAGTTTTCTTTTTTTAGGTTCCTGAGATTTGGTCAAAGATACAATATCTTCAAGATCATCATTCTGCATCTTTGACTGAATCTCACCTCCTTCCACATTCTTCCCCTCCACCAACACCTCATCAACCACTGCCACATCATCAACCAAATCCATCTCCTCACCTACATCAGCAACCATATCATCATACTCAACAGCACAGCCTTGACCTTCATTCCCAGCTATTGATTGAGAAACATCTTCTTTAGGATTCACATCAACTAAATCATGCTTGTATCTAGAAATTTTTTTCAAAACTATCTTGTTTGGTGACTCATTTAAATTATCTTTGCTTCCCTCTTCATTTCTCCCTTTGTCCCCAGCGATATCATCATTTCTTCCATCTTCAACATTCTGCCCACCGATTTGTTCATTATCATCTTTATCTTTATCATTCTCCTCACCGTTTTCATCATTATCATCTCCATCATCTACATCTTTATCATTCTCCTCACTGTTTTCATCATTATCATCATCTTCATCTTTAACATTATCCTCATTTCTTCCATCCTTATCAAATCTATCTTCTTTATATGAATCAGCAAACAGATCCTTTCTTATTTCAACCATTTGATTCAACTCCTCGTCGTCAGGGTTTAATCTTAAAGTTATCCTCAATTTGTAATCAGTATCAAACATCAACTAATTACACACCACTAGATTGTCTCTTATAATTGTAACACCCCCATTTTCAAAGATAGCAGCGGAAGCTAAATCTGGGGTATTACTTCTTGATACATAGTCACAGTAATAGAAAACGACTCAGAATGAGATGTTTTGAAAAGATAAGTTATCATTCATTAAAATATCAAAGATTTACAAAAGGAGGTCCCAAAATCTATGTGAAACATAGAGTTTGAATGATAGTAGGTTTGAAAGTCCTCAAGTCTAGTGCCACTCCGTGCCATATGTTGCTCTATAACCTAGGATAACATGCTAAAAGGGTCAACACAAAGGTTAAGTGAAATTCGTAGGTTTTAGTTTGTGATGGTTGAAAACAAGTTCAAGTGGGTTCCGTTGTTACACCCATAGTTTGTGATAATCGCAACGAATGCAATTATCACGGAAAATGGTTATTATTGCAACTAATCTCATGGCACCAACACATTAACATGGGGATCACCTTAGTGATATTTGAGGAACTAAAGTCCTCTAGGGGAGGTAACTTGCCAAAGTTACTTATTGTTCTCAAATATAGTGCTATTGGTACCTGGTAGGGGCAAACCAGCGGGAGTAGTCACATTCTAGATAGATCTATCCACAATATTCACGTTCACACATAAGTGATTATGGTTCATGAAATTTGGGAATTAGTGGCAGGGAAAGGTACTCTTGCAATAATGATTTAGGATAGAAAATAGGTTTATAGCATGTATCCCCTCGCGGGTTTTTATAAAACAATCAAAACATTTAAAAGCGAGGCTACAAACTCACCTTAGTTTAGGAAAACCTTAGTTTAGGCCCCGTGTATGAGTAGCTCAAGATCTTTGTTGAAGAAGAAACGATATGGAATAGCTGGTTGACTGCGAACTCTGATCACCGGTAGAGGCTTCGTCCAGTCTGTGATGTATGGCTTGTTCTTACTATCTTTCCTACTAATCACATCTGGATCAGTCCAGCTGAAGTCGCTTGACATTGCTCGGGAAATATTTTCGAGATGATACTCGAAGAATTGTCCTTGAGAAGATTGAAGGCATCATTTTTAATTCGATAAAGTTCCTTCTTGGTCAGTTTCTTGATTCGTTGAGTACGTTTGAGTTGTAGTGTAAACTCAAATGTACTGTCTTCCATCTTGGAATCTTCGTCTGTATGTGTTTGAGCACTTGCCAACTTGTCAAACCATTCATTCCATGGTGTGTCATCACCATCTAGCCACGAGACTACGTTCGATCTTTCAGAAGTATTCTTACTTGTTGTAGCCTTGGACTTTGGTGGTGAATGAGGATGATCAAATTCTTGCTGAAAGTCCATTTCCTCTATGGTAATATGCTCAAACTGATGCTCTGTCTCTTGAGGACCAGATTCCGAGGCCTTTGGTGGTTGAGATATTGTTGTAGTTGACGGTCCAATAGGTTCATTGAACTGTGGTCCAGATCCGCTTTTACCCTTGTGTTTCTTGGATTGGGTGTCAGGGTCTTGATCTTCATCGTCTCGTGGACGTTTTCCTTTATCGGCCTTAACTTTGCAAGATTCCAGATTAGCATTAATAGCCTCACAGAGAGCTATTTCTTCTTTTGTTGGTGAGATGATTGCTGTGAGTTTGGTGAGGAGTGCTAGTTGGAGTTCTTCGGTAGTATAATCCAGAAGCTGCTTTGGCTGAGTTGTTGCGTCATGAGGATTTGATGCTGTGATGTGCTGAACTTTTTCTACGATGTTGGTGTCAACATACGCTTCAATATTTGTCATAAGCTCGGACATGTATTTCTTGACATATTTCTTTGTGTTGACCTTAGCTTCCTTGAGCAGTCGTACTTCAACATCATCATCAAGGAATTCATCCATGCGTTTCTTGGTGTCCTGCAACTGTTCCACTTACTCAGACAGACCTTTGACCATACTTGTCAACTCATTTACTTGGTCACTTAGCTTGTTGTCTTTCTTTTCCCTTGCTAGTTTTGCAGCCTTTTTCAACCTTTTGGCTTCTGGTGAGATGATTTCAATTCGTGTCAGCTTGGCGATCCTTGGTTTCTTGCTTTTTATGATTGTTCTGCTCTTTTCTTCAGTAGTTGTTGCTTCTTTGACAGGTGATGGTTGGGGTGGTGGTGATGGATGTGATGATGATTCAGGAGGAATTGGAGCCTTTGTTAGTGAGTCGGGAGGTGTTGACGCCTTAGGGGCTGAGGAAGGAGGTGTTGATACCTTAGGCTGTAAATCAGGCTGAGGCTCATGAGGAGTAAGTGTTAAACGAGGTGGAGTAAGCGGTGGTGTGTTAATGTATTGATCAGCCTCTTTTTCCGCCTGTTCTTTTTCCTTATGTATTCTTTTTGCTTCCTTCCTCCTTTCTTCTTCCTCCTTATATTCAGTTTCAAGTTTATTAGCAGCTTGTGTGGTTTCCTTTCCAATAGGTTGATCATCATCTTCTGATTCAGTCCAAAAATTATTAACGTTTCCTTCCACATACTGCTCCTTATCACCTTCTTCCAACATCTCATCTGTTATTTCATCATTTGTCATAATTTCTTTGTCCTTGCCGGGTTGATTAACCAGACTTAGAGGTGGAGGGATGTCTTCAGCATGTGAATCAGGCCTATCGGGTTGATTAACCGAATCAGGCTGAGGTGTAATTTCTGTAGCAACTCCAGACCCTCCGAGTTGATTAACCGGATCAGGATGGGTTGGAGTCACTTCTTTTACTGTTCCGGATCCTCCATCTCCTTTTTGGTGTTCCATTTTTCTTTGTTCTTCAACCCTAAGCTCTGCTCTTCTAGCTTCATCATCCTTGTATGTCTTTTTGCTTTCTTTCATTGCTTTAAAAGTATCTAACTGTTCTTCCATGTAAACAGTTTCCTCTTCTTCGGATTCGGTTTCAGAGTCAGATTCTTCTTCAGCATGAATCCCACCTTCTTCTTGTTCTGGCTTTGGAATATTAATTTTGACTCTTCTTTTGATGGTTTTAGGAGCAGAAGGTTTGATTTGCTTTGATGCACTCGAAGCACTACCAGTTTTGCTACTCCCCTTTGAACGAGTCTTGGTTGATCCAGTCCCTTCTTCACCAAGCCTTGAGAATCCGACGCGACCTTGACTGAATGCCCTGTCATAATCTTTGTAAGCTTGAGTTTCCTTTATATATTCTGTCATCAGAGATTCTGGCAGTCTAATCCCTTGCTTATGTGTGCTTTCTTTGGGAAAGTAGATTGAGCTGACAGTCTTGTCTATCTTGTACAGATGCATATCTCGATCTCTAGGACGAGGAGAAATGTCTTTGTACTCGTCAAGTAAAAGACTGATGAGCAATTTGGTGTATCATACAAATGGAATTTTGTTGAATGATTTTTGCATTTGAAAAGTCATGTCTTCCCAGATAAGCTCAGCATAGTCAATCTTTTCCTGATTGACTAAACCCCAGAAGATTTGGAGATGCGTCAAACGTGGATGCTCATGACCAATATCCCTTCCTGATACTGATCGGATCATGATGTAATAGATGGTTCTCCAGGGTTGTGGGATATACTTGGCATTGACTTTTGAAATTTTTGTCAGTGGTGTATCTGGTTAAACATCGTATCTAATCTCTTTGATGAACTTGAGGACTTCATCTTCGGTCGATGTAGGCCAATATCTGTTAGCAGGTTCTGGTGGTTCTGGAAGATCTAAAGCTCTGTGAAGGTGATTTGGAGTGACTTTAATCTTTTTACGATCCAGCGTGCATGTGAAGTACCTCTCATCTGTGTCCAGCTCTATAGTATTCCACAATTGATGAACGTACAGCTCAGGAATGCTAACAGATCTATCAAGTAAGCTCCTGCACACATGTTGTTTGAGTACTTCTACAGTAATCTGACAGCTTGGTTCAGGACATTTTAGCTTATCAAAGTCCACCCTCGCGTTGTTGTTGCCAAATTCTGCCTTGTATCCTCGTTGGAGAACATCAGCTCTCGTGAGCATTGGGAGTGATTGTTGTTGAGGTGCAGCAATTGGAGATAACTGAAATATCATTCAAGCACAAATATGTAGGATACATGATAGTTAGCTAATATTTAAACTTGATTTTACACATGTGATCCTTTTGTTGCTTAGATTGATTTTACATGTTTAACCATAGCAGTTATCAAATTATACCAATTTTACCAATTTCTATAGAATTTGTCCAATTTCGATAGACATGGAAATATCTAAGGAAATTGTTCAATTTCTATAGAAATCACATTTGCGATAAGATCACATTTGCGATAAGATCAAATTTGCAATAAGATCACATTTGCTATAAGATCACATTTGCGATAGAATCACATTTGCGATACTATTGGCAATTTCGATAATCTCTTATACAAGAGATTTCGATAACTATTGTAGTCGTACTGTTCATCAGATTTATAGGAATTGATTCAATACTTGTTAATTTGTTGTTAGATCAATTCCAATAGCATTCTATGATGTTTCTGAGTCTTATGTTTAAGTTATAACAAGTTTTAACCACAAAATCTCAAAAATCAATGTGAACGTGTTCTTCTTAAACCCTAACAGTCAAAATCAAGGCCATGGTGTTTCTGGGTCCAATTCAAAGGCATAAATATCCAATTCGAAGCATAAGAACATCATAACAATGGTTTAATTACACTACAACACGCACAATCACTTTTCCCCAAATTCAACGCTTAAACCCTAGTCTTAGAACATGCAAGATTATTGTTTCTGGGTGCGATTAAGTACATGCAACATGTTTAGGAACATTTTCCGAGCAAATCCCACGAAAGATATTCATCATAAACACACAGAATCAAAAGTTACAATTTCGCTTAAACCCTAGATCTAAAACACGCAATTTTGAAAAAATGAACCGTTGGATTGTTAATTTATTCAAAACCAATGTTTATAATCATGTAATAAGAATAAATTTACTCACAATTGAATGCGGTGGGTGGATTTGTCAGTGAAATTGAATTGTGGCATTAACTGCGGTTATTTTTCGCCTTTTTGTTTGACTTGTATTAACTTTGCCATTTTCACACCTTTAGTCCCCTAACCTTGTATTTTATTGCCCTTAAAATCCTAACCTACTAACTCTAAGTTTTCAACTTAGCATATTTG
Organism: Artemisia tridentata subsp. tridentata; assembly: GCA_021014915.2. Classification (NCBI taxonomy): domain Eukaryota; kingdom Viridiplantae; phylum Streptophyta; class Magnoliopsida; order Asterales; family Asteraceae; genus Artemisia; species Artemisia tridentata. The sequence goes on from CP139502.1 coordinate 199,520,932, forward strand.
GCACTAAACTTTAACACTTAGATGAGTTTACCACCTTTGTTTTTGAAGCAACAACTTTGAAGAAATTATGCAAGTACAACTTTTTATAAAAAATAATTTTAATCTGTCTCCCCGTCAACAATTGTTCAAAAAATAATTGTTGACGTTTTGAAATGAACAACGTGTTGAAGAAGATTTTATACTTGCATTTATTTTTTTTAATTTTTTTTGAAGATAATAAAATTGAAAATCTTTTTGTGTTTTTAGTCAAAATATTTACAAAGATAGTTTTGATGTATGACTCGGTTTAACTGTTTTTAAGAAAATTTTCCAAGTCATCTGGAGTCAAACATCGCATACCAATTTGATAAACCAGTTCCACAAATCTTGCGTGAGGCAAGGCTTTGGGGAATAGATCCGCCAATTGGTGTTCAGTACCCACGAAATATAATTAAATTGTACCCATTACCACGTGCTCTTTGATAAAGTGATACCGGAGAGCAATATGCTTCGATTTTGAATGTTGGACTGTGTCGCAGGATATAGCAATGGCACTCTTGGAATCGAAGTACATTGGAATCTTTTTGAAGATGTAACCATAATCCATCAGTTGTGATCTCATCCATACGACTTGAGCACAACATGCTGACATGGCCACGTATTCAGATTCCATTGTAGACAGTGCTGTACAATCTTGTTTCTTCGATTGCCAAGATACGAGCTTGTCACACAAGAATTGAACTCACCCTGATGTACTTTTCCTTGTATCTAAGCACCCTGCATGGTCAGCGTCTGAAAAAGAAACAAGTTCAAACCCAGAATCCTTTGGATACCAGATCCCCAAATGAATGGTTCCCTTTATGTATCGAATGATCCTTTTAACAGTAGACAAATGATGTTCTGTGGGTCGTGACTAATAATGGGAACATAGATACGTGGCAAATACAACATCCGATGGCTAGCGGTGAGATACATGAGAGACCCAATCATACTACGATATTTCGTAGGATCAATGGGTGTGCCATGTAGATCATCATCTAGCTTTGGGGATGAGGAGGACATGTGGATGTTATAGGTGTCACAACTAGTCATACCATGCTTTTTCAATATTTCCTGAGCATATTTGGACTGACTTAAAAATATACCACGGGGTGATTGATGAACTTGCAGTCCTAAGAAGAACTTGAGTTCACCCATCATGGACATCTCAAATTTTTGTTTCATAAGTCTTGCAAAAGCGTTTCAATATTTTTTATGAGTTGAACCAAAAATGATATCATCTACATAAATTTAAACAGAGAGAATATCCTCCCCGTATTTTTGTATAAATAAAGTCGTGTCAACTGATCCTTTAGTAAAATGATTGGCAAGTAAGAATGCAGACAGTTTTTCGTACCATGCCCTCGGGGCTTGTTTAAGGCCATAGAGGGCTTTCTTGAGCCTGTAGACGTGGTTCGGATGCTCTGGATCGACGAAGCCCTCTGGTTGTGTAACGTACACCTCTTCTCGGAGTTGTCCATTGAGAAATGCCGTCTTCACATCCATTTGGTATACCGTGATATTCTTGTGAGCAACGTACACCAGGAACATTCGAACAGCCTCAAGAGGCGCCACTGGTGCAAAAGATTCTTCAAAATCGATCCCTTCTTCCTGACTGAACCCTTTAGCCACCAAGCGGGGCTTGTTACGAATAACTGTACCATCCGCATCTAACTTATTTTTCCAGATCCACTTCAAACCGATGACATAAACCCCAGCTTGTCTTTCTACCAATTCCCAAACTTCCAACCTCTAGAATTGATCCAATTCCTCTTGCATAGACTCAATCCAGTTGTCGTAGGTAAGGGCTTCTTTAATGTTTTTGGGTTCGGACTGACAAATGGTGAGTGCATAAATGCAGGTTTCACCGTCTGTATGAAGTCGTTGTCGTGTCATGACAGGGTTTTCTGGGTTGCCAATTACATTCACAAGGGGGTGATCCTTTGTCTATTTGTGTGTTGATGGGTAGTGTTGATAAGTATGGTGCAGATTTGACGGTTCCAAATTACGTGTGGACGACTCTTCGATATCAGGAATGGTGGGAGCCGGCGCAAATGGAATGAAGAATGCATTGCCGTCATAATCTGCTGGTGTGGGTACTTCAGAAGAATGTAGAGGGGGATCTTTAGCTGCAGATGCAGAAGTAGAAGCTGTTTGATCTATTGATGATGATGTGTCTGGTTGAGGTGCATCTTCAGCAACTGTTGTGGTTGTAGTCACTGGTGTATTAGGTACATGATTATCGACGAGTGGTTATGCAGCGGAACTTGTAGATACATCAAGATTACGACTCATGAGAGTATCATCAAACAATGGAGCAAACAAGTCTTCTAGGTCTTTGCGGTTTAGAGAGAAGGATGCAGCTGAAGGATCAGGGAAGTTGAGACGGTTGGTTTTGGGTCCTAAGCTGTTTTGCTCAGAAGCCATATCGGTGAGCTCATCGAAATTAACATGTATAGTCTCCTGAATCTCCCGGGTGCGACGGTTCCAAATTCTGAATCCCTTTGAGTTTTCACAATATCCGACAAAAATTCCTATGTCCGCTTTGGCTTTTAATTTCCCAAGGTCATCACGATCATTCATTGGATAGCAGATAGCCCCAATGACATGAAAGTAGTTAATGTTTGGTTTTATGCGAAGAACAATCTCATATGGTGTCTTGGTGTGCCATTTGGTGATCATGCATCCGTTTTGGGTTTAGCAGGCGGTTGAAACGGCTTCTGCCCAGAGATAATCCGGTAGTTGAGCATTGATCAACATCATTCTTGCAGCTTCCACTAAAGTTCGGTTTCGTCTTTCGACCACGCCGTTCTGTTCGGGGCTGCGAGCAATGGATGTTTGATGTTCAATACCCACTTTCTCATAATACTTCTAAAGAGTCTGATTCTTGAATTCAGTGCCGTTGTCTGTGCGAATTTTTCTAACGGTGTTGCGTAACAGAACTTGAATCTTTGTGAGAAAGGTGATGATCATTTAAGGAGCTTGATCTTTTGTACGAAGGAAGTATACCCAAGCCCATCTCAAGAAGTCATCAACAATTACCAGTATATACCTCTTCCCATTGATAGTTTGAACACGCATAGGGCCACAAAGATCCATATGAAGAAGTTGAAGAACGCAATCAGTACTGTGCTCTGGTTTAGGAGGAAATTGAGCACGAGTACTTTTTCCTTGTTCACAAGCAGGACACAGATGATCTTTGGCGTATCTAAATTTTGGAAGACCATCGACCAACTTTTTACGAGCAAGCTTGGTCATTGTTTTGAAGTTCAGGTGAGACATACGTTTGTGCCATAGCCATGCTTTGGTGGGATGTGCCTTGGATAGGAGACAAATCGGTGAAGAAGCTGTCATGTCTGAGAAGGAAATAGTATAAAGACTGGTGCTGCGTTTTCCTTTCATAAGGTCATTTTCTTGAAGATCTCTAACAAAACATGTTTTCTCCCGAAAAGCCAATTCCAAGTCGCCATCGCAAAATTGTTCAACGGAGAACAAATTATGACCAAGGCCCTCGACATAGTAGACACGGCTAATTTTGATATTCCCGTTGACATAATCACCATAACCCATGATAGCTGCGAAATGATCATTCTCGAACCTGACAGTGCCTATGAACTTCGCGACGAAGTTTACTAGAAGCTTTAAATTGCTTGTCATGTGCCGGGAACACCCGCTATGTAACACCCTAACCCGACAAGGGTAAAGATGTTACACAAATGGTTTCATATCAGATATAACAAAGCATACATTCAAACGTAATACAAAGATTCTCAATGGTTACAGAAGAAATAATGAAATTACAAGGTTATAAAAGCGAATACAAATTCTAACAATGAAATAACTTCTAATCATCTCTAGGCCAAAACTATCAAGTCTTCTAAGTCCAAAAGTCTCTTCACTCGTACCCATCTTCCAACTAAAACCTGCCGCACACGAAAAGAAAACGTGCGGCTGAGCTTAAAAAGCCCAGTGAACAGATACATAATACAAGCAAAGATAACGAAACGGTAATACAATGAAGTACTGGAAGTGTCATAAGGTATAATCAAAGTGAAAGAGAAATAAGGAAGTATAGGATAGTCATCTACCACGAGCCCATAACTCAAAGTCATAATCTCAACATCAGAAACTCAAAGTCATAATCTCATAATCAGAGGGGATACCTCTCAGGCAACCAGATAATATGAGGGGTGGCCTCATGTATCAAAAGGGGTGGAGTAGCTAGCTCCCAGAAATGTGAAAGGCGTGTATAGCACACATGCACCAGTCACCTCAAAGTCATACTCAAAGTCATAGTTAAATCCACTAAACAAAACAAACCTAGGATTGCAATCCATACGCCCCCACTCAAAGTCAATCTCAAAGTCATACTCAAAATCATAGTAGCCATGGCAGATAATATAAAAGGGGACGGCGTGAGAAATCACTCCCCCACACAGGAGTCATGCCAGTGGTGCATCACAGACATGGCCAGGTTACCTTCCTGGCTAGGAAACAAAAAGGTGGCTCGGGTATCAAACTAAGAGTCAGGTCTCAAGGTCATGCAAACGGTTTCATCTCAAAGTCATATCAAAGCATATCTCAAAGTCATATGAAAAGTGAATCTCAAAGTCATGTGAAAAGGTTCATATCAAAAGGTTCATAGAAAAAGGGTCATAGCAAAGGTTCATAGCAAAAGTTCATAGCTCAACATCGAAGCATAGGTGATAAGACACCCTTTCTTAAAAAGGGTAGAGTATCCGTACCTTATGACGAAAGCACAAACAGAAACAAAGCACAGAAAAGTAGAGAACAGCTCAAAGTCACTCCTTCTTCACACCTAAAGGGGAAGAGGAGAATTACAATCTTTCCCATTTAAGTAACTTTCCATTTATAGCAGGTTTCCATATTTGGTAAGTTTCCTCTTTTAGAAAGTTTCCATATTTAGAAAGTTGGATCAACATACTTAGTTACACCATTATTTCTGGAATTAGGGTATCTTTTATCACATCTACCTATTAGGTCCTTAAGAAAATACAATTTACACTTTACACCCTTTAGTTTCAAAAGTTACACTTTAGACCTTTAATTGTTCATAGTTACACTTTAGCCCCTTCATTTATCAAAGTTTCACAATGGTTACTCATTTTATCATATTATAAGAATGTATCCTCAATTTTACAGAATTTACACAATAGGTCCCTCTAGTTTACAAGGTTACATATTTGGTCCTTTAATTTATAATCTCAACTTTAAATTAATAACAATTACATATTAACCCCTTAAATCACCAAATTAACACATCACCCCTTGAATACATTAACTTACTCAAAACAGCACTTACTTTCCAGAAATGGCAAGTTTAGTCCCTCATTTTAATTATTTTATAATTCGAACCACTTTAATACCCTAAAAACATTTTAACCCTCTAAAATACAAAAATGACACTTGACCCCCTCCTTTTATATTTTATACAGTAAGTATATGTCCCAAAATAAGTTCTAAAAATAACCCTTAAGTTTTAAAAGTTACAAAACTCACCCAAAACATTTTTAGCAAATCGTATAACACTTTATTTAATCAAAACCCTAATCCTAAAAATACAAATCATTATCCAATAATTATACCATCATTAAATCCTCATTAAATGACCAAGAACAAGCCCTAAATCCAAACCCTAAATCGAATTACACTTCATTTCTTTTTTTTTTCTTTTTAATTTCTTTAAAATCGGTAAAACTAAATAAATCAAGAATAATTATTTTAGGCCTTAACAATTCGAAATATCATTTTTCCCAGATTAGTATGATCATATGGAGTCCAAATAAAATAAATATGAAGCCTCAAAAATTCGAATTGAATTATTTAGGGTTTATACACGTTTTTAAGATTTAATTCACTAATAATTGTTAGATCATGCATGGATCGACTTTTACATTTTATTTGGTGTTCATAACATATATAGGGTCTGAGAAAAATACCAACTCAAGATTTGAACGTGTAGAACGAGACGCACGATTTTATTTATACGCGTAGAGCCAACATACACCAATAATCACCACGACCTCACAAATGATCTTCTGACCTTGCAATCAATTTTCCCACACCATATACGACATGAGGATCATGAGAAAAATCACAAACAAATTTTATGGAAGTCGTACGAATTAATAACGAGATACCTTCTTTATAGGCGTACGAAAAGAATAAGTCTCTCAAAAATAGAAAACGAATGAGAACAGCTCCAATCCAATTTTTCCTAGGTTGTACATGTTATAAGGAGTGTGAGAAAAATAAGAATCGAATTTTAGGGTATCGAATGAATGAGAAACGATTTATACCTTGTTTTCTTGTCGCGATAAGGGAAAATTCACCAAAGACGACTCGAAAGAAGAACACCTCCACAATAATTTTTCTAGGGATCTTTAGATGTTGCTTGATCTCAGAAAATTGTGTTTGGAATTTTTGGGGATCGAATGAAAGCTATACGAATTATTTTGTGTGTGTGTATTACTCGGCAAAACTAGGGTTTTAAGAGGGATTAATGTGTGATTGATTTAAACAAGGTATGGCCGGTCAAATGGGGAAGGTTGACCATAAATTTCGACCCTATTTGCTGGAAATTAAGTGAGAGTTAAATGGGATTGATTTAGTCTTAATATTTCCAAAATTTTCAAATTTAAAATACATATATACACTTTAAATTCACACGGTTTGGTGTAGGGGTATTTTAGTAATTTTACCACTCATATAAATGTTAAATAAAGTTCTCAAAATTATTTGGATCATATCTTGTGCATTGCCAAAAGTTTGGAATTTATTTGATAATTATTAAGCTTTTAATTAAAATTTTAAATTATAGGGGCAAATTGGTAATTTTGCATGCTTTCAGATTTTAGGTGTTACAACTTCTTCCCCTCTAAAAGAAAATTTTCGTCCTCGAAATTTGAAGTCGCGAAGTTAACGAAGTCGTGGCAATCACAAAAGATCGTCAGAACATTCTCACGTTCGAGCAGGTTCTTCCAAAAAGAATTTCCAAACCAAGTAGTTTCTCATGACTCGAATCAAAACGAGGTGGGTTCAAATTTCTCAGAAAGGAACACAATTAGGTTAATTCAGAACAAAAGGTCCATACCACATAAAATGAACTATAGGTGAGTTTTCATGAAGTTCATATGAGATACAAACGAGAATTCAATTCCAATGATAACGTACCAATATACGGATGCTAATCGAATTTCTAGGAGGAGGTAAAAACAATACGTAAGGTTTACATCGAATTGATTAAGCAGATTAGGTGAGCGTACATCAAATTGTAGCAACCATGAGGTGATGCAATTTTATAACTCTTTAGCTTTTCAAATAGTTTCGGCTTTAACAGAGCCTTCCAAAGGTGTTCTCATAAACAAACAGGTTTTGTTTTCTCAGAATCCAAGATGTCATGGCATACCCATAGCGGATCACAATGAATAGTTTCAACGAATGCAAAACGTAGATATAGAAGAATAAATTGAATCCATACGGACAGAAAACATATCGTTAGATATCATTAATTAGCAGAAGCTCCATAATAGCATATAAGATTTATCATCGGAAGTGCAGAGGTCAGCAACACGCTCGTCGAGTATTTAAACGTATCAAGTCGCATATCAAAGACAACAATTAACTGGATAGGTAGAATGAATCCAAAGTCTCACAAATCGCGGATGTTCTAATCAGAGGTCAAATTCTAAGCTTCTTAGGTACTTCCTAAGATATCCTATGCCCACGATGAGTGCACGTTATATGGTGTAAGTATTATCACGTTGATCAGGCGTCATAATACTAGCACCACATAAGTATGCCCTTATGATGGTCATACTTTATCTCAAGTCGTAATCAGAACCACCTATCTTAATCCACCTAGTACTTCTATAGACATCAAAGATCAACTAAATACAAATGTCAAAATCCGAAGACGAAACAAAACTATCCGCACGAGTATCAAAATCCCAGATTTCCGAACTAACGTGAGGTACGCCGTTACTAACATCATATCTTCCATCATTATCCAAAAACTCTTAAACCGGTTATCATCGAACATACGAAAATAGGCACAACTGATATGCTACTCGAGAACTTAGATCATAAGAGAATCTTTTAACGATATGACGAAACTTAATAGAGTCAACTAAAGCGAATTTTAGTCGCTAAGAATTCCGGTCTGAACAGAATCAATTCTTCCAAATATGAAGGATTTGTTTTACAACTTTCGCTCATTCAACACATCCAACCTCTTCAAGTCTGGTAAATCTGTCTTCATCTGTCTATCAATCGGAAGTGAAAACCATCATCAGGAACTTGTGTCTGGTTCGCTGAGCCTCCTGCAGTTCTTCTTGTAATGTGATAGGTATTGTGGATTTCGGGAATGATCTTTAAGTCTCTTCATCATACAGTCTGCTTCCGCTCTCAATTCATCTTAGTACAACCAAGATGAATAGGGAAGTGAGACTGTGCGTCTTCATCAGCTCCGGGTTCGCCGTCTTGACTAAACTTCTTCTTCTGCATCACCAACACTTCTGTCTTGAAAAGGAATGTCTTCACTCTTCAGGGTAGTCTCCGATGTTGTTAACTCCAGGTCAGGCAAAGAACACCGTTGTCTTAAAAATATCCATCTCCCAGAGTGTACAAATGATCTTTAAATTTCTAACAAGGTGCAAAATAATCTCCATGCTCTTCCCTTTTTGTTCCAATGAACAGGTATGGTTCGACAGACGTCTTTGCTAGATGCCCAGACAATCACGTCAAATCCTACCTCCTACTCCGGTGCAAAACTTGGTGGTCCATCAGGAATCAATTTCAAAAAGTCCAGGATGCTAAACAATGTTCAATACAATGCTCATGTTCAGAGAGTTCAAGCGCCAAAAGCTTCTAAGATAAGGTTTAGTCGTTGAAATACGAAATGGTTTCTAGGAACACTTCAGTACTCGAAACAACATAACTTCAAGGGATGCCAAAACCAATGCGGAAAGTTAAAGTTCTGACTTATATAGCTGAGATGAGTTCTAACAGATTTACAAAGGTGAAGCACACATCGCACAAAATTTATTTCAAACATTTCTCAAATCTTATTCGGAAAAATTCTCATAATTCAACGGAGGTACGCGAAACGTTAATGCCATAAGAAATTCGAGATAAAATTCTAAACAATACAGCTACTAGGCTCCTAACTCCATGCTTAGATTGGTTTACTTGCAGTAGATTCCAAGTCTGAATCCTTCTCCTCTTCCTCGCTGATCCATCCGTTCCGGTTTCCTTCTGGCTGGGGAAGTGGCTGGCTTGCGAAACCCCCATAAGTGTATCTTCCTTCATCTTCTATGCGGTCCACAAATCCGTACAAATTGCGAGGTTCAACTCGTACCACTCCTCCTTCTTCTGAAAACCTGGGGTCTCTTCCCTGGTATCTAGTTACAATGTCCTCTTCATCTGTTATTTCTGCCACGTGCAGCTGTTCTTCCGTCCCACTTATATTCATGATGGTCCTCCTTTCTTCGATCCGGCCCGGCCACATCCTAGTGGGGATCAATATCCTCTTGGCAATCCTCCTGAATTTTCCGTTCCTCTTTCGGCCGATGGCGAACCTAGTTGTCCAACGATATCTGCGGCGTGCTGGAGGTGCCATGCTGAAAATGACATAAACGATACTAGGTTTTAGAATTCGGTGGTGTCAAAATTTACTCGAAACTCAAGAAATTCACGAAAATATCATCGAACGAGCGATCGGTCAAAATTAATCGAGCAGATCGGCAACGTAAATCTTATTATTCGGAAATGCGATGAGAATATCCTTATACCCGTAGTTATGAACTACAAGACTTCCTGCAAGGACATGGATGGGTGAAACAACTCGAATAGGGTCGGGAGATTCATAGGTACTTATCAAAACAAAAGACAAATAACAAAACATATCCAATACGTCATCGCCATGGAGGTTCTCGGAATGCCTGAAGAGGCGTCAAAGTGATTAACAAAAGAATCAGAGGCAACTGAGAGTCTTTATCCAAAATGACTACCAAAAGGGATCTGAAGATAAGGATCAAATAGTGTCTGCCAATAATTATGAAATTTCTCAATACTTTCCAAATTTTATCAGGTTCAAATCTAGGTGGTGCAAAGCATAAGCTTTTGATTTCCAAAAGAGATATCAACCGACTCTAATCAAAAGCAAGGCACGAATCAGAGTAATGCGGAAGCAATGATACTCACACAGATGTCTTATTCTACCCATTCCTCACTTAGGTTCCTATAGGGAGATCCTAAAGCAATTTCTCAAAGGTTGTCCTACGAGCGCCTACAGGGAAAACTTAGTGGTCCTAACTTACACAGGCCAAGGGTAAATGTATTACGAATCGCAACCTGTCTCTGATACCATAATTGTAACACCCTAACCCAAAAAGGGTAAAGATGTTACACAAATGGTTTCATATCAGATATAACAAAGCATACATTCAAACGTAATACAAAGATTCTCAATGGTTACAGAAGAAATAATGAAATTACAAGGTTATAAAAGCGAATACAAATTCTAACAATGAAATAACTTCTAATCATCTCTAGGCCAAAACTATCAAATCTTCTAAGTCCAAAAGTCTCTTCACTCGTACCCATCTTCCAACTAAAACCTGCCGCACACGAAAAGAAAACGTGCGGCTGAGCTTAAAAAGCCCAGTGAACAGATACATAATACAAGCAAAGATAACGAAACGGTAATACAATGAAGTACTGGAAGTGTCATAAGGTATAATCAAAGTGAAAGAGAAATAAGGAAGTATAGGATAGTCATCTACCACGAGCCCATAACTCAAAGTCATAATCTCAACATCAGAAACTCAAAGTCATAATCTCATAATCAGAGGGGATACCTCTCAGGCAACCAGATAATATGAGGGGTGGCCTCATGTATCAAAAGGGGTGGAGTAGCTAGCTCCCAGAAATGTGAAAGGCGTGTATAGCACACATGCACCAGTCACCTCAAAGTCATACTCAAAGTCATAGTTAAATCCACTAAACAAAACAAACCTAGGATTGCAATCCATACGCCCCCACTCAAAGTCAATCTCAAAGTCATACTCAAAATCATAGTAGCCATGGCAGATAATATAAAAGGGGACGGCGTGAGAAATCACTCCCCCACACAGGAGTCATGCCAGTGGTGCATCACAGACATGGCCAGGTTACCTTCCTGGCTAGGAAACAAAAAGGTGGCTCGGGTATCAAACTAAGAGTCAGGTCTCAAGGTCATGCAAACGGTTTCATCTCAAAGTCATATCAAAGCATATCTCAAAGTCATATGAAAAGTGAATCTCAAAGTCATGTGAAAAGGTTCATATCAAAAGGTTCATAGAAAAAGGGTCATAGCAAAGGTTCATAGCAAAAGTTCATAGCTCAACATCGAAGCATAGGTGATAAGACACCCTTTCTTAAAAAGGGTAGAGTATCCGTACCTTATGACGAAAGCACAAACAGAAACAAAGCACAGAAAAGTAGAGAACAGCTCAAAGTCACTCCTTCTTCACACCTAAAGGGGAAGAGGAGAATTACAATCTTTCCCATTTAAGTAACTTTCCATTTATAGCAGGTTTCCATATTTGGTAAGTTTCCTCTTTTAGAAAGTTTCCATATTTAGAAAGTTGGATCAACATACTTAGTTACACCATTATTTCTGGAATTAGGGTATCTTTTATCACATCTACCTATTAGGTCCTTAAGAAAATACAATTTACACTTTACACCCTTTAGTTTCAAAAGTTACACTTTAGACCTTTAATTGTTCATAGTTACACTTTAGCCCCTTCATTTATCAAAGTTTCACAATGGTTACTCATTTTATCATATTATAAGAATGTATCCTCAATTTTACAGAATTTACACAATAGGTCCCTCTAGTTTACAAGGTTACATATTTGGTCCTTTAATTTATAATCTCAACTTTAAATTAATAACAATTACATATTAACCCCTTAAATCACCAAATTAACACATCACCCCTTGAATACATTAACTTACTCAAAACAGCACTTACTTTCCAGAAATGGCAAGTTTAGTCCCTCATTTTAATTATTTTATAATTCGAACCACTTTAAAACCCTAAAAACATTTTAACCCTCTAAAATACAAAAATGACACTTGACCCCCTCCTTTTATATTTTATACAGTAAGTATATGTCCCAAAATAAGTTCTAAAAATAACCCTTAAGTTTTAAAAGTTACAAAACTCACCCAAAACATTTTTAGCAAATCGTATAACACTTTATTTAATCAAAACCCTAATCCTAAAAATACAAATCATTATCCAATAATTATACCATCATTAAATCCTCATTAAATGACCAAGAACAAGCCCTAAATCCAAACCCTAAATCGAATTACACTTCATTTCTTTTTTTTTTCTTTTTAATTTCTTTAAAATCGGTAAAACTAAATAAATCAAGAATAATTATTTTAGGCCTTAACAATTCGAAATATCATTTTTCCCAGATTAGTATGATCATATGGAGTCCAAATAAAATAAATATGAAGCCTCAAAAATTCGAATTGAATTATTTAGGGTTTATACACGTTTTTAAGATTTAATTCACTAATAATTGTTAGATCATGCATGGATCGACTTTTACATTTTATTTGGTGTTCATAACATATATAGGGTCTGAGAAAAATACCAAATCAAGATTTGAACGTGTAGAACGAGACGCACGATTTTATTTATACGCGTAGAGCCAAAATACACCAATAATCACCACGACCTCACAAATGATCTTCTGACCTTGCAATCAATTTTCCCACACCATATACGACATGAGGATCATGAGAAAAATCACAAACAAATTTTATGGAAGTCGTACGAATTAATAACGAGATACCTTCTTTATAGGCGTACGAAAAGAATAAGTCTCTCAAAAATAGAAAACGAATGAGAACAGCTCCAATCCAATTTTTCCTAGGTTGTACATGTTATAAGGAGTGTGAGAAAAATAAGAATCGAATTTTAGGGTATCGAATGAATGAGAAACGATTTATACCTTGTTTTCTTGTCGCGATAAGGGAAAATTCACCAAAGACGACTCGAAAGAAGAACACCTCCACAATAATTTTTCTAGGGATCTTTAGATGTTGCTTGATCTCAGAAAATTGTGTTTGGAATTTTTGGGGATCGAATGAAAGCTATACGAATTATTTTGTGTGTGTGTATTACTCGGCAAAACTAGGGTTTTAAGAGGGATTAATGTGTGATTGATTTAAACAAGGTATGGCCGGTCAAATGGGGAAGGTTGACCATAAATTTCGACCCTATTTGCTGGAAATTAAGTGAGAGTTAAATGGGATTGATTTAGTCTTAATATTTCCAAAATTTTCAAATTTAAAATACATATATACACTTTAAATTCACACGGTTTGGTGTAGGGGTATTTTAGTAATTTTACCACTCATATAAATGTTAAATAAAGTTCTCAAAATTATTTGGATCATATCTTGTGCATTGCCAAAAGTTTGGAATTTATTTGATAATTATTAAGCTTTTAATTAAAATTTTAAATTATAGGGGCAAATTGGTAATTTTGCATGCTTTCAGATTTTAGGTGTTACACGCTATCTACAATCCATAGCACAATATGAATCACCTACATCTCAAGAAGAGGACATAGGAGAGTTGGAACCGGTGGATCCCGTTCGGTTAGTAATACATGTTTTGAGCATCTTTGGAACCCAAGTAAAACTAGGCTTATATTTTAACCAACACTGCCACGTCCAACTAGTTTGTGCTTTCTTCCTAGTGAACGCGCTTAGTGAATGGACTGTCCTAGGGGCAACTACGGTTTTGTCAACGGTGGTCTCAGAAACTACTGTCGGCGGCTTTCCTAAAATGGACTTAGCAGCTGTTATGGGCCTATAGGAAATGCCAGTAGTACGTTTCTGTGTTTGTGACAAAAGGGTTTTGGCAATACATTTTTGATGATTACCAGATAATACACTAGCACGATAGAACACACAGTAAGCATCAACCATAACATCATTACAAACATTCAAAGATTCAGCATTCGTTACATCATTTTCAGAATTACACTTTAACAAGTTGGATTCTAATCTAGACGTAACATGCGTTTTATTCAACTTCCAATTTTGAACTTCTACTTCAGCTTCTTTAGGTGATCCACTCTTAGGTTTCCATACTCTAATCTTCTTTTGATTCTTGTTTGTCTTGGAGCTTCTAACCTTAGGAGGGTTCCCTAATACTGTGGAAGTTGAAGCTTGCACATTAGTGGTGATAGAAGATGATATCTTATGAGTCTCGTCGACTATGTACATTCCTGGTGCAATCACATTATTTGGTACAAATTTCCGTTTATCAAGAACTCTGAGTTTCTCTTTCATTTCAATGATGATGTGGTTTTGATCTTGAATTTTTTATTCCAATTTTCTATTTAACCGAACAGTGTCATTTCGATTTTCACAGACTTCAGCAATATCTTTTTCATACTAAAAAATTTGATGTTTTAAAACATCAATTTCTTTTTCAAGAGTTTGAAGTTTTGAAACAGGAACGTTTTGAGAAGATAAAGATTCATTTTGGCTTGGTAGTGCTAACTCAAAGTTAATACTCTGAGTCTGACACCATTGCAACAGTGGTTACTGGACCAACTTCAGATGAAGCATTTATTTCGGTTAAAGACCACGTTTGATTAGATCTATCTTGTTGAGGTATGAAAGTTTTACTAATATGAGGTGCTTTCGAATAATCGTATGGTTTGTTATAATGTACACAACTCAACTTAGATCGACTCTCGTCCTCGTGTTCCAGTTCCTCTTTAGTATTATATATAACAACACGCTGGAAAGTTTCATCAAACAAGTATTCTGCACTGTACAACTTAGGATTTTCCCTGAGTGCCTTTTGTAAAAAAACGTGGTTGATCATTTCCAATTGCAAATCCGCATCCTTTAGGATTTGGTTTCACAGTTAGTTTTTGAATTGTAGTTACAGAATCACCCATTTTATACACAACGTTTTGAAATTCTTTGAGCTTGGATTCCAACGCAACAATCTCCTCAAGATCTGAGTGATGCGTGGTTTTGCAACCTTAAAACAGGTTTTACCTCTCGAGGGATCTCAAGAGGCTTACAACCCCACCAGGCAGTGTACCTGACCGATGTAGTATAGTGTAGTGGTAAGTACGGGGGATTGATCGTTCTCCACAGGGAATAGTGTTCGTTAGGTATGAAAAACTACTCTAATAGGTCTAAGGGTGAGAGAAGATTCTTTTTTATGTTTTTATATTTTTTTATGAAAGCAAGTAAAATCTCGGGTTTGAAAGAGTGGGCGGAATTAGTTGCTAGTCAACTAACCCAAGTTACTACGAATGCAAATAAAATAAAATAACAGAAAATGAAAAGGTGGTAAAACTTATGTGGAGAGAAATGTGTTTACTTAGATTTCCTTACTCCCTAACTATCTTTTACCGGTTGATTAGTGTGTATTAGTTGCGTGGATGACGGGTGTATTCCTTAATACCATTCGTGGGGTGGCGTACGTACTTCCCCAACTCTACAAGCTCCTACTTCACTCCTATGTCGAGCCGGCTAGGAAGCTCCTAACATGGGATCACTAGAATTCGCTTGTGCATTAAATACAACCATAAAAACCTTTAGTACGCATTGGTTCATGTTTCTTAAGACGTTCAAGCAAGTTACCGAATAGGAAGTTAGCCAGTTTTCTTAAGCCTAACATAGATGAACAATCATCCAATACAACTAATAACACACTAATAACCAATAATCAATAGCTAGGTTTCATTAGATCTAAGCAAACACAAGATAAATCTAGCCTAGCATGTTAAACAAAAGACAAGAACAAGATAGAATCAAACAACACATAGACATATTGAATGATTAATTGATAACTTATCTTCAATGTAACATGGAAGATCTCAAGGCAAAAAGCCTTGAAAAAGCTGCTAAAATCGTCTTAGGGTTTTCACACACAAAGTTCCTCAATAAGTTCCACACTAATGACAAAAAATTGCAAAACTATATATAGACTTTCAGATCTGACGCCGTCACCTCGCCGCTTTTAGGGTTCCCGGATGGCCTTCTTGACGCCGTCCCTCTTTAGCTCTCCAAAATCCGTTCTGGCTTATCAAGGCTTGACGCCGTCAGAATTAGGCGTGACGCCGTCCCTCTTTAAATTAAGCCGTGACGACCTTGATCACATTAAAGCGTGACGCCGTCAGAATTCCATGCAAATTTCTCTGGCTTATCATGAGTAATTTTCACATCCACCTTTTCTTGCCAAGCCATGACGCCGTCTGGGGATAATCCTGACGCCGTCAAAGGTAATTTTCAGCCGATTTTGAGACTTTGTCGTTTTCTTCACTTTTATGCTCCAAAAACGTCCAAAATGCCTCCTTTTCCAGATTTCTTCTCAAAAGTACCTAAAATGACAAAAGGAACGATTTAGGGCGATATTTGATCAAATAAATACGATTTAGGGCTTAAATGACCCCTTAAAAGCGGTACACTTTTCGCTTCATCAAATACCCTTACACTTGAGATTTGCTTGTCCTCAAGTAAATGCGCTTTTATTCTAATCAAAATACAAGTTAGGGGTCATTTAACACTAATATAAAAGTAATTGCAACAAATAGTCGTTCCACTTTAATCATAATAAGCACGGAGATTATAGACTAGCACCTCACAAGTAGTGTTTAGATACTCACATCTCTCAAGTGTCATCAAAATAAATCTCATAAATGAAAACGGATAATATCTCTCACTACCTGTCATAGCAAATAGATTACCATAGGCTTGGGAAAGGATCGAAAACCTCCTCCACTAGGCGTAAGCACCTAAGATAAACTATCAAAGAGGGCTTTTAATTGGGTTATAACGTTAGGTGTAGGGATATGATAAACACGGATTTGTTGGATAAAGGATATTTTACTGGTGGCGAGTTAAAGATCTTGATTAATTACATGTACTATACAATGTTGCTAAGCCAAGACTCGACTCGATTTAAGCTAATGAAAGAAAATAACAAAAACATAAGATAAACATAAAATGAAACGGGATGGTAGTCCGTATGATTTTTCTACTTTTCTTTTTCTCATTTTTTTGTATTTTTCTTGAATTTTTTTTTTTTTTTTTTTTTTTCATACATTCTTGCCCTACCATCCAAAATAATAAATCATAGGGGCGTTGCATTCCCCTTACACTTGAACTTTTACATAACTTTACAAATAACTATTCTAATGACTCGAATTAAGATAATTAAAACACTTGGAGTACTTTTAAAATATTTAGCACATATGGGGGTAATAAATGATGTTCTTCCCCATTACTCCATTACACTAGTACTTTACCCATGAGTCCCAATCGTCCCAAAACAATATGTACAAGGATATGACTCGACTTAGCAACCATGTAATCAATTAGATAATTAACTTGGGTTTAAACAAATGTTGTCACAATAATGCACTAAAGATGAGTGCATACAAGGTAGGCTAAGGCGATTTGGGTGTACATTTTAGTGGGGTGTAACAAATTCTTCCTTTAAGTAAAATGCTTAAAAGTCGAAACGAAAAGATAGGCTCTGAGGGGTGTACTAGGGGTATCGTGTACTAAAAATGAGTACAACGCAAAGGGTGTGGGAGAATTACTTGACCAATGTAGCCAATGTAATTATAACAAAAACACAGGTGTAAAACAATGGGTTAATACTAATGCCTCTTATCATGTAGTAAATCTAACTACACGAATGTAGTCTCACTTGTGGCCTCGGAATGGTCCTAACGCAAGTTCTAGAATCTAAGTGCTACCGGTACACACATCATAGCATAAATGCTTTTCCTACCAATTCTAGGGGCGAACCTCACATATTTGGGGGTGGAAAATTTTTTAGTGGTACGGTTTTTGTGCTAGTCATATAACTCCTATCGTTGATACAAAAGTTGGGCGTTCCTTGTTAAGACTCCTATTCTCGTACCAATTAGATCTTAATGCTTGATGGAACCTGCGCACTAAGAAAAAGAGCAAACACCGTTAGGCTTATCGAGGGATTGTCTCCCCCGATTATCCTCCGGCGTGAGAGTAAGTAATCGAAGTTTAGGGTTTAGTGAAGAGTTAGAGTTTTGTGTAGGTCGTTATCTCGTAGTGAATAAGGAGATCCTAGCCTTGTATTTATAAGGCATGGATTAGGGTTTAGGCGTAGAGTGGGCCGCTATCTGCCGGGCCTGGCCCACTTGTCGTGGGTCAGTCCAGACCATACGTCTACAAGCCCCCAAGTTTAGTGTGAGATAGTGCGTGGCTATGTTATGCTAAACTTAAGTTCTGTTCATGGCCGCGTAAGCCCAACCAACTATGACGGCGTGACCATAACGCGCAGCCCAAATGCGACAGTGCGCACTGGGTCTGTGGTACAGTGCGTACTGACCATGTTGGCGCGAATTTGTAGGCGCGTCCTTGTAGGCGCGTCCTTGTAGGCGCGACCTGAGTAACATTGACATTGCGATTGTGATTGTCTCACAATGGTGAAGGTGGATTCCGTATGCTGCATCCTGGGTAAGGGCGTGCCTTTGTACCAGTAGCGGTGCAGCATGGTGCGACAGAAGACGTGCTTCTGTGGCAGAAGTGTGCTTTGTCCGCGACAAACGTGCGCGTTGTCCGCGACAAAAGATGCGCGTTGTCCGCGACTAAAGATGCGTTTTGTACGCAACAGAAGTGCGTGCTGTGCACGCTGTGTGCGAACATTACATTCGTCTTTACAAACGACAGAGGACGTCTCCCCTACGGCGAGATGGTGCGAATTTTCAAATTCGTCTTTGTACTGGGCTCGCGATACCTCTTACGTACGATCTGCTTCCAAATATACCTGCGTGATGCGTACTCACACAGTGCGTATCCTGGTAGCCCCCCAAGTTTGATGGTGCTACTCATGTAGGAGCATTAAACTTACTTATTCAAATTCTGGAAAAAAAAAAAACTCAATGCAAATATTAGAAGTATATGCTGCGCATCGCAACATATAAAAGATAATGAAATAAAAAATTAGCGCATAGCATATATATAGCACATAGCATGTAAAATAGCGCGAATCACACCTATCGTGAGATGTTACAGCTGCATAAACAATTAATTATTTTGTTTTTCTTTTTTATTATAGAAAAAACAATGGCGCGGATGGATGTACCATGACCGCGACTAATAGTTTCAATTGCACGCACAGACGCAGATGGATGTATCGTGACCGCATAGACTCTAACGTTTGTGGATGATCGCAGATGACCACGGCTTTTGTCCAGTGCGCTCATGGCGATTGACTAGCATCGTGGTGCCTGTACGTGACAGTGCGCTCATGGCGTCAGTCTGCGAAGATCTCTATACGCACGGCCTAACGCGGGTAGATTTATCGTGACTGCGCTGTTCGCGGCTAAAAGATATAGTAGGTCCGATCGTGCGGACTTAGTGTGACTTAGGTAAAATCGTGTTTACCAAATTAAAAGATTTATGTAAAATCTTTACCGATTTAAAATATATGCGATAGGTTGTACGTTACAATAGCATAATAATACAAATCGATACAGTAGCAGAATTATAATACAAGTCGATTTACAATTTAATTCTACCAATAATTGCGCATGACAAATCAATTATAGATAACATGGAATATCTTTTAATTGCAGTACAGAATCAAATCAAATCATGATGGGTTTTAATCAATCAAATCGTGTTGACCAGTAATAAACAAATCGATTCATTAATTGCAAGTACGAGTTATATCTTTTTGACTAATAATTCGCGGTACGAATCAATAACAAATAATAAGATACTTATCTGTTGACTTGTTGTTCGCACAGTAAAGATTCGCATAGTAAAGAATCAAAATACCGGTGTAGTTTTCCGGTGATTGTGAGATCACGAAACTTGTCGTGTCCCACGGATGGCGCCACTTGTTGATACAAAAGTTGGGCGTTCCTTGTTAAGACTCCTATTCTCGTACCAATTCGATCTTAATGCTTGATGGAACCTGGGCACTAAGAAAAAGAGCAAACACCGTTAGGCTTATCGAGGGATTGTCTCCCCCGATTATCCTCCGGCGTGAGAGTAAGTAATCGAAGTTTAGGGTTTAGTGAAGAGTTAGAGTTTTGTGTAGGTCGTTATCTCGTAGTGAATAAGGAGATCCTAGCCTTGTATTTATAAGGCATGGATTAGGGTTTAGGCGTAGAGTGGGCCGCTATCTGCCGGGCCTGGCCCACTTGTCGTGGGTCAGTCCAGACCACACGTCTACATCATATAACTCCTATCCGTGAGACGCTCATTAAGATCAAAGTTTCACTCCTATATGTTGTAAAAAAATTTAAATTTGGCACTAAAATTGCCCTAACAGGTATTTATCTCAGTTTTATTACACATCTACTATTAAACAAATAAAAATCAAGTGCAATTGTATTCTCTAATCGTACTTTTACCCCCCCCCCCCTTACACTTAAGATGAACATTGTCCCCAATGTTCAAATAACAAGATGTAAAAGAAAAAAGTAAAAGAATGAAATCAAATACTCCCCTGATTCGTTCGGTGGATAATGAAGTAACACGGTTAAATCTTCTTCCAAGAGAATGTAAAAGCTCCAAGACTAATGCATCACCAATAGGTTGATTCCACATACATCTCCTTGTCCAAAATAACCTGTTAAACCTGAGAAAACAAACACGAAAACCTGCATAACATCGGCGGGATAAACTCTATATATAAGGATATAATGCTTGTGGAATGATAATTTTGCAGATTCCTGGAGATTATAAGTTATAGATTTAATAAAAACTTTTTATGAAAACAAAACTTTCAAAAATTTTCAGAAAATTAAACCTGACGCCGTCAGAAATGATCTGACAGAATTCTCATGTTACGTTTCCGGAAAAATTTTGGAAAAAACCTACACCTTACTTCCTGGAATTCCTGCAAAACATCATTATGACTCGATACAAGCATTTGACTCAAACAAATACTAATATGTATGTTCATTTATTATTATTACGATTCATGTTCATTTGTTCTAATAAACCGATTTAGATTTCCCTTACACTTAACTTTTGCAAAATACCTTTATATGTAGTTAAGACGAAGTTAAAAACAAAATAAAGCATTTTCACAAATTAGTTTTGAACATGAATCAATAATAATAAAATTTAAACATACATACGGAAACAAATAAAATCAAACAAACAAATAAATAAACACACAAAACAAATAAAACTTGGGTTGCCTCCCAAGAAGCGCTTTTCTTTATTAACGAGTCTTGTAGCTAGACTCAAAGTCACGTACATTACGTGATTCCCTCATTGGCCACTGTTTCTAGGCCATTCTCCTTTGACTCTCTGTCAGAATCACTTTCATAGTGAAGGTATTTCGGGTCCTCGAGATCAAAGGGATTGTTTTGGTATTTAGAACTAAGCTCCTTATCATGCCTAAAGAATCCACTTGACAGGTCAAAAGTGTCCTTACATCCCCTTCTCACATCATCATCACATAACACGAGTTGGGAACTTAACCCATCGAGCCTGTCATAATCAATCTCCTTGAATTCTCTCATCTTGTAAGGCGTTTGGTATGAGATTTCCCTAATCCCATCGGTGAAAGTCATGATCCCATTGAGCTCGTCCACAACCAAGCTTGTGGCCTTGCAAAAAGGTGCCCCAAAAACAACTTGTGATAACCTGGGATCGATGTACTTTTCGATATTATCGACGATTGCGAAGCTCATAGTGAATGTCATGTTTCCTACAAACACCTGTACATCATCATCTATGCCAATGTCGTCCTTCCCTTTATGCATCATTCCCCATCTGCAAATGTTGTTATAATGAAACAAGGACATCACATTTTTGGGTAAACATGTGTCAATGTAAACATTATGAAAATGCTTGTGACCAATCATGCAAGGTATTTTGAGATTATTCGGATCATGTCGCTTAATTCGGTCAGGCCTTCTACCGTGTAGCCCCCATGTGTTGCCACTTGCTGATGGTTGATACTCATATACTTCTTCACAGCCATCCCGAAAAATCACTTTCCTGACACCATCGGTAAATAATGCACTCCTATCATCCTCATCGAGTATTACACCCGTTGCTTTTATGAATGGTTTGCCAAGAACAAGGCCAGTTAAGGATGGGCTGACGATAGAGTTCATGTTATTAATTACAGTTAGCTCGATATGAAAGAGGAACTTTTCTATCATAATTGGTACCCTTCTTATTACCCCGATGATATTAAACCCTTCATAATTGACCTGATTGGTGAAGGCTTCGTTATATAGAGTAAGGGATATTGCATTTATAGAAGAGTCGGGGTTTATATAGGCATCTTTTATAAACTTCTTCCTAGCGGTGCAAGACACCTTAAAGACCCTGTGAGCGCCATCCTCTATTCTCTCTCCAAATTCCACAGGCAAATTTTCTGTGCCCCTCTCAAGTTCCTCCACTAGGGGGCGGTCTAGCAATCCTGGAAGCCCATGAGGCATTTTGGGTTTCTCTTCCGAGCCCACCCCATCATTCAACTCTATAGTATTAGAGTTCTTTAGTGAGTCTAGATAGTCGCCGGGCGCCTCTGTGTTCTTTTCGGGAACTTCACCCTCCATTTCATTGTCCATATTCGTGGTTGATTGTTGGTCCAGATTGGGTTTAGGAACAGGCATTGTTGTAATGGTGTTCACGAAGTGGAGAGGTTTCGAAGGGGTATGAGTATCTCCAGTTTCTTTTCCGTTTTGTGATATGTGTTTGAAGAGTTTACTAGGGTGCTTGATTTTTACAGGAGGGGGTGTTTGGTGAGTCACCGTGACAGATTTGATCTCATTAAATCGTGCCAACTCACAAGTCGACCTGCCAGCAAGGCGATCATTGATAACCTTTAACAGGTTATCAACCTTGTTGTTCATATCAACTTGTTGTTGTCTGAATTGATTCTCAAGTTTGGAGAGCTGTGTTTCTTGAGAGAGAATGAATTTTTGCAGTGATTCCTCGCGATTTTGTTGTTTATGCGTCAGTTGCTGAGGATAATGTTCAGACCAGGTGAGTGGGGGAGAGTCATTGAATGATACGCTTCGAGTTTGGTTCCAATTAAAATTTGGCTTACTCTTCCATGCCTCATACCTATCTTCGGAATTCTTGGGTCCATAATTAGTGGTGAGCCACTCATTTCCCGCCTTATCGATTCGCGAGGATGCGAATTCTTTGAAAGCCTGTTTGGGGAGTTCCATGCAATCATGAGTGTCGTGGGGACCACTGCATAATTTACACGAAGAAGTGATTTTGTTCACTTGGCTTGAAGGTTTAGGAGCCTCGTAGGATTTCATGAGAAACTTGACTTGGTCTTCAAGTTCTATGATCCTACGGTCGGGAGTGCTTGAATTGTTCAAAGGCAAAGATATTGCCTTGACCGTTTTATTCAAATCACGGGGATCACTCCAACTTTCGTTGTCATAAAGAGCAAGATCCTCTAGGAGAGCCCATGATTGTTCCGCACTTAGATCACGTAGCTTACCACCAGCCGCTTGGTCAATGGTTTGCCTCGTGGAGAGATTGATATGGTCATAGAAGATTTGGACTTGGAGCCAAAGTTCTAAGCCATGGTGAGGGACTTTTTGGAGTGAGTACTTGAATCGAGTCCATGCCTCGTAGAGGGTTTCGCCTTGACGTTGTTGGAACATCAAGATATCATTCCTTAGCTTGGTAGTTCTTCCCGGTGGGAAAAAATGAGCAAGGAAACGAGTGGTGAGATCATCCCAAGAGGTGATGGATCCTGCGGGTTGACGCTCTAGCCATTGACTAGCTTGGTCCCGCAGAGAGAATTGAAAGAGACGCAGTCGGGTCTTCTCTCGAGTGGCAACATCAAGGTCTATAGAATCAACGATTTTGAGAAAGTCCTTGAGATGTTGATTAGGATCTTCAGAACGAAGTCCATGGAATGCGCATCCATTTTGCACCAACCGGATGGTGTCGGATTGCAAGGGAGTGACATTGGCTCCTTGAGTGAGCTCAATGGTGTTTCGATAGCCATGGTGGCTAGGACGGGAGTACTCACCTAAAGTACGGGCTCTAGGAGGTTGTGGTGGTTGTTGTGGTGGTGGGTTGTTGGGATTAAGGATATTACCATCTTCCATGATGTCGAATGGTAATGGTTACGAACAAAGAAACGAAGAAAATAGATAGACTAAAGAAAACCTAGAAAAAGAAAATAAAAATCTCACTAGAAAGGAATCTACTGAGTAGACCTATAAAATAAAAATTCAACCTAAACAATAACTATTCCCCGGCAGCGGCGCCAAAAACTTGATGCGTGGTTTTGCAACCTTACAACAGGTTTTACCTCTCGAGGGATCTCAAGAGGCTTACAACCCCACCAGGCAGTGTACCTGACCGATGTAGTATAGTGTAGTGGTAAGTACGGGGGATTGATCGTTCTCCACAGGGAATAGTGTTTGTTAGGTATGAAAAACTACTCTAATAGGTCTAAGGGTGAGAGAAGATTCTTTTTTATGTTTTTATATTTTTTTTATGAAAGCAAGTAAAATCTCGGGTTTGAAAGAGTGGGCGGAATTAGTTGCTAATCAACTAACCCAAATTACTACGAATGCAAATAAAATAAAATAACAGAAAATGAAAAGGTGGTAAAACTTATGTGGAGAGGAATGTGTTTACTTAGATTTCCTTACTCCCTAACTATCTTTTACCGGTTGATTAGTGTGTATTAATTGCGTGGATGACGGGTGTATTCCTTAATACCAATCGTGGGGTGGCGTACGTACTTCCCCAACTCTACAAGCTCCTACTTCACTCCTATGTCGAGCCGGCTAGGAAGCTCCTAACATGGGATCACTAGAATTCGCTTGTGCATTAAATACAACCATAAAAACCTTTAGTACGCATTGGTTCATGTTTCTTAAGACGTTCAAGCAAGTTACCGAATAGGAAGTTAGCCAGTTTTCTTAAGCCTAACATAGATGAACAATCATCCAATACAACTAATAACACACTAATAACCAATAATCAATAGCTAGGTTTCATTAGATCTAAGCAAACACAAGATAAATCTAGCCTAGCATGTTAAACAAAAGACAAGAACAAGATAGAATCAAACAACACATAGACATATTGAATGATTAATTGATAACTTATCTTCAATGTAACATGGAAGATCTCAAGGCAAAAAGCCTTGAAAAAGCTGCTAAATTCGTCTTAGGGTTTTCACACACAAAGTTCCTCAATAAGTTCCACACTAATGACAAAAAATTGCAAAACTATATATAGACTTTCAGATCTGACGGCGTCACCTCGCCGCTTTTAGGGTTCCCGGATGGCCTTCTTGACGCCGTCCCTCTTTAGCTCTCCAAAATCCGTTCTGGCTTATCAAGGCTTGACGCCGTCAGAATTAGGCGTGACGCCGTCCCTCTTTAAATTAAGCCGTGACGACCTTGATCACATTAAAGCGTGACGCCGTCAGAATTCCATGCAAATTTCTCTGGCTTATCATGAGTAATTTTCACATCCACCTTTTCTTGCCAAGCCATGACGCCGTCCAGGGATAATCCTGACGCCGTCAAAGGTAATTTTCAGCCGATTTTGAGACTTTGTCGTTTTCTTCACTTTTATGCTCCAAAAACGTCCAAAATGCCTCCTTTTCCAGATTTCTTCTCAAAAGTACCTAAAATGACAAAAGGAACGATTTAGGGCGATATTTGATCAAATAAATACGATTTAGGGCTTAAATGACCCCTTAAAAGCGGTACACTTTTCGCTTCATCATCTGAGTTAACACGTTTCCTTATGGTTTGTTTTTCTTCAATAAGATCATTTTGACAGTTTGAAAACTCTGTTTTAGTTTTGGAAAGCTCAGAGTTTAATATGTCAATTTCTTTTTGAAATTCGAATTGCTCTTGTTCTTTTTGTGAAATCAAATCATTTTTAGAAACAGTTAACTCATGAACTTGATGTTCTAAATCTTTTACATGAGTGTATGATTGTTGGAATGCAACCTCAAATCTTTTCACACGTTTTTCTTGATTTTCATAATTTGAAAGTTGCATTTTCTAGCACTTAAGATCCTTTGTTAACAGTACGATTTTTGCTTTTAAATTTTGATTTATATCATTGCATTTATCAATTTGTGACTTTTGAGCATCTAATTGTGTTTGGGTAGTTAACAGCAGGGTCATAAGCTCTGGATCTGTATCATGCACAAAATCATTTTGTTCAATGTGATCATGATTGTCATCATCAAAAGGATCATCAAATGAAACAACGGTGTCAATTTGATCATCATCAAATGTGACAACAGTGTTTATTTGATTATCTTCTTGAGATGGAAATGATGAGTCATGTTGACCAATATTTTCTTGTGCAGATGAAGATGCAGAGGGTGATGCAATTTCATGAATAAGACATTCTGATTCAAGTACCTGAGATAAGCCGTCGGGATCATAGATCGGTCATGTCTCACTCATATTCGTCTCTTACATGTTGGCCATTAACATGACTGCAACATTAGCCTCCAGATCCTCCATTTCGTCATCGGAGTATCCATTGGCCATAAAACTCTGCTCCTTCTCTGTCAAATTTCCACCAGCTTCGTCTTTCAGTGCCATGAGAAGAGCTTCTTTATGATATGCACTACCCATTGTCCTCGGCTTGGGGCATGCATTAGCCATGTGACCAGTCCCACCACAATTATTGCAAGTAATTGATGTGTTTGCAATTCCTCTCTTTTTTGTTCCAGCAATCTGAGTCCTCCTTTGTGCATTTCCCATGTTGTTTCTACTACCCCCAGCTACATTAAACCTCTGTCTTCCAAAATTAAACTTTTGACCACCAGAATTCCCCATGTAGTTTCCTGAGCCAAATTTCCCAGAAGACCTATTCTGAATTTCAACCCGTCCATCATTAACCACTGCTTGATTCCTGGTGTTTGATGAAGACCTTAAATGATTGTTAGACCTGTTAGAGAATTTGCTAAATGCGCGAGCAATCATTGCAAAACCCTCATTCAAAGAGTTAAAGGCATCATCTTCATCGTTGTCAACATTGGAGTACATACTATAATCAGTGTTGTCGTATGAGATGAGTTGGTTATCAGAATGTTGTGAAGGTGCTTCGTATGGGACAAGTTGATTTGAAGGTTGTGGTGCAAAACCCGAATGAGGTGGTGATGGTTGAACAAAATCCTGATTTGGTGCAAACTGAGATTGAGCCATTAAAGCAAGTGGGTTTGAAGTAGGTACTGATGAAAATCCTCCACGAGCTGCTCGATCCTTGTCAACTTCAGATTGGTGTTCTTTTAGGTAATCATACAATAACCCAGAAACTTAGAGTT
Organism: Artemisia tridentata subsp. tridentata; assembly: GCA_021014915.2. Taxonomy (NCBI): domain Eukaryota; kingdom Viridiplantae; phylum Streptophyta; class Magnoliopsida; order Asterales; family Asteraceae; genus Artemisia; species Artemisia tridentata. The sequence continues at coordinate 199,548,323 of CP139502.1, forward strand.
TACAGCAATCTTTGGTAAGGTGATGTTATGGCGATCCAGATCATTGATGATGTTGGTGAAACGATGATAGTATGATTCTAAAGATTCCTCAGGTTCGATCATGAAATGTGTGTATTCCATATACAACTTAGACTCCAAGTCCTCTTGATTTAGTTCTGTGCCTTCCATAAGCAGATGTACATGCTCTCACATATCCTTGGCTGTCTTTTGGGCATCAATACTCCTGAAGATAGGATTGGGAATCCCTTGGAGTATGTAACACATGGCTAGCTCATTAGCCTCTTGTTGAAGAACTTGTTCCGTTTTTTGTTGAGCTAAAGGAATAGGGGTTGTAATTGCTTCTCTTGGTGGAATAGCATTGGGATCACCTGGAACTGTTGTAGTAGGAACCGGATATGGTCCTTCAATGATGACTTTCTTTAGATACTTACCATGAGGTTTCTTTAGCTCGATAAATTGGAGAAAACGACTGGAGCACTGCACATAATTCCCTGGTGTTAACATTGGTGGTGTGTCCAAAGACCCTGCTTCATGTCTCGACTGTTGACTGCTTATAGCTTCGCACATTTTGGTAAACCAGTGAGGTTCTCTTGAGGAAGGTTGGTAATTCTGCATTGGTTGTTGTTGAATGATTTGTTGCTGAGGGACTTGTTGAGGGAAGAACTGATGTTGTTGCACAAAAGCATGTTGTTGAGGATATTGTGGGTGATGAAATTGTTGTTGCTGATGATATTGTTATTGTAGTTGATTGTAAAAGTAGTTATGGTATGGTGGTTGAGACATCCTTGTGTTTTTGTTGATCGTGTAGACAATTAAGATGTGTGTTATGAGTTATGAGGTTTGGTTTTGGTTAAGCGGTGTTTTTGTTCAATTTCGATAGATTACTGCTCACTACAATTGCGATGACACTGTTCACGACAATTGCGATAACACTGTTCACGCTGTCAATTGAGATAAGAGTCCAATTGAGATAAAAGTCCAATTGCGATAAGAGTTTCTGATTTGCGATAACACAGAGAATTGCGATAACTCCAAGAATTCTGATAGTTTCAGCAATTGCGATAGAAATTGATAATTGCGATAAGCTTTCTAATTGCGATAGAACTTGCAATTGCGATAAGTTATCTTAATTACGATAGAAAAGGCAATTTCGATAAGTTAACAGAATTGCGATAGATCTTGCAAAATCGTAGCCTGCTGAAATTGCGATAAACCCTTGAAGACAATTTCGATAAACCCTCTTTTTACCAAAATTTCGATAAACCCTCTTTTTACCAAATTTTTGATAAAACGTCAAGTTTTTCAGATCACTTTTCCGACTAAAAAACGATGTTCTAACGGGATTTTTTCAGTTCTAAACGTTTAATAACACTAAGATATGAGGAAAGTTACGAGCTTTAACGTTAAAACTAAAATTTGATGACTTAGGATAACTTGCAACGAGTGAAAAACTAGTGTATATCTACTAAATTTCGAACAAATAACCACAAAAACCAATCGAAGCTACCAAACCAAACGTAAAAACTTATAGATAACGATTTAAACTACTCTAAAACACACTCCTAATTATCCTTTGGCGTATGATACCACTTGATGGTCCCTAATATTAACGTAACACAAGATCTACTCACTACAATTACCACGATAACAACTATAACTATGCTACGTATGAAAATGATAACAACTTAAATAATATGAGAGATAGAATGATAGAAATGAGATGAAGAGAATGATTGATCTTATTTCACACTTAAGATTAACAAAGCTTCCGCACAATATGAAATAAACCAACAATAGAAATGATGCATGAACCCTTCTATTTATAGAGTGAGATTAGGGCAACATGCACATGCTTAGCTTCTAGAAACAATTAGACAAGGTCACATGGCCCATGAGCTCCTAATGAACCATGGGCTTGAATAACAAACATAAAGCCCATTTAATCAATCTAATTAACGAAATGGCTAAGTCTTTAACTACTTGTGAAATGCGTTCCATTGGTCATCTTGTTATAGAGCAACATATTAAACGTTATGACCAAGACTTGTAAATACTTAAAAAGGTGTTCCCAACATAAAGGCTCAAGAAAAACTCGTATTCTAATTCTAATCCTTTTCCACTAAAAATAATATCACTGCACATTTAAGATTCAGTAACATGTAAGATTGATGCAGTAACAGATAAGCATTGATGCAGTACAATATTAATTGTGATGCAGCAACAGATACATATTTATGCAGTAATTATGAAATATTTTTGAAATAAAATTTCCCCTTCAGGAAATGTGTCACTCCATAAGTATTCAACTAGTTTCATCTCTTCTTTAGGCCATCTTTTGTAAATTGTTACTTTTCTATCATAGAATGACAGTGTATTAACTGATTTGTACTTTTTTGTTGGAGCGTTTTTTGTTGTTTCCTTGTTGGTTGCTGCCTTGTTTCCCTTTGATGCAGCAACACTTTTTTCCTTTTCTATTTTTTCTATGGGAATGTAATTTATTGGCGGAACAGAAACCGCATCAGCAGCTAACCCTTTTGTAGCATCTGTTATACCAATAGACAGCAATGGCAGTTTTATGAGTCTGCCAACCATCTCAGTTTCAATCATACTTGGTTCGCCTTCAATTTCCTGAGATTGTGAAACATCTTCTTCAAGATTTAGTTTTCTTCTTTTAGGTTCCTAAGATTTGGTCAAAGATACAATATCTTCAAGATCATCATTCAGCATCTTTGACTGAATCTCACCTCCCTCAACATTCCTCCCCTCCACCAACACCTCATCAACCACCACCACATCATCAACCACCTCCATCTTCTCGCCTACATCATCATCCACATCATCAACCACATCATCATACTCAACAGCATAGCCTTGACCTTCATCCTCAGCTATTGATTGATATACATCTTCTTAGGATTCACATCAACCAAATCATGCTTGTATCTAGCAAATTTTTTCAAAACTATCTTGTTTGGCGACTCATTTAAGTTATCTTTCCTTCCCTCTTCATTTCTACCTTTGTCCCCAGCGATATCATCATTTCTTCCATCTTCAACATTCTGCCCACCGATTTGATCATTATCATATTTATCTTTATCATTCTCCTCACCGTTTTCATCATTATCATCTACATCTTTATCATTCTCCTCACTGTTTTCATCGTTATCATCATCTCCATCTTTAACATTATCCTAATTTCTTCCATCCTTATCAAATCTATCTTCTTTATATGAATCAGCAAACAGATCCTTTCTTATTTCAACCACTTGCTTCAACTCCTCGTCATCAGGGTTTAATCTCAAAGCTATCCTCGACTTGTAATCAGTATCCAACATCAACTAATTACACACCACTAGATTGTCTCTTATAATTGTAACACCCCCATTTTCAAAGATAGCAGCGAAAGGTAAATCTGGGGTATCACTTCTTGATACATAATCACAGTAATAGAAAATGACTCAAAAAGAGACGTTTTGAAAAGATAAGTTATCATTCATTAAAATATTAGAGTTTTACAAAAGGAGGTCCTAAAATCTATATGAAACATAGAGTTTGAATGATAGCAGGTTTGAAAGTCCTCAAGTCTAGTGCCACTCCGTGCCATATGTTGCTCTATAACCTAGGATAACATGCTAAAAGGGTCAACACAAAGGTTAAGTGGAATACGTAGGTTTTAGTTTGTGATGGTTGAAAACAAGTTCAAGTGGGTTCCATTTTTACACCCATAGTTTGTAATAATCGCAACGAATGCAATTATCATGGAAAATGGTTATTATTGCAACTAAGCTCATGGCACCAACATATTAACATGGGGATCACCTTAGTGATATTTGAGGAACTAAAGTCCTCTAGGGGAGGTAACTTGCCAAAGTTACTTATTGTTCTCAAATATAGTGCTATTGGTACCCGGTAGGGGCAAACCAGCGGGAGTAGTCACATTCTAGATAGATCTATCCACAATATTCACGTTCACACACAAGTGATTATGGTTCATGAAATTTAGGAAATAGTGGCAGGGAAAGGTACTCTTGCAATAATGATTTAGGATAGAAAATAGGTTTATAGCATGTATCCCCCTCGCGGGTTTTTATAAAACAATCAAAACATTTAAAAGCGAGGCTACAAACTCACCTTAGTTTAGGGAAACCTGATTGATGTCAAAACTGACTCAGATATTAGACGGCTTACACACGCAATACGACCAGAAATGGATCGAGTGGGGGTCTAGGGTTTCTCGGCTAGAAAAGGGCTCGACAAGGGCTTCTAGGCTTGGTCCTCTTGGTTCTTTGGCTTCTAGGGGCTGCTATACTATTGCTAGGACTGAGTGAGAGCTAGTATGTGAGGTGGTGTGGCTGTTTGGGATGGTTTCAAATGAAATGGGGGTGTTGCTATTTATAGGCCTCGATGTTCCTTGGAGGCCAAGTTGGCGTGGTGTGGTGGCCAAAGGAGGAGGAGGGATGACTATTGACAGCTAGGGGCTGACTAGGAAGGGCTAGGGTGGTAGCTAGGGTGGTGTAGGGTGGTGTGTGGTCGTGGTTTAGCCGCGGTGGTAAGGTGGTGACAAGGTGGTGACGAGGTGGTGATGGTGGTGTGTGGTAGGTTGCTTGGTGATGACAAGCTGGTGATGGAGATGCTAGGTTGCCAGGATGACTCGTGGTGGTGTCATGGTGGTGCTAGGGTGCTAGGTTTACTACTTTTTAGGATTTAGGGCTTGATTTAGGATTAGGGTTAGATTATGGTTTAGTGCTAGGAATAGGGTTTAGAAAGTAATTAGGGACTAAGCTTATGGTTTAGGAATCATGCACCAAGTGGTTGTAACTTGTGCTAAAGAAATGATAAGGTTTAAACATGGTTTAGGCACCTAAATGACCTAATTTGGGTTCTAAGCTTAAAAGGCTTGTACTTTGGGCTCTAAGTAATTGTACTAGAGTTTAGGAAGGAAAATGTAGCTAGTATAACTTATACTTAAGCCTTGAACACTTTCAAACTAGTTTTAACTTGAAATTAGGGTTTTTGAAATAACCGTAATAGTATAGGGCTTGTTTTGGTAAAATGTTAGATATAGTAAGTTAGATTAATAGTATACTTGATAAAATAGTTTTTGTAACTTAGACTTGACATACTAAGAGGTTTACATGATGTAAACATAGAGATATTTGGCATTGGTAGTTGCGTGAGCACGTCTAGTGGGCTATGTAAGTTACTTTACATAGTTGGAGTGAAATGAAGCAAAAATCTCACCCGTGAAAATACCTTATATAGATATTGTAGTGGAAATTATGTTGATGAAAATTACGGATTGTTATAGTCTTACCCCCTAAGAGAGAAATCTCGTCCCAAGATTTAGTTGAGAGTAAGAGTAGAATGGTTTGGAGATAGATAGGAATACTTAGCATGAACTAGATTATGACGTCGTTTCAATTTCTTTCAGTGGCTGATCCTTTGTTTCTACAGTTCCTGGTTTGATGACCTATATGGTGGCAAATGCGACATCGGATTGTGCAAGGTCCTAGGTGATGCAGAGTGCATCTTTTACATAAGGGAAGGGTTCCAACATACCCCCTGTTCTCTGTTGGGGTGGTTTTTTGAGGTTATTTTGGTAGTTATTATTGTTGTGATCGTTAGATTGGTTATTGTCGTCGTGATCATTGGGGTGGATGTTAGTGTGGGGGGGGTTTCTTTTTTCATCAAACTTTCGTTTGTGATTATTGGTTTCTTGCACAGAATTGTGCTTTGTTACTTGATCCAATAACCTCTGGGCTATGTTAATGGCATCCTCCAAAGTTTGGGGCTTTGAAGCGATAACATTTCCCTCAATACTTTGAGGCAATCCTTTGATGAAGACATCTATGAGATTCTCAAAATTTGGCACCATAGTAGGACATAAGGTTGCCAATTCCTGGAATCTTCTCATATAAGTCTAGAGATCATTTTCTTTTACATTCAGATTGTAAAATTCATCTTTCATCTGCTTGACTTCCGTCCGGGGGCAGTACTTCTTAATCATAAGCTTTTTGAATTCGGTCCAGGTGGTTTTATATGCTTCCTCAATTCCCATTAGTTGGGCAAATGAGTTCCACCAGGATAGAGCTTCTTCAGTAAGTGTACCGGTAGCAAACTTTACTTTGCAATCCTCAGTACAGTTACTACGAGAGAATACTAATTCGCTTCATTCGAACCAGCGAATCAGTCCAACAGCGCCTTCCGTACCTTTGAAATTGAAAGGTTGGCAGCTCATGAACTCCTTGTAGCTACTCTTCTTCGCTACAGGAATTTCTCTCGGCTCAGGGTTCCTATCGGCGTTATTAGTCGTGTTAGCAGGTCGGGATTCTAGTGCCGCAGTCACACTGTCAGGAACTAGTTACCGGATGGCATCCTAAGTCATGGCTGGAGCAGCAGACGTTGACGATCGCTTGGGTGCCATTCTATCAATATTTGACGGATAGCACGGGGTAAGAAAGATATCACAAGTCGGTCATAATGAGGATTATGAAAATTCCGACTTAGATATTTAGTTTGATAAGGTAATATCCATCCTTCGATATTACCTTGAGGAAGATTTAAAGATGGGGAGGGGTGATTCAATAAGAGGCTCAATGTTTCTAGGGAGTGTAGGTGGAGTCAAAGGTATGAGGAAAATTTGATTGTAAAGGATTCATATTACTCATGGGTTTATAAGGATAGAGCACATGAGATGATAGAATGGATAGAGTGATGATTGGTCGTAGATGGATGAAGGTAACAATGATGAAGAAAAGGAATTGTTTCGTACAAACGGATTATGAATTAAGAAAATTGTTTGTACGAATGCCATATACTTAGGCCCACTTATTTATAATTTGTTACTTGCAAACAGAGGCGTCCCAATCTTTGCAAGTAAGAATTTATAACCTTATGGTTCGGGGATTTATAATTTCCTTATTCAAATGAAGAAGTGTCCTAATTCATTTCAATAAGATGATTATAAATCATCCTACTTAAGTAATACCGGCCCAAAACATGATATCATGAAACAGCAAGGGATAAAATCACAACTGTGTTATGTCATAAATATCTTGTCATACCCAAAATTTGACAAGCATCGTTATTTATGCCATATGTAGTTGGATTTGAAACATAAAATGAAAAGATAGAGATTTAGACTAATTGTCGGATGTGTAAGGGAGAAAAATCTGGTGTAGTCAAGGTCATGGAGTGGGTTCCAAAAGATTCTTAGGTGGGGCAGAAAAATCAGTAGAGAAGGAAAATAGGGAACGGACTTGTTTCTTAGGTGACAAAAATCCCTTGGGAACAAAGAAATATCGGGGATTAAATAGTGGTGAGGGTAATACTAGAGATGGAGGCAAAACAGTGGGTAAAGTAATAGGAGTTGGCGGGGGAATAGATGATGCTTTAACGTAGCATTCGTGTATATTTCGCAGATGTAGATTATCGAGAAAAGACGAGAAGCTTAGAGAGGCTAGTGAATTTATATTATTCCTAGAGTCTTTCGAAGAGTCAGGAAAGATGTTTCCCGGAGTAACGGGGAAATAGTCCGGTGAAACTGACGTATAGTTAAGAATATTCGGAGAGGAAAGAGTATCGAAACTGGATGGGATGATAATAGGATAGATGGGGGAAGACATGTTGGTATAATAACCATAAGATAGTTATATTTAGAATAATAGTTATGTACTATTCGCTAGGCAAACCTATTGCATATAGTGTTCTGGGGAAAGGCTGTGGCACTGAGGACTTTCTTGGAAATAGGAAAAAGTAGTTGTAGTTTAGGTTTTAACCTTGTTCTCTACAACCATGGCTCTGATACCAATCTATAACACCCCCATTTTCACAGATAGCAGCGGAAGCTAAATCTGGGGTATTAGTTCTTGATACATAGTCACAGTAATAGAAAATGACTCAAAAAGAGACGTTTTGAAAAGATAAGTTATCATTCATTAAAATATCAGAGTTTTACAAAAGCAGGTCCCAAAATCTATGTGAAACATAGAGTTTGAATGATAACAGGTTTGAAAGTCCTCAAGTCCAGTGCCACTCCGTGCCATATGTTGCTCTATAACCTAGGATAACATGCTAAAAGGGTCAACACAAAGGTTGAGTGGAATTCGTATGTTTTAGTTTGTGATGGTTGAAAACAAGTTCAAGTGGGTTCCGTTGTTACACCTATAGTTTGTAATAACCACAACGAATGCAATTATCATGAAAAATGGTTATTATTGCAACTAAGCTCATGAAACCAACACATTAACATGGGGATCACCTTAGTGATATTTGAAGAACTAAAGTCCTCTAGGGGGAGGTAACTTGCCAAAGTTACCTATTGTTATCAGATATAATGCTATAGTCACACTCCAGATAGATCTATCCATAATATTCGCGTTCACACACAAGTGATTATGGTTCATGAAATTTGGGAAATAGTGGTAGGGAAAGGTACTCGTGCAATAATGATTTAGGATAGAAAATAGGTTTATAGCATGTATCCCCCTCGCGGGTTTTTATAAAACAATCAAAACATTTAAAAGCGAAGCTACAAACTCACCTTAGTTTAGGAAAATTTGATTGATGTCAAAGGTGACTCAGATATTAGATGACTTACTTACGCAACATGACCAGAAATGGATTGAGTGGGGGACTAGGGTTTCTCAGCTAGAAAAGGGCTCGACAAGGGCTTCTAGGCTTGGTCCTCTTTGTTTTTGGGTAAAGGGGAGTAATCCTGCACCCTGGTAAGTAGATTAACCAAAAAAACGTTTAAGTACAAAGGATATGGGTGAAGTCCCATATCTCAGCCCGTTACATAGGCACTTACATGCAACCACTATATAAGAATGACACGCCATTCTTATAACTTACATAATAAACTTACTACCTACGATGACTATACAAGAAATATGAAAATGAAGAACAAACACATAAGTCATAGTCATCGTAGAACTTCATCTTGAACTTATACGGAGCAGCCTTGAACCAAGGTCACCGAACAAGCCAAAAAAAACACCTTGAGGATACCACCGACCACCACAAGTGACTCGAGCATCTTCAACATGTAAACGGTGTTTGTAGAAATAGCAAAGAAACGCCCTCCTCCCTATAACCACGAAGCACCACTTCCAATACAACAACCTAAATAACCATGGTAAAACACCCTGGATTCAGAATGTTTCAAACGTAAACACATGATCACAAAAACTATTATAATGAATCAGCATTATCGACCATATCAACCATGCAATCAGTGTATACCATACAAAAACTATCGCAAGCAGCTTCATTGCATCAAGAATACCACACTCAAAGTTGGATCAGAATGAAAACCAAGGCAACAAGATGCTACCATAGACGAACCATAGGGCATAACCACCCTAACTTACCAACTAACACATCATAATGACCAGAACCGGACCAACCCTCATGAACAGCAGTAACACAAAGTATTAGGACCAGTTTGACTATGATAATAGGGTTAGAACAAACCCTAACTACAGCGTATACGAACAGTACCCATCAATGCAATTGAGCAGCAGCAGTACACGGACCACAGCAGCATTTCATTAGGACCCGTATTGAAAACGAACATAGGGTTAATCAACCCCAACTTGCAATCAATAATGCATGGAATAATAAAGCAACAAATACACCGACCCACAATCAATAAATCAAAGGTCGGTTACCATGCAATAAGGAACGAATCTCACAAAGTAAATCCACCGACCCACGATCGATTTAACAAAAGAATAAATTAAGGTCGGTTACCATGCAAGGGATTCGTATTCCATCAGCAACGATCACAAACCAGTGAACATACATCTCTCTCATAACCCACATACCATAAACATCAATCCGAACAGGAACATGCAATAAACCGATAACCCTAATAGGGTTAACTTGCAAATCGAGAAAACCAAACCCTAAACGGATTTGTAACCGTGAAGCACCACACCAATCACCAGATCGAATTTAGAGAAGAAGATCGACATAGTAATAAGCTTATTAAATCGACATACATTTAATCTTGGACTAAATAACGATCTAAGCAATGAAACCCTAAACAACCAAATTAAAACAGATCCGATAATAAGGGATTGTTAGGGTTTCGACCAAGCATAGGGACGATATTAATTATGAAGAAAACATGATAACACCACCCCTCAACCCTAATAAACTAGATTCTAAGTTGTTAATTCAATAATCCCAATAGAGATTAATGAAAAAACTGAATGAATTGGAAGAATTTAGGTCGGATTTGTTAGGGGTGGAGGGGGGCAGAAATCGCCCCTAGAGAGAGAGAACCAGTTAGGGTTTTTCTTGTCCTAACTTTAGATACTTTTATACTAGCAGTACTAACTCAGTTAGTACTGTTAGTTATAATCTTCAGCAGTACAAACTTTAGCTTGAAAGTACTAAGTGTGCAGTTACTTAATTCCCAACAATCCTCCCCTAAACTTGTGATTTATCTCCAAATCAGCAAGTTTCTATGAATTATACCTTTAAGCTTGAGAGGATTCTTCCAAACACTTCATCTTCTCTACATCTTTTCTTCAGCCTGAATGAAAATCTTCCTTAGTAGTTCTTTTGCCATCTCTGTCTCTTCATCTACTATGAGTTTAGCAAATAACATCACAGTGAGAATACCCTTTCTCAATGGATATTCCTTTTCAGCAAGCATATATACATCAACTCCAGCTTTTGTAGATACATGGTGAACTCCACATGTATCATACAACTTCCATTTCAATCCTAGATTGTCTGCTTGAAACTTCCATAGACTATCATCTGGATTAGGTTTAAATATTCTCTTCAACTCAACCCATTATTCTTTCTCCTTGTCATCAGCTATTTTTGTTAAGTTGAACATTGCCTTGACTAACTCCCACAACCTCATCAAATCATCTCTGTCAAATGCTTTAAGCATGTATTCAAAGTGTTTGTACACCTCAGAGTGATTTCCAACCCTGATTATCTTCCAAAACTTCCTAAGTTATCAGTGTAGATCTCCAAATCTATAATTGGATATTTGGCTTGTAATGGTTCAACATTCATACCTTCTTCTGGAATAACAACCATCATCTGTTTTAGTTGTTCATCAGTTAACTCCTCTTCTTCTTCTTTTTCTGCTATAGGTAAGTCTTCACCAATCTTTTGCTTCTTTGAACACTCTGACTCCAATAGTATGCCTGCTCTCTTAGTAGTTCTGCTCTCTACTTCAGTTCCCATAGGAGTAAATGTGTTTGTTCTTCTGTAAATCTTTTCAAATTCTTTCTTGATCTCCTCAAAGCTTTTACCTTTGAAATCCTTGTGTATCCAGCCATGTTTTTCATGTAAAGACACATGGTGGTTCTTTGCTCAGCTTGACTAGGTGGTTTACGCCTCTTTTCTTTGGCCTTTTGTTCTACAGCAGACTTCTTTCTTACATTTATTAGCTCAGCTAGTTTTCTTGACTTCTCTTCAATAGACAACATCTCATCTGCTCTTAGTTCACCAAGCCTTTCTTTTAGTATAGCATCTTCATCAATCATAGCTTGAATGCTATCCCAATATTCCACCTATGCAGCATCTTGACTTGGTTGACTTTCATCTATAACCCTTTGTTCTTCAAGAAGTCTTGCTTGTTCTTCTTCATGTAGTTTCTGAGCAAAATCAGAATCATAATCTATATGTGCTTGTACTCTCTTCTTAACTTTCTTTGGTGGCTCAGTTTCTTGCATGACTCCCTTCCCTTTTATCTTTTTCACCACTTCTTCTAATATAGACCAAAGCATGAGCAGCACTAACATCAGCAGTACTAACTGTTTGACTGGCAGTACTAACAGATGTACCAGCAATATCAATATTTTAGCAGCCTCAAAACCTGTATTAACCCCCATCTCTGCATCAAACTTCCCATGAGTCTCAACATCTTCTTCAACCAATGATATATTTAGATCTTCATCTATTTCAGCATTCTTCCTCCCCTGTTTGGAAGAATCATCCAAATCATCATCATCATCATCATCATCATCATCATCTTCTGAACTGGAGGACTCAACAATATTTGCTCTTCTTTTAGCTTTGAGTGACTTGACCTTTTGTTGTAGCTTCTTCACCTTCAGAAAAAGCTTTGTATAGGCACCACCATCGAGTTTCTTTGTCTCTTTCAATTCTGCCTCCAAGTCAGTCACCCTTTCTCAATTCCTTTAGTGTCACACTGCCCTCATCACTTTCAACTGTGTGGCCTCTTAGGAGAGGTGAATCATGGGGCATTTCCCCATTAGCATCCATGTGGCTAGGGAGTCCATCACCTGATGCAAGTTCAAGAGAACCTGATACAGTAGATGTTGCCATGGGTTGGGTCTTACTGATGTTACCACTGACTTTCATCTATAACCCTTTGTTCTTCAAGAAGTCTTGCTTGTTCTTCTTCATGTAGTTTCTGAGCAAAATCAGAATCATAATCTATATGTGCTTGTACTCTCTTCTTAACTTTCTTTGGTGGCTCAGTTTCTTGCATGACTCCCTTCCCTTTTATCTTTTTCACCACTTCTTCTAATATAGACCAAAGCATGAGCACCACTAACATCAGCAGTACTAACTGTTTGACTGGCAGTACTAACAGATGTACCAGCAATATCAATATTTTAGCAGCCTCAAAACCTGTATTAACCCCCATCTCTGCATCAAACTTCCCATGAGTCTCAACATCTTCTTCAACCAATGATATATTTAGATCTTCATCTATTTCAGCATTCTTCCTCCCCTGTTTGGAAGAATCATCCAAATCATCATCATCATCATCATCATCATCATCATCATCATCATCATCATCATCATCATCATCATCATCATCTTCTGAACTGGAGGACTCAACAATATTTGCTCTTCTTTTAGCTTTGAGTGACTTGACCTTTTGTTGTAGCTTCTTCACCTTCAGAAAAAGCTTTGTATAGGCACCACCATCGAGTTTCTTTGTCTCTTTCAATTCTGCCTCCAAGTCAGTCACCCTTTCTCAATTCCTTTAGTGTCACACTGCCCTCATCACTTTCAACTGTGTGGCCTCTTAGGAGAGGTGAATCATGGGGCATTTCCCCATTAGCATCCATGTGGCTAGGGAGTCCATCACCTGATGCAAGTTCAAGAGAACCTGATACAGTAGATGTTGCCATGGGTTGGGTCTTACTGATGTTACCACTGACCTGCCCAGCTTCTAAGCCAGAAACAGTAGTGGTAGCCCTCACCATTCTGTCAAGGACATCCTCATCTGCTACATTGATTTGAGGAGGAGATCTAGGCTGAGGGACCACAGATTCCTGTCTGTTCCTTCCCCTATAGGTTTGTGTAATAGGTGGTTGTGAAGAAGATGGAGCACTTATGGGTGTGTGTTGGGACTCAACTGGGATTGTTGATCCTTTACCCTGAAGATTTTGATTTTGAACAAAAATAGTATCAAATAGTGGTACCTCTATCCCATTATACCCCCTAGATGCCATTCTCATGTTACTAAAAAGTTTTGAAGTAAGGCTAGGAGTTTTGTAAACAGTTTTGTGGGACAGAAGTAGGTTTTTGTTCTTGTTCAAAAATATTTGAATAAACCTTGGATAGATTAAAAGCTTAAATTTGCTATCCACATTTTTTACCATACCATCAAAAATTAGTTTAGAAAAATTAAAAGTCCTGTTTGTGGCTAAGCAAATGAGAGAAGTTGCAATATTGCTACTGAATTGCTCCCAAGAGATTTTCTTATAACTCAAACAGTGTAAGATGGTATGTATGAAAAATCTCCATTAAGGGGCAAAGTGTCCTTTTTGAAAAGTGAGTTTATCAGAATTGGACACATACCCCATCCTGGATAGAGTTTCAAAAATCTCAGTGTTTGGCAAGTAACTAATACCATCATCATCTGTTAGTTTGAGATGTCTCCTAACAGATGACTCAGTAAGAGTTATGGTTTTGCCACCCACTAGTGCATTTAACTCTTTGTCTCCATTATCAAGTGTAGTGGCAGTAGCAGTCTGCCAAAACTGTTTGATTTGAGAGACAGAAATAGTAGAATTCACAGTAAGAGCATACCTGATGTGGCTAGAATTAAGGAAACCTATTATCTGATGAAATTCATCAATTCCCTCTGTTTTCTTCAAGAATACAACCATGCTGTGCTTGTCGCAAAATTCAAAAGTAGCCATAATGAGCAAGAAAAGTTGATTTGAATGTTGGGTTATGGTCGTTAATGAGTAAAAGCGAGTTTGGTAAAGCTAATTGAGATTTAAAAGATAATGCTTAGGGTTTCGATTTGACTGACTTAAAAAATCTTTTCCTTATCGTGAAGAAATCTTTTAATTAAAGAAAAGATACGTATTATCCACTTTTCAAAAACCTATAGGCAAAGTAAGTGCCAAAAAAATCTCAACGGCAATATTAAAAAATGGTTATGACCAAACAGTACAAACAGCTACCCAGCAGTACTAAGTTTTACGCTAGCAGTACAAACTTTTACCTAGCAGTACAAACATTTTGCAAAAACTTTTTCAGCAGGATTAACTCAAATTTTCATTCAAAACAATACTGCACTCATACATTTGGAAGGGATTAAGTGTAAAAGAAGAAACTTAATCAATTTCGGTTGCATTTAACCTCTGGTTGTGTGAGAACAAATAATTTTCAGTATAAAATACTGCCTGTGATCAGATAGACTCATTAAAAGAGCCTTTTTGACAGGGTTTCCAGCTCGTGGTAGGTGTTACCTCTAATACAAATGTATTAGATTCACTTTTGCTAGTTGTTCTCAATACCAGATGTCCTTAGACTAACACACTATTGAATGATAGAATGATAAAGAGTGAGTCAGCTCAGTTACTATCTGACTAACTATGACCATCAATTCATGTTCAACAAAATGACTTGATAAGCATAAGTTAATTTCAAGAAAAATATTTTAAAGAACCTCACAACTTAGGTGTAAAACCCTTGTCAAGTGATTCCCAAATCCCCTCTATCATGAATCCATCATGGAATAATAGCATTACCAACATTCCACCACTTTAGCTTCTCACACAGCATCAATACCAATCATACTGCTTGCTTAACCTGCAAATGTTAGTCTAAAACCAAGAAAACACAATGCACAGCATTTTCTATTTAACAATATCAATTTTGACCAATAGTTTTAACTTAGCAGTACTAACTTGCACTAGCAGTATTCACTCAACTGTCTAACAGTATTAACATATAATAGTACTAATCCTTTACAAAACATTACAAAGACACTTAGTGATTAACACCCCAACCCGACAAGGGTAGAAGCATCACATTATGGTGACAAATCAAAGCATACATAAACACACAGCGGAAGTCTTAATAAATAATTCAAAGGAAAAGTCAAGTCAACACGACTTGAATAATACATAGGTTCAAAAGATAAAGAAACATCCAAGATACGAATACAAAGGAAATCATGCCCAAAACAAAGTCATAAGATAAAGGTGGTCATCTAAGGTCAAAGCTTCATCTATCTCTCATCCCATCCAAAGCATAATCCAAAAGCTCCTAGCTTAGATACCTGCCGCACACGAAAAGAAAACGTGCGGCTGAGCTTAAAAAGCCCAGTGAACAGATATATATAACAAACGGAAACGAATAAACGAAGCATAATGAAAGAGATATAAATAAAGTACAAGAGTAAAGGTTAGGACAGTCATCCACCACGAGCCCAAACAAATCACATATCATATCATAATCATATCATAATCATGTAGAGGGGATGCCTCTCAAATAAGCCGATAATATGAGGGGTGTCCTCATGTACCAGTTGGAGTGATCAGCTCCCGAACTTGTGAAAGGAGTGGATTGCACCCATCCCAGTCACCACATCATATCAAAACGAACTGTCCACGAACACGGACACGAACCTAGGATGCATCCATTCGCCCCCCGAACAAAATCATATAGGCCATAATAAATCATATAGTGTGCATGCATATCATAATCAAAATGGGGACGGTGTAACCAAATCACTAGGGCTACACGCTAGTCATGCCAGTGGTGCATCACAGACACGGCCATGTTACCTTCATGGCTAGGAAACGAACTTGGCTCGGGTATCAAACTGGGGTCAAAGGTCAATATCAAAGCAAAGGTTCACATAGTCATGGTCCAAATATCAAAGTTCATATCAGAAGGTTCATATCAAAAGGTTCATATCAAAGGGTTCATATGCCAAAGGTTCAAATCCCAAGGTTCATAGCCAAGGTCAAAGTCAAATCATAATAAGAGAACGAAGGCTCCTTATAAAAGGGGCAGAATATCTGTACCTTATTCCAAACGCAAACACAACCAGAAACAAATAAGATGAAAAGATCAGGTCCTCTCCTTCTTCACACCTAGAGGGTAGAAAAGAATTACAAACCTTTCCATTTTAAGTAACTTTCCATTTTTAGCAGGTTTCCATATTTAGTAAGTTTCTATTTTTAGAAAGTTTCCATAATTAGAAAGTTCCAAAGATTAGTAAGATTTCCATATTCTCAATTTGGTTAAGCCATTATCAAAACATATTATGGTTTTAGGGTGTATTTTAATAAGTCACAAAAGTTTAGGGTTAATTATGACGACTTTACATAAATTAGGGTTTTAAGTGCAATTATACCAAAGTTGAGATTCAAATATGAAAATATCTCAAGTAATCTGTTTTGAATCCCTATTTATCAAGTTAGCAAATTCAGCCCCTCAAGTTTCCCAATTTTACACTTTACACCCTTAAGTTACATAATTTACATTTAAAACTTTATAATATCCATAATTACACATTAGACCCTTAGTTTATCAAAATTACACAATAGACACTTATTTCATCATATTATACGAATCTACCCTTAAGTTTTCATAAATTACACATCAAGTCCCCCAAGTTATCAAAGTTACATATTTAACCCTTAATTTACATTTTCAATCTTTAATTATCAATAATTACATATTAAGCCATTTAATTACCAAAATGACACATAACCCCCTGAATATAATTTATTACTCAAATCAACTCTAAGTTTCCAGAAATTACAACTTTAGTCCCTCTAATTAATTATTTTCAAAACCGAATTATATATTATTAAACTAAACATTTTAATCCTTTTAAATATAAAATTTACACATGACACCCCTAACTCATATTTTATTCGAATAGGACACAGCCCAAAATAAGTTCTAAAAATAACCCTTGAGTTTTAAAAGTTACAAAACACCCCTTAAACATTTAATTACAATCGTATAACACTTTATATAATCAAAACCCTAACCCTAAAAAT
Source organism: Artemisia tridentata subsp. tridentata (assembly GCA_021014915.2). Classification (NCBI taxonomy): domain Eukaryota; kingdom Viridiplantae; phylum Streptophyta; class Magnoliopsida; order Asterales; family Asteraceae; genus Artemisia; species Artemisia tridentata. Next base: position 199,565,590 of record CP139502.1, read on the forward strand.
ACAAATAATTACCCAATCATTATTTCATCATTTTAACATCAGTAAATAGTCAAAATCAAACCCTAATTCTAAACCCTAGTTCGATCCACAATTTATTTCTTTTTCTCTTTAATTTCTTACAATCGGTAAAATACATAAATCCACAAATAATTCGATTAAGCCCCAATAATTCGAAGTAACATTTTTCTTAGGCTATTATGATCATTTAGAGTACAAATAAAATTATTATAAAACCTAAAAAATTCGGATAGGTGATTTATAGAATTTATTCGATATTAAGGTTTATAACACATTAATTCATTTACGACTTATTTAGCATGCATGGATCGATTTGATGATTTTATACGAAGCTTATATGATCTGAAGAACATGAGAAAAATACCAAATCGAAGATAGGTCGAATAGGTTAGGCGTACGAATTGTTTGTCTCTCGGATGAGCCACTCGACAAAGAGAAATCCACCACGACCACACGAACGATCTCACAACCTTGAAATCATTTTTCATAGAGCATACACGATGTTAGGAACTTAGGAAAAATGAGAAACATATTTTATGGAGGTCGGATTAATTATAACGAATTATACCATGTTTTTGGACTCGCGACACAAAGAAATTCACCACGCTCGAACCACACGATGAACGACTTCAAACTGATTTTTCTGGGACTCCTTGGATAATGATCTAACTCAGAAAATTGCTTTGGGAATTTTAGCTAATCGAATTGAGGCTATGGAATTTTATGTGTGTGTTTTACTTCAATCGGCACAAAGGTTTTTGGGAAGAAATTATGGATTGATTTAAGGAGTGAATGTCGAGTCATAGGGGGGAAAAATCAGAAAGGAGCGGCCAAATTAATTGCATGGATCAATCACCATTTATTTTGCATTAATTCCCATTTATTTGTAATTTAAATGTACTTAAATAACTTTTAAAATTAAACAAATGTATACTTAATTGTTTTTGAACTTGTTAATGTGTAATAATCATTTTTATAGCTTGCACAAATATTTATTGATACTCTCTAATTATTTCATGACATACTTTAGTACATTTCATAATTTTTGGAATTAATTTTATAAGTTATATAAGCCTTTATTAAATTTTCAAGTTGTAGGGGCATTTTGGTCTTTTTACACATTTTAGATTTTAGGGTTTTACAACTCTTCCCCTCTAAACGAAAATTTCGTCCTCGAAATTTGCAAAGAAGTAGGACTGAAATGGAACGAAAACAAAATAGAGACATACCAGATCAGAATACAAAATGAGGATAACTAGCACGAATAGACTCCTCGGTCTCCCAGGTAGCTTCCCGCTCTGGGTGGTTCCGCCAAAGAATCTTAACGAACGGAATGACTTTACGTCTCATAACTCGCTCTTGGCGATCCAGAACCGCTTCCGGCTCCTCCGGAAGGGACATATCCGGCTGAATCTGATCGAAAGGATAAGATACCACATGAAGAGGATGATAGTTGTATCCCCGAAGGAGAGATACATGGAATACATCATGCACATGCGAAAGCTGGGGAGGTAGAGCTAAACGGTAGGACACCTCTCCGATACGTTCCAGGATCTCGAATGGCCCGATGAATCGAGGACTCAGCTTGCCCTTGATTCCAAAACGTTTAACTCCTCGAAACGGTGAAACCTTAAGGAAAACCCGATCGCCAACCTGAAACTCCAAATCACGACGGTGCTTATCCGCATAACTTTTCTGACGAGCCCGAGCTTCCTTCAACTTCTCCCTAGCAACATCTATCTTCTCATTCGTGATCTGAACTAACTCCGGACCCTCAATAACACGCTCTCCCACTTCGTTCCAACAAATAGGTGCTCTACATTTCCGCCCATACAACATCTCGAAAGGAGCCATCCGAATACTAGCATGCCAGCTGTTGTTATAAGCGAACTCTACCAAACAAAGATACTCGTCCCAACTACCCGTCCACTCTAACGCACATGCCCTCAGCATATCCTCCAATGTCTGGATGGTCCGCTCCGACTGACCATCTGTCTGAGGGTGGAAAGCTGTACTGAACTTAAGCTGTGCACCCCAGGCTCTATGCAGTCCCTTCCAAAACCGGGAAGTAAAACGTGGATCCCTATCTGAAATAATAGCGGTAGGCATACCGTGTAGTCTAACTATCTCCTGCTCGAAAATCTCTGCCAATCTGCTAACACTGTAATCCATACGAATCGGTAGAAAATGAGCCGACTTGGTTAGTCGATCGACGACCACCCAAATCGCATCATGTTTCTTTCTGGTAAGTGGCAAACCCGATACGAAATCCATAGAAATTTCCTTCCACTTCCAAGTTGGAATATCTAACGGCTGCAATAACCCACCGGCTCTCTGGTGCTCGATCTTGACCTGCTGACAAGTCAAACACCTAGCTACATAAGATGCCACATCATGCTTCATGCCGCTCCACCAAAAGTGCTGCTTCAAATCTCGGTACATTTTGGTGGAACCCGGATGTATGGTAAAGGGAGAACTATGCGCCTCTGATAAAACAGCCTCTCGCAAATCAGGATCGTTAGGAACACACAGACGATCCTCGAACCATACCACACCAAATTCATCAACCCGAAACTCAGATTGCTTCCCATCTTCCACATTCTGCACAATGGCCCAGAGTTCACCGTCATCTTTCTGGGCTTCTTTAATCCGCAGGATGAGATTGGACTCAACCTTTAGACTAGCCCAGTAACCGTCACAACCCCGAACACAAAACTCAACATCAAGAATCTCCAAATCATTTAAAATCCGAGGCTCAAAATTCATACTAGCAATCATACCCGACTTCCGGCTGAGAGCATCGGCAACCATATTTGCCTTGCCGGGATGATACTGGATGTTGGTATCGTAATCTTTCAGGAGCTCCAACCATCGCCTCTGTCTCATATTGAGCTCTTTCTGCGTGAAAATATATTTAAGGCTTTTGTGGTCGGTGAAAATGTCACATGACTCGCCGTATAGATAATGCCGCCATATCTTAAGAGCGAAAACCACTGCAGCCAATTCCAAATCGTGCGTCGGACAATTTTCTTCGTACGGTTTCAGTTGCCTTGAAGCATAGGCGATGACTTTCCCATGCTGCATTAAAACGCAACCCAAACCCTTTTTAGATGCATCACTATAGATCTGGTAGCCACCCGAACCAGACGGAAGAGTCAGAATAGGTGCCGACACTAATCTCTGCTTAAGCTCCTCAAAACTGTTCTCCCTCTCCTCAGTCCATACAAATTTCTCTCCTTTTCTCATCAACTGTGTCAATGGCAAGGCCAGCCGCGAGAAACCCTCGACAAAACGACGGTAATAACCAGCGAGTCCCAGAAAACTTCTCACCTCAGTCACATTTGTAGGTCTAGGCCATTTAGTGATAGCCTCGACCTTCGCTGGGTCCATAGTGATACCCTCCGCAGAAACAACGTGACCTAGAAAAGCGACCTGACTCAACCAGAATTCACACTTAGAAAACTTCGCGTACAACTTCTTCTGTCTAAGAATTTCCAACACAGTCCGAAGATGTTGTTCGTGCTCCTCCTTAGATTTCGAATAGACAAGAATATCATCGATGAAGACAATGACAAATTTATCGAGGAACTCATGGAAAACCCGGTTCATAAGGTCCATAAAAACGGCCGGAGCATTGGTCAAGCCGAAAGGCATAACCAAGAATTCGTAATGACCATAGCGGGTGCGAAAGGCAGTCTTGGGAACATCTTGTTCCCTCACACAGAAGCTGATGGTAACCCGATCTCAAATCAATCTTAGAGAAGTGCTTTGCCCCTTGCAATTGGTCAAACAAATCGTCGATGCGCGGGAGGGGATAGCGGTTACGGATAGTAATGCGGTTGAGCTCCCGGTAATCAATACAAAGGCGCATACTACCATCCTTCTTTTTCACAAATAGCACAGGAGCGCCCCAGGGAGAAACACTCGGACGAATAAAACCATTCTCCAATAACTCCTCTAGCTGTACTTTCAATTCTTTGAGTTCAACAGGAGCCATTCGGTACGGAGCCTTAGAGATAGGCTCAGCACCGGGAACTAGATCAATACAGAATTCAACTTCTCTGGTAGGAGCAATACCAGGAAGCTCTTCGGGAAAGACATCAGCAAACTCCCGAACAATGGGAACACTACTAACATCAGGTCCCTGAGAAGACGTATCTTTAACAGAGGCCAAAAACCCTTGGCAACCATGAGAGATTAGAGTCCGCGCTTTCATAGCAGAAATAAGTTTAACAGATTTCAAAGGCTGAGAACCGTGATAAACAAAATCTGGATGATGGATATCACCAAATCTTACACTTCTGGCATGACAGTCGATAGAGGCCTTATGGAAAGACAACCAGTCCATACCCAAAATTATATCAAAATCAATCATATCGAGGGGAAGCAAATTAGCCGGACGAACACAATCATCAAATCTTAGTGGACAATTTACATATTCACAATCGATAATGACTTGGGTTTTCATAGGAGTAGAGATAGATATAGGATTATTCAATGGTGTTGGGGTTACTTTTATTTTCTTGGCAAGCGTATTAGATATAATAGAGTGTATAGCTCCGGTATCAAACAAAGTAAAAACAATACGATCTCCAATATAAAGATGACCGGTAATGGTACCTGACGTGCCTGCCGCCTGATCACGTGTAAGAGAATAAACCCGACCGGAAGTAGGAGCCGGCCTACCTGAGTTTGCTGCTGCAGCCCGCTTCTCGTGCGGACAGTCCTTCACTCTGTGCTCGGTAGACCCACAAGTAAAGCATCCCCCAGTAATCCTATGACAAACCCCCGGATGGGATTTTCCACAAGTGACACAAACCGGTGGAGGAGGTAACGCCTCATTAGTCCTCCTCTGTCCAGAAGAACCTGCATGTTGACCCGACTGAGCACCCCGAGTAGTCTGATCACGATACTGACGTGGGTTATTGTTGTTGTTGTTGTAATTGTTGTTGTTGTACCCACTCCTCCCCGAAACCTGCCGATCATAACCCCGAGAATCCTGTCACCTCTGACTGTAGTCCCGGTCCTGGCGACCACGCTGGTCATACCTATGGTCCTGTCGACCTCTCTGTTCGGATGCCTGGTCCTGCCGACCTCTGAAATCCTGACCCTGTCCCTGCTGATTCTGCCCTCTGAAATGCACCCGGTTACCATCCCTATCACGCTTATTAAAACCACTGCTATCACTATGCAACATCTCGATGTTGCGAGCGTCGTTTGCAACCGCAGCCACATCATCATAAGGCGTATTCACGATACGGTCCAATATCCATTTCTTTAACGCCCACTTAAATGTCTTAGCCTGACGGTAAGCATCTCCCGTAATCTCTGGCCCAACGAAACTGGCCAGCCTCATAAATCGCTGCATAAACTCCACAGTCGTCTCTCGGTCCCCCTGACGGATGTTACCATACTCCCGCTCATATCGCTGCTGTTCCGCCACTGGAATGTACTGCTTATAAAAGATACCCATGAAATCCTCCCAAGTACAAGTCTCCTCAAAACCCTGCTCCTGAGCCTGGACATAAGCGGTCCACCAGCTCTGTGCATCGCCTTCAAACTTAAATGCAGCCAATCTAGTCTTAAACTCATCTGGACAACCCAAAACCTTAAATATCTTTTCCATGTGGATAATCCAGTCTTCTGCCTCAGTGGGGACGGCAGCTTTACGGAAAGAGAGGGGTTTGAGCTTGTTAAACCTCTCAATCCAGACATGGATACCAACTGGTGGAGCACCTCCACCACCACCACTTGGACCTGAACCTGCACCACCACCTCCGGAAGGACCTGCCCCATTCTGAATATTGTTGGTGACCTGAGTCACCAAGTTAGGAAGAGCGTTGGCCAAAGCTTCTGCTATCATGGCCTGAAAATCAGGGGTCGCTCCATTATACTCCTGATGTCGAGTATTCACCATCTGAATGATTTCGAAAACGATTAGCAACAACATAAGAGAATAGGCACGAAATGGAAGACGAAACAGAACCTATGACTACCCAAAACCTCACCAGTCAAAACTTAAGCCTTAAGGGTCAAATCCTAGGGTCCATAAGACTCACAGGCCATGACTTATGTACTACAGGTCGCAACCTGGCTCTGATACCATAATTGTAACACCCCAACCCGACAAGGGTAGAAGCATCACATTATGGTGACAAATCAAAGCATACATAAACACACAGCGGAAGTCTTAATAAATAATTCAAAGGAAAAGTCAAGTCAACACGACTTGAATAATACATAGGTTCGAAAGATAAAGAAACATCCAAGATACGAATACAAAGGAAATCATGTCCAAAACAAAGTCATAAGATAAAGGTGGTCATCTAAGGTCAAAGCTTCATCTATCTCTCATCCCATCCAAAGCATAATCCAAAAGCTCCTAGCTTAGATACCTGCCGCACACGAAAAGAAAACGTGCGGCTGAGCTTAAAAAGCCCAGTGAACAGATATATATAACAAACGGAAACGAATAAACGAAGCATAATGAAAGAGATATAAATAAAGTACAAGAGTAAAGGTTAGGACAGTCATCCACCACGAGCCCAAACAAATCACATATCATATCATAATCATATCATAATCATGTAGAGGGGATGCCTCTCAAATAAGCCGATAATATGAGGGGTGTCCTCATGTACCAGTTGGAGTGATCAGCTCCCGAACTTGTAAAAGGAGTGGATTGCACCCATCCCAGTCACCACATCATATCAAAACGAACTGTCCATGAACACGGACACGAACCTAGGATGCATCCATTCGCCCCCCGAACAAAATCATATAGGCCATAATAAATCATATAGTGTGCATGCATATCATAATCAAAATGGGGACGGTGTAACCAAATCACTAGGGCTACACGCTAGTCATGCCAGTGGTGCATCACAGACACGGCCATGTTACCTTCATGGCTAGGAAACGAACTTGGCTCGGGTATCAAACTGGGGTCAAAGGTCAATATCAAAGCAAAGGTTCACATAGTCATGGTCCAAATATCAAAGTTCATATCAGAAGGTTCATATCAGAAGGTTCATATCAAAGGGTTCATATGCCAAAGGTTCAAATCCCAAGGTTCATAGCCAAGGTCAAAGTCAAATCATAATAAGAGAACGAAGGCTCCTTATAAAAGGGGCAGAATATCTGTACCTTATTCCAAACGCAAACACAACCAGAAACGAATAAGATGAAAAGATCAGGTCCTCTCCTTCTTCACACCTAGAGGGGTAGAAAAGAATTACAAACCTTTCCATTTTAAGTAACTTTCCATTTTTAGCAGGTTTCCATATTTAGTAAGTTTCTATTTTTAGAAAGTTTCCATAATTAGAAAGTTCCAAAGATTAGTAAGATTTCCATATTCTCAATTTGGTTAAGCCATTATCAAAACATATTATGGTTTTAGGGTGTATTTTAATAAGTCACAAAAGTTTAGGGTTAATTATGACGACTTTACATAAATTAGGGTTTTAAGTGCAATTATACCAAAGTTGAGATTCAAATATGAAAATATCTCAAGTAATCTGTTTTAAATCCCTATTTATCAAGTTAGCAAATTCAGCCCCTCAAGTTTCCCAATTTTACACTTTACACCCTTAAGTTACATAATTTACATTTAAAACTTTATAATATCCATAATTACACATTAGACCCTTAGTTTATCAAAATTACACAATAGACACTTATTTCATCATATTATACGAATCTACCCTTAAGTTTTCATAAATTACACATCAAGTCCCCCAAGTTATCAAAGTTACATATTTAACCCTTAATTTACATTTTCAATCTTTAATTATCAATAATTACATATTAAGCCATTTAATTACCAAAATGACACATAACCCCCTAAATATAATTTATTACTCAAATCAACTCTAAGTTTCCAGAAATTACAACTTTAGTCCCTCTAATTAATTATTTTCAAAACCGAATTATATATTATTAAACTAAACATTTTAATCCTTTTAAATATAAAATTTACACATGACACCCCTAACTCATATTTTATTCGAATAGGACACAGCCCAAAATAAGTTCTAAAAATAACCCTTGAGTTTTAAAAGTTACAAAACACCCCTTAAACATTTAATTACAATCGTATAACACTTTATATAATCAAAACCCTAACCCTAAAAATACAAATAATTACCCAATCATTATTTCATCATTTTAACATCAGTAAATAGTCAAAATCAAACCCTAATTCTAAACCCTAGTTCGATCCACAATTTATTTCTTTTTCTCTTTAATTTCTTACAATCGGTAAAATACATAAATCCACAAATAATTCGATTAAGCCCCAATAATTCGAAGTAACATTTTTCTTAGGCTATTATGATCATTTAGAGTACAAATAAAATTATTATGAAACCTCAAAAATTCGGATAGGTGATTTATAGAATTTATTCGATATTAAGGTTTATAACACATTAATTCATTTGCGACTTATTTAGCATGCATGGATCGATTTGATGATTTTATACGAAGCTTATATGATCTGAAGAACATGAGAAAAATACCAAATCGAAGATAGGTCGAATAGGTTAGGCGTACGAATTGTTTGTCTCTCGGATGAGCCACTCAACAAAGAGAAATCCACCATGACCACACGAACGATCTCACAACCTTGAAATCATTTTTCATAGAGCATACACGATGTAAGGAACTTAGGAAAAATGAGAAACATATTTTATGGAGGTCGGATTAATTATAACGAATTATACCTTGTTTTTGGACTCGCGACACAAAGAAATTCACCACGCTCGAACCACACGATGAACGACTTCAAACTGATTTTTCTGGGACTCCTTGGATAATGATCTAACTCAGAAAATTGCTTTGGGAATTTTAGCTAATCGAATTGAGGCTATGGAATTTTATGTGTGTGTTTTACTTCAATCGGCACAAAGGTTTTTGGGAAGAAATTATGGATTGATTTAAGGAGTGAATGTCGAGTCATAGGGGGGGGAAAAATCAGAAAGGAGCGGCCAAATTAATTGCATGGATCAATCACCATTTATTTTGCATTAATTCCCATTTATTTGTAATTTAAATGTACTTAAATAACTTTTAAAATTAAACAAATGTATACTTAATTGTTTTTGAACTTGTTAATGTGTAATAATCATTTTTATAGCTTGCACAAATATTTATTGATACTCTCTAATTATTTCATGACATACTTTAGTACATTTCATAATTTTTGGAATTAATTTTATAAGTTATATAAGCCTTTATTAAATTTTCAAGTTGTAGGGGCATTTTGGTCTTTTTACACATTTTAGATTTTAGGGTTTTACACTTAGAGATTAAAACTTTATGGATTGAGCATTCCAATACTTGCTACCAAGTACTGAAACCTTCCAACATCATGACCTTTTGCAAGTAAATCAGCCCAATTGTTATATGTGTGAATTTTAACAACTTGAATTAACTTTTTATCATTGAAGTCTCCTATAAAATGATGTCTAATCTCTATTTGTTTTGTTTTAGAATGCAAAATAGAATTTTTAATAATACATATAGTACTGTTATTGTCAATGAAAATCATGGTGTGCATAAAATTATACCCATAGTCCAGCATTTGATTATGAATCCAGAGTACTTGTCCACAACAACTAGCAGCAGCCACATATTCAGCCTCAGTTGTAGAATTTGCCACCACAGTTTGCTTTTTACACTGCCATGATATCAACCTGTTTCCTAGGAATTGACAACCACCTGTTGTTGATTTCCTATCTAAACTTGCACCAGCATAGTCACTATCACTATAAGCCACCAGATCAAATGGAGATTCTCTAGGATACCAAAGACCTAATTTGGGTTGGCCTTTTAGATACCTAAAGATCCTTTTCACAGCTTGTAAGTGTGAAACATTATATGTGACTTGAAACCTTGCACATGCACATACAACAAACATAATATCTGGTCTGAGTGATGTGAGATACATCAATGATCCAATCATTGACCTGTAGAGATGTACATCAACATCATCACCATCTGCATCTTTAAGCAAAGGCTTGTCTGTATCCATTGGGGTGCTAGCTGTCTTGACATCAGTATACCCAAATTTCTTAAAGATATCAATGACATATTTATCCTAACAGATAAATATACCATCTTCCTTTTGCTTGACTTGCAGCCCTAACAAGAAATTAAGTTCTCCCATGGAACTCATCTAGAACTTGTCATGCATCAGCTTCTCAAACTCAATACACATCTCCTTTTTTGTAGAGCCAAAAATAATATCATCAACATAGACCTGAACAAGCAAAATATCCCCTTTTTGCTTCTTGAAAAATAAGGTCTTGTCAATCTTTCCTCTGTGAAACCCATTGTCCAATGAGTAATTGGCCAAGGTTTCGTACCAGGCTCTTAGAGCTTGATGCAAACCATAGAGAGCTTTCAACACCTTGTAAACCTTGTCATGATGATCAGGATTTTCAAACCCTGGTGGTTGCATAACATAAACCTCTTCATCAATAGTACCATATAGAAAGGTACTCTTAACATCCATCTAGTATACCATAAATCCCATTAAAGAGGCATAAGCTAAAAACAGCCTTATTGCCTCAATCCTTGCAACATGAGCAAAAACCTCATCATAGTATATGCCTTCTTCTTGAGTGTAGCCCTGTGCAACTAGCCTTGCTTTGTTCCTAATGACAATGCCTATCTTATCCTTCTTGTTTCTGAACACCCATTTTGTACCAATTGCCCACTTTCCCTTAGGAAAATCTACTTGAACCCAAACCTTTTGAAGCTTAAACTGTAAAAGCTCCTCTTGCATTGCTTCTACCCAGGATGGGTCACTTAGAGCTTTAGCAATTTTCTTAGGTTCGTCCTGATATAGGAAACAAGCAAACAAACAAGTATGAAGGTCTTCATGTGTTTTCCCTTCATAAACAGCACTGATAAAGCCTTGTTCATTTGAATCCTTTGTCATTGTTATTCTTCTTTTCTTTACACCAGACTGTACATCACCAATTACAAGATCAAGTTAATGATCTTTGTGAATTCTTGTATTTGGAGTTGTAGTAGCTTGATAGGTGTTAGGCATGTTATTCAGATCCACTTCATCATGAGAAGAATCAGCATCAGTAGTAACTGTTGGGCTATGATTGCGTGGTTTTGTAACCTTACAACAGGTTTTACCTCTCGAGGGATCTCAAGAGGCTTACAACCCCACCAGGCAGTGTACCTGACCGATGTAGTATAGTGTAGTGGTAAGTACGGGGGATTGATCGTTCTCCACAGGGAATAGTGTTCGTTAGGTGTGAAAGGCTACTCTAATTAGGTCTAAGGGTCGAGGAAGATTCTTTTTATGTTTTTATAATTTTATGAAAGCAAGTAAAATCTCGGGTTTGAAGGAGTGGGCGGAATTAGTTGCTAGTCAACTAACCCAAATTACTACGAATGCAAATAAAATAAAATAACAAAAAATGAAAATGTGGTGAGAAACTTATGTGTAGAGAAATGTGTTTACTTAGATTTCCTTACTCCCTAACTATCTTTTACCGGTTAATTAGTGTGTATTAGTCGCGTGGATGACGGGTGTATTCCTTAATACCATTCGTGGGGTGGCGTACTTACTTCCCCAACTCTACAAGCTCCTACTTCACTCCTATGTCGAGCCGGCTAGGAAGCTCCTAACATGGGATCACTAGAATTCGCTTGTGCATTAAATACAACCATAAAAACCTTAGTACGCGTTTGGTTCATGTTTCTTAAGACGTTCAAGCAAGTTACCGAATAGGAAGTTAGCCAGTTTTCTTAAGCCTAACATAGATAAACAATCATCCAATACAACTAATAACACACTAACAACCAATAATCAATAGCTAGGTTTCATTAGATCTAAGCAAACACAAGATAAATTTAGCCTAACATGTTAAACAAAAGACAGGAATAAGATAGAATCAAACAACACATAGACATATTGAATGATTAATTGATAACTTATCTTTCAATGAAACATGGAAGATCTCAAGGCAAAAAGCCCTGAAAAAGTAGCTAAAATCGTCTTAGGGTTTTATCCCAAAATTCCACACACTAAGCTCTCCTTAATGACAAAAAATTAGAAAACTATATATAGATTTTTGGATCTGACGGCGTCACCTTATGGAGTGTGACGCCGTCACCTCGCCGCTTTTAGGGTTCCCGGATGACCTTCTTGACGCCGTCCCTCTTTAGCTCTTCAAAAATCCATTCTGGCTTATCAAGGCTTGACGCCGTCGAACCATGAACGTGACGCCGTCCCCTTATGATTTAAGCCGTGACGCCCTCTATCAAGTTAAAGCGTGACGCCGTCAGAATTCACATGCTATTTTCACTGGCCCGTCATGAGTAAATTTCACGTCCAACTTTTCTTGCCAAGGCATGACGCCGTCTAGAGTAAATCTTGACGCCGTCAAGAGTAACTTTTAGCCGATTTTTGAGACTTTGCCGTTTTCTTCACTTTAATGCTCCAAAAACGTCCAAAATGCCTCCTTTTCCAGTTTTCTCCTCAAAAGTACCTAAAATGACAAAAGGAACGATTTAGGGCAATATTTGATCAAATAAATACGATTTAAGGCTTAAATGACCCCTTAAAAGCGGTACACTTTTCGCTTCATCAAATACCCTTACATTTGAGATTTGCTTGTCCTCAAGCAAATGTGCTTTTACTCTAATCAAAATACAAGTTAGGGGTCATTTAATGCAAACATAAAAGTAATTACAACAAATATTTGTTCCACTTTAATCATAATAAGCACGGAGATTACAAACTAGCACCTCACAAGTAGTGTTTAGATACTCACATCTCTCAAGTGTCATCAAAATAAATCTCATAAATGAAAACGGATAATATCTCTCACTACCTGTCATAGCAAATAGATTACCATAGGCTTGGGAAAGGATCGAAAACCTCCTCCACTAGGCGTAAGCACCAAAGATAAACTATCAAAGAGGGCTTTTACATGGGTTATAACGTTAGGTGTAGGGAAAAGGAAAACACGGTTTGTTTGGATAAAGGATATTTTACTGGTGGCGAGTTAAAGATCTTGATTAATTACATGTACTATACAATGTTGCTAAGCCAAGACTCGACTCAATCTTAAGCTAAAAAAAATAAAACAACAAAAAACATAAAATGAAACGGGATGGTAGTCCGTATGTTTTTTCTATTTTTTTCTTTTTCTCATTTTTTTTTTTTTTTTTTTTTTTTTTTTTTTTTTTTTTTTTTTTTTTTTTTGCATACACTTTTGCCCTACCATCCAACATAATACATCATAGGGGCATTGCATTCCCCTTACACTTGAACTTTTACATAACTTTACAAATAACTATTCTAATGACTCGAATTAAGATAATTGAAAAACTTGGAGTACTTTTAGAATATTTAGCACATATGGGGGTAATAAATGATGTTCTTCCCCATTACTCCATTACACTAGTACTTTACCCATGAGTCCCAATCGTCCCAAAACAATATGTACAAGGATATGACTCGACTTAGCAACCATGTAATCAATTAGATAATTAACTTGGGTTTAAACAAATGTTGTAACAATAATGCACTAAAAATGAGTGCATACAAGGTAGGCTAAGGCGATTTGGGTGTACATTTAAGTGGGGTGTAACAAATTCTTCCTTTAAGTAAAATGCTTAAAGGTTGAAACGAAAAGATAGGCTCTGAGGGGTGTACTAGGGGTATCGTGTACTAAAAATGAGTACAACGCAAAGGGTGTGGGAGAATTACTTGACCAATGTAGCCAAAGTAATTATAACAAAAACACAGGTGTAAAACAATGGGTTTATCCTAATGCCTCTTATCATGTAGTAAATCTAACTACACGAATGTAGTCTCACTTGTGGCCTTGGAATGGTCCTAACGCAAGTTCTAGAATCTAAGTGCTACCGGTACACACATCATAGCATAAATGCTTTTCCTACCAATTCTAGGGGTGAACCTCACATATTTGGGGTGGAAAATTTTTTAGTGGTACGGTTTTTATGCTAGTCATATAACTCCTATCCGTGAGACGCTCATTAAGATCAAAGTTTCACTCCTATATGTTGTAAAAAATTTTAAATTTGGCACTAAAATTACCTTAACAAGTATTTCTCTCAGTTTTATTACACATCTACTATTAAACAAAAAAAAAATCAAGCGCAATGGCATTCTCTAAAATCGTACTTTTACCCTCCCTTACACTTAAGATGAACATTGTCCCCAATGTTCAAATAATAAGATGTAAAAGCAAAAAGTAAACGAATGAAATCAAATACTCCCCTGATTCGCTCGGTGGATAATGAAATTACACGGTTAAATCTTCCTCCAAAGAGAATGTTGAAGCTCCATGACTAATGCATCGCCATAAGCTTGATTCCAAAAACATCTCCTTGTCCAAAATAACCTGTTAAACCTGAGAAAACAAACACGAAAACCTGCATAACATCGGCGGGAAAAATCTATATATAAGGATATAATGCTTGTGGAATGATAATTTTGCAGATTCCTGGAGATTATAAGTTGGAGATTTTAATAAAAACTTTTTATAAAAACAAAACTTTCAAAAATTTCTGGAAATTAAATCTGACGCCGTCAGGTTATAACCCCTGACGCCGTCAGAAATGACCTGACAAAAATTTTCATTTTAAGTTTCCGGAAAATTTCTGGAAAAACCTTTACCTTACTTCCTGGAAATCCTGCAAAACATCATTATGACTCGATACAAGCATTTGACTCAAACAAATACGAATATGTATGCTAATTTATTATTATTACGATTCATGTTAATTTGTGTTCTAATAAACCGATTTAGATTTCCCTTACACTTATCTTTTGCAAAATACCTTTATATGTAGTTAAGACGAAGTTAAAAACAACATAAAGCATTTTCACAATTTACTTTTGAACATGAATCAATAGTAATAAAAATTAAACACGCATACGGAAACCAATAAAAACAAACAAACAAACAAATAAACACAAAAAGCAAATAAAACAAATAAAGCTTGGGTTGCCTCCCAAGAAGCGCTTTTCTTTATTAACGAGTCTTGTAGCTAGACTCAAAGTCACGGGGTCTACGTTTTTCCGTTTTGCTTCTCAATTGCCCCTCTAATCATCCTAACAACCTCTATATCAATTTTGTATTTAGGTCCAAGGTTTAAGCAATCTTTATAATAAAGGCTTCTCTTATTCCAAACATGGTCCATGCCTTTTTCTTTATCCTCTTCATTGATGTCCTCAATCGCACCAATGTTGTCCATGTCAAATCTAGGCACAAAACGAAACTCATTAACCCGATAAGGCATCCTATATGTGATCCTATCTATGTGATTAGAAAACTGAACCGTGCCTTTCAAACGGTCATACCTTAAATTGGATGCTTCGATAAATGGCTTACCTAACACAACGCGAGATAGGCGGCAGTCAACAACACTTGCCATATCTTCTAAAATCATGAAGTTGGTGATAAAGGTAAAGTTCCCAACAAGGATATGTATATCCTTAATCCTTCCAACGAAGTTGCAAACTCCGCCTGGACACTTGGGGTCCATCCTAGGCTCAAGTGGTGTGTTTATGATTTGGCTATAAAGGCCTGAGGTCATAACGTTGATTGGGGATTCACAGTCAATGTAAGCATGCTCAACGTATTGGTACCCAATCATACATGGTATCTTCACATTCCCGGGATCACCTCTCTTAATCTTTGGGTCAATTCTAACAAAAGGTGGTCGAGGGTTATCAACTAGGTTGTTATAGTAAGCAATCTCCTCCTTAGTGGGGTATTCATTAAAATAATCATCCAACCTAGGATCTACCTTAACTTCATCAATTTTCTCAATCAACTCTTTAACCGTAAGATTATTACGTTCTAAGTAATTATCTGAGTATATGGTGGTCTCTAAGTTGTTCAAGGCATAATCAAGTTCCATATCAATCATTCTACTGAGCTCCCTGAGCTCACTAATCTCATTCTCAAGTTGGCTTCGCAACAAAGCCACTTCGCAAGGTGTAAGGGGTGGATTCGCGTTTTCCATAATGGCAAACTGAATAGTCAATGGAAATTACGAACAAACACACAAAGAAAAAGATAGACTAAAGAAAACCTAGAAAAATAAAATAAAAATTTCACTAGAAAGGAATCTAGTGAGTAGACCTAATAGAAATAAAAATTCAACCTAAACAATAACTATTCCCCGGCAGCGGCGCCAAAAACTTGATTGCGTGGTTTTGTAACCTTACAACAGGTTTTACCTCTCGAGGGATCTCAAGAGGCTTACAACCCCACCAGGCAGTGTACCTGACCGATGTAGTATAGTGTAGTGGTAAGTACGGGGGATTGATCGTTCTCCACAGGGAATAGTGTTCGTTAGGTGTGAAAGGCTACTCTAATTAGGTCTAAGGGTCGAGGAAGATTCTTTTTATGTTTTTATAATTTTATGAAAGCAAGTAAAATCTCGGGTTTGAAGGAGTGGGCGGAATTAGTTGCTAGTCAACTAACCCAAATTACTACGAATGCAAATAAAATAAAATAACAAAAAATGAAAATGTGGTGAGAAACTTATGTGTAGAGAAATGTGTTTACTTAGATTTCCTTACTCCCTAACTATCTTTTACCGGTTAATTAGTGTGTATTAGTCGCATGGATGACGGGTGTATTCCTTAATACCATTCGTGGGGTGGCGTACTTACTTCCCCAACTCTACAAGCTCCTACTTCACTCCTATGTCGAGCCGGCTAGGAAGCTCCTAACATGGGATCACTAGAATTCGCTTGTGCATTAAATACAACCATAAAAACCTTTAGTACGCGTTTGGTTCATGTTTCTTAAGACGTTCAAGCAAGTTACCGAATAGGAAGTTAGCCAGTTTTCTTAAGCCTAACATAGATAAACAATCATCCAATACAACTAATAACACACTAACAACCAATAATCAATAGCTAGGTTTCATTAGATCTAAGCAAACACAAGATAAATTTAGCCTAACATGTTAAACAAAAGACAGGAATAAGATAGAATCAAACAACACATAGACATATTGAATGATTAATTGATAACTTATCTTTCAATGAAACATGGAAGATCTCAAGGCAAAAAGCCCTGAAAAAGTAGCTAAAATCGTCTTAGGGTTTTATTTCCCAAAATTCCACACACTAAGCTCTCCTTAATGACAAAAAATGAGAAAACTATATATAGATTTTTGGATCTGACGGCGTCACCTTATGGAGTGTGACGCCGTCACCTCGCCGCTTTTAGGGTTCCCGGATGACCTTCTTGACGCCGTCCCTCTTTAGCTCTTCAAAAATCCTTTCTGGCTTATCAAGGCTTGACGCCGTCGAACCATGAACGTGACGCCGTCCCCTTATGATTTAAGCCGTGACGCCCTCTATCAAGTTAAAGCGTGACGCCGTCAGAATTCACATGCTATTTTCACTGGCCCGTCATGAGTAAATTTCACGTCCAACTTTTCTTGCCAAGGCATGACGCCGTCTAGAGTAAATCTTGACGCCGTCAAGAGTAACTTTTAGCCGATTTTTGAGACTTTGCCGTTTTCTTCACTTTAATGCTCCAAAAACGTCCAAAATGCCTCCTTTTCCAGATTTCTCCTCAAAAGTACCTAAAATGACAAAAGGAACGATTTAGGGCAATATTTGATCAAATAAATACGATTTAAGGCTTAAATGACCCCTTAAAAGCGGTACACTTTTCGCTTCATCAGGCTACCAGTATGAACATTTGGCCCAGCAGTATTATCTTTTAGCTCAGCAGTACTAACATTATTAGTATTGTCATCAGGATTCTCTTGTTCTTCCACTCCACTTTCTTTGTTTCCATCTTCAGAACCCTTCTTTTCAGCATCATTAGAAGGTTCATCATCCTTTGAAGATGAATTTAATATAGAACCATCCTTCTACAATGGCATAAACATGTAGTCTTGACAAGATCCTTTCTCCATACTAGATTGTCCTGCATCAAAACTATCTTCTGTACCTGCAAAATCATTAGAGTTTGTACCAGCAACAATTGGTACATAATTCATTGACTCTGTTAGCACATCAATATCAAACAACCACTTAGGACCTTCTCCTGCAACACTAGGCTTATTCTCCAAAAATTCCACATGCAATTTTCTTCAACTTTCCTGGTTCTAATGTTTTATACCCTAAAAGCCTTACTATTCATGGAGTACCAAACAAGAAAACCATCATCAGACTTTCCATCAAACTTGCCCAAATGATCTAAAGTATTAAGTATGGTTACATGACATCCAAATGGTCTCATGAAGCTTAGAGCTGGTTTTCTACCTCTAAAAATTTCATAAGGTGTCTTGTTATGAGGTTTGACTACTAATACCCTATTCTGCACATAGCAAGCAGTATTGACTGCTTCAGCCCAAAATGTGGTAGGTAACTTAGAGTCTGCTAACATGGTTCTAGCTACCTCAATCAGTGTCCTATTCCTCCTTTCAGCAACACCATTCTGCTGAGGAGTTCTAGCTACACTAAATTCACTCTTAATACCTTTTTTATCACAAAATTCATTCATCACTCTATTCTTAAATTCTGTTCCATTATCACATCTGATTATTTTAACTTTCTTATCAGCTAGGTTTTCTATCTAAGTAATAAAACTCTTAAGGATGCCACTAGTCTCATCCTTGGTAGCTAAGAAGAAAACCCAAATAAACATGCTATAATCATAAGTGACAACAAGATAGTACTTCTTATTCATTAAACTACTCACAGAAGTAGGACCAAATAGATCTATATGCTACCTGAATAATGGCTAAGTAATAGAGTTTTGAATCTTGGACTTACAAGTGGCTTTATGTTGCTTTCCCTTTAAACATGCAACACAAGTTTGGTCATTTTTAAAACGTTTTTGAGGCAAACCTCTGAAAAGAATATCCTTAACAATTTTGTTAATGTTTTTAAAATTTATGTGACCAAGCCTCCTATGCCAAAGCATTGATTCATCATGTATAGCCTTTGCAACAAGACAAGTTAGAATCTCTTTAGGAACAATTTTCTTCATATCAACACTATACATGTTGCCCTTTCTAGGAACTTTAAGTAGTACTTGACTTTCATCAAGTAACATAAAGTTAGGAGACAGAACAAGACATTCAATTTCAGTAAAAAGAACACTGTTCTTTTTGTCACACATCTGTGAGACACTAAAAAGATTAAACTTAAGTTCTTGCACAAAGTACACAACTTCAAAATCAAGTTTACTAGTTTTGATTGTACCTTTACCAGTAATTCTACCTCCTCTTGCTCCTCCCCCAAAGGTAACATATCCTCCATCAAAAGCTTTGAAATCTGAGAGGTAAGACATGTTCCCTATCATGTGCCTAGAGCATCCACTGTCAGCATATCCTTGATCTTCTTCATCTTCTTTTGGATGTTCCTGCCCATAAAAATAAGGAAATTAGATTCCTTTTAGGACCCAAGCCATCACTGACTTGGATCTACCTCGTGCATCAATATAGTTGTGTTTCTTCAATATGATTGATGCACTATCAGGTTTGGTAGGTCACCAAACCCAACATGCCGAGGCCTTAACAATGTTTGCCCTTACAGCATTTACCACATGAGAATTTGGCCTAGCAGTTCTAACTACTGGCCTAGCAGTATTAACTTTTGGTCTAGCAGTATGAACTGTTTGGCTAAACCTTTTGTTTGTTAATGTTGTTTTCTTATGAAAGGGCCTAATAACAGTTTGTTGTACTGATTTAGAAAAACATGATGTTGTTTTAGCACCATATACTGTTGATTTGGGGTGAGCAGTACTGACAGGCCTACCAGTATTAAATGGTCTGAGGCCAGTTCTCATTAACACTGCTCTGGGAGCCATGTTTCTTTGAGCATTAGGGTGATCCCTTTTAAAAAACAATTGTTATTCACCCTTGAATTCACATTCCCATATACCACCCTTTCCCTTTGGTGGAAATTGAAGTTAGCCTGAACATGATAAAAACTTCCACAAGTGTAACAGGCTTTATTATACATGACAAAATCACTTCCTAGCTATTTGGACTTCAGATTATTCCAATTTCTCTAGTTACCTCTAGGAATTTGTGACCTATACATCTCTGCGTAACTAACCTGTTTCCTAACTGGTTTTTCAACTTCTATTTTAGCCACATTAGGAACACCAGTTTTCTTTTCTTCTTTAACTTCTGACACATTTTCCTCAACCAATGAGGTGTCACTAGCACTCTCAAAAGATTCCTTAACCTCTTCCGGCTTATTTATACTAGTACTCTTACTGGCCTTAGGACCATAGTCAAACTTAGGATCTTGAGATTCCTCCATACCAGTATGTGACAAATCAATACCAGGGGGTGGAAATAAACCTGTATGTGGAGGTGCAATAGCCTTATATCCTATCCCTTTCTTAAATTTATCAATAATCTGACACTGAACAATCCTATCTATGCTTTTAGATGCCCCTGCAAATCTCTCTATATTCACTTCAATGTTGTCCTTATCTAGCTTAATCTTTTCTAACTCACCTTTAAGCTCATTAATTTCTAAGTCTTTAAACATAATGTCTCTTTTCAAGACAACAATATCCTTAGTGAATACAGTTTCATTCTTTTTGTAGAAAACAAGTTGTTCTTCTACTACAACTAAACCTCTTTTATAATTTGCAAGATTAAATTCAGATTGGTTGAGCTCTATTCTTAAGTCATCATAATGCTTTTTAAGAGATCCATAGCTTTTTAAAGCTACACAAGATTTTGGACAAGCATTATCAGTATATACCTCAGAATCCGATAAAGCCATCAGTGCCATGTTGGTGGGAGCTTCCTCTTCAGCCATGAAGCTCCAGTCAAATCCAAGTACATCTATTGCCACCATAGCTTTTGAAGAAGTCTCTTCCTCACTCACAGCCTTCCTGGTGCTTTCTTCATTCCTGGAACCTCTATTTTCTTGATTCCTACCCCTGTTGTCCTAGTTCCTTGGCCCTCTACACTCTCTAGCAAAGTTTCTCAACTTATGACAGTTGTAACACTCCACTTTAGACTTGTCATAACCAGCAGTATCACTACCATTGATAGTGATCTCCTTTCCTGTCTTCTGAAAAAACCTGATGGCTCTAATGCTCAGCAAAGCCAATTGCCACTTCAAATCCATCTCCTCCAAGTCATCTTCATGAATTTGAACTAGGTCCTCATGTACAAGTTAGGACAAATTAGGTTCATTGGCTAGAAAAGCATAAATAGTAGTATCACTTAAGGCAGCAGTACTATCTTTTGGGCTAGCAGTACTAACTTTAGGGTTAGCAGTACTAACTCCAAAAACAGTATTAACCTCCTCAGTACTGTTTGTGCTTGGAGATGACATAAAATCCATATTCTGAGAGCTTGAACTTGATCCTGCAGGCCTTTTCACCTCTTGTTCTACAATCTTGAAGTTGTTGTGGAGGTCATCAAAACTCATAGTGTCTAGATCAGGCTTGTTTCTTCAGACTACTACATGAGTGTTCCACTTAGCAGGTAGACTTCTCAAGAATTTTAAATTGAGATCTTCTTGAGAAATCTCTACTCCCAAAATAGCCAGTTGGCTCACTATCTTCTAAAGCTTATTGAAGATTAAATCAAGAGACTCAGTGCTTGAGGCACTGAAATTCTCATACATTTGTTTAAGAAGAGTCTTATGTGTCTTCTTAGTTGCTTCATTCCCTCCAAACCTTGTTGTTATAGCCTCAAACAAGGTCTTTGCGTCCTTGTACTTACTAAAGTCAACAGTTGCTCATTGGGGAGAGCCATCTACAACATACTTCTTGCCTTGACATCGTTCTTCTTCTGAAGCTTCTCTTCTGCAGTACCAAGACCTGATATAGTTGGGGCACCGCCTTCACTTATTGATGGTTTGACTGTGGGTTTGAACGAATTGCCATTCTCTATGATGTCCCATATAGCATAGTCCTACACCTGAAAGTATTGCTCAATTCTGAGCCTCCTCATCTTATGGTCACCCTGCTTTAGAATAGGCAGTTTAGAAGCGGTAGTTGTCTGAGTAGTTTCGAGATCCATTGCTTTAGTGAAAATAGAGAATTCTTCTGGTATGTTTCTTCTAGACCAAAGTTTCAGAACCAAAGCTCTGATACCACTTGTTGATCCCAAACACTTGAGCTTTTATTAGAAACTTTTTAAATGATATCAAAGAGTATGCGGAATCTACTCTTCAATACTTAGAAAGAATTGTAATATAACAGTAAACAATGAAACAGTAGACTGTGTTATATTAACAAGAATAATTCACCAAAACACTTCAATATTATTAGCTCAATAATACGTGTACTCTTGCTTAGTACTAGGATTTACAACCTTGGAGCTTTACAAAAACGTATTCTAGAGATATATGAGATATTAACCTAGGACCTCCTTTTATAGGCACAAGGTGTCCTTTACAAGATAACTATCAATATACAATATTCGTATCTTTCTAAACATGTAAGATATACACTAAATATCTTCTATACATATCACATTACACATCTTCATCTCTGGCAGTACCTTCTTCATCAGCAGTCTTCTGGCAGTACTAACTTTTACACTAACAGTACTAACTCAGTTAGTACTGTTAGTTATAATCTTCAGCAGTACAAACTTTAGCTTGACAGTACTAAGTGTGCAGTTACTTAATTCCCAACAGTCCTTAATATACACTGACGGTCCCTTAAATATGGGGGACCATCCCTGTATAAAGGACTACCGCCAGTGGGCGTGTTTTAGGCAAAATATTGTGATATAAGTGTTACCCATTTTAAAGATAGTTGATTTCACATGTTATAAAAGCATGTATCACAACATAAAAGCCTAGATTTCATGTTATCCCAAGTTACTATTAATAATTAGCACAAGTATCACACCTCATAAGAGTTAAAATCCCATTAACTAAGGCATGAGATCATACATAAGAGAGACCATACAAGATAGACAGATAAAGGCATACATGATATAATACAACCAAGTTAAGAAAAACTACAAGTTATTCCTAGAAAAAGCTAAGTTCCTAGAACATGCTTGGCCCAAAAGATAATCATTGATTATTTTTAACTTAACATGTAGATATGTTTAGTTAGAAGGTGGAGAAGAAGGTGGTGGAGCAGAAGGTGGCATGGTGGCAAGAGGAGTTGGTTGCACATTGGGTTGAGAGAGAAGATACTCAATGTGGGCAAACATGTAGTGAAGTTCACCTCTTAGAGAAGAAATGAGGTTGAAGTTATGAAAGCAACATGCACAACCTATGGTGTGGTTGTTCATAAAGTTGTAGGGAAGAGGAAACCTCATGATTGGAGATGGTGGTGGAGTAGAAGGAGTGTAGTCCAAAGGCCCATTTGGTGATAGAGACAAAGAAGTATTTGGTGAAAGTGGAGAGTTAGGGATGGTAAGAGAAGGTGATAAGTTTCTCACAAATGGTGTGTATGCGGCCGAGCTAGAGTGAGTGAGCAAGAGTGATAAATTTTTGATGAATGATGAAAATGGAGATAAGCTAGGCCTTGAAGAGGATGAGGATGTGCCTTTGGTTGAGGGTGTTTTGAGAGGTGCACTAGGAGCTTGAGGAGATGATGGTAGACTTTGGAGAGGGAGTAGTGTCTTCTTGAGTGAGATAAATGAAGTTGATTTTTGGTGGTATGATGGTGATTTTAGATCTTTTATTTGGGAGATACAATGAGGTTGAAGAAGAACCCATTGTTAGGAATGAAGAAGATTAAGTGGAGATGAAAGATGGTGATGGAGAAGAAGAGTAGAGGAGTTTAAATAATCAAGGATGATTATAGTTTAGGCAAAGCATGCATTAGGAGGTTTATGGCACTAATATATGTTTAACTAATTATGGAAATGGTGGTGATAAGCATGCAATAGGTTCAAGGTTTGCAGGAAGGAAGAAATAGTCCAGAAACCCGTGACCTACATTAGACGGTCCCTTAAATAGGGGACGGTCCTTTAAATACACGGGACCATCGCCCCTTGATGGGACCGTCACCAGTAGGTGATCAGGTTTCCACCCAGTTTTTCATTTCTACAACCTACAACTAGAAATTCTACCCAAACATTCAAATAACTGCATAAACATATTTAAAACTACTCATACAAGATAGTTTCCAAACAAATACAAAACATGTTCATACGATTAAGAGATAACATTCAACAAGTTATAGTGTGACCAAAATTAAACAAGTCTAAAGATCACATACTAGTTCATAAAGATGATAAGTACAAATATGCATAATACAACCATAATTTAGAATTCTCTTCATGCAACAAACAAGTCATTCATCCTTCTTTCTTTTCATGAAGTTCTTGATCCCTTTAGCCATAGTCTTGAACCCTTTACGTTGCTTGTCTCGTATTTGAGTAAGAAGATTTATCACGATTTGGTCTTGTGACTCGAGATTTTGAGGGATTTGAGGAAGGGTATTTGTCAATATTTTGAGAAAGGTGGATGGAGTGGAAGTGCGAGCATTTGAGCTACCTTCATTTTCATCATCATTGATGTGATGAGAGGATGAGACACCGGAGGATGACCCAGGAAGCAATGATCTTTTAGAACCAAGATCCGACCAAGTTTTACGCTCAATATGTTGAGTGAGCGAATACATGATACGATCATAGACTAGATAATCTTCCGAACTCAGGTGGGGGAAGTCATCTATGACACGTTTATAAAGACGAGTTAACAACATGCCATAGGGCAAGTTCAAGTTCGCCTTTTTGACAACAAACTCCATTCTCCTAGTGATAAAGAATGCAAGATTGTATGGCGTGGAAGTTGCAATACAATAAAGCATATGACCAAGACAAGCAGGAATGTGATCTCGATTGCCACCAAGACCTAAAGCATTTTCACGAACAATTCCACCGATGATTTCATGTCATCAGTAATTTCTTTGGTTAGGATTTGATTATCTTCAACCAAAATTTTGACTCCTTTATAAATTCGAGTGATGGGTGAGGTTCGTGGTTTTTGAATAAAATATTTGATCTCGCTTGGAGTAGGAGGAGTGGTGGAGTATTTTCCACGTTTAGGGGAGCTCTTGGCTAGAGCATCAAGGCTCCATTCATTTGTGAATGAGCAATGCCCTATAGTGGGAACTCCTAGGATTCGACCAAATTCAGGAAGAGGATAGGATACAAGTTGGTTTTTAATTACGAATTTAACATGTAGCTCAAATTCGGAGTCGACGCTCAAACTAAGTTGACTATAAAACTCAAGATCAAAACGAGGAACAATTTGCTCATTAATTTTGAAAAGATAGTCAAGGTTAGCGAGTCCGAACATAGCACTGAGGTAATTGATGCCCTCAAAGTCTGGGAAAACTACTCGCCCCTCGTTAAAACAACGGTTTTCAATTCGTTGAAAGTTGTGTGAAAGAGGAGTGCATTGAGTAGAAAGTGTGGGAATATATTTGCGAGTTCGTTGGTGATCGATACCGGTGGGTTTAGGCATTTTTCACCCATAAAGAAATACATTATTAGTGAGATTCTTATATAATGCAAAGATGAAGTTGTTATTATATTGACCAATCTTATGTGCTTGAATTAGGAACTCTTCTATTTTTACAAAAAAAAAATCATATTAATTTTGAAAATTTAGGCCAATGTCGTTGCATGGTTGTAAAAACATTTTTGATATGTATTAACAATGTATGATTACGTTTTTGTTGCGTTCCTAAACATGATTACTAACACCAAATCGAATTGGGGATTATCATATTTTTGACACATTTCAAAATTCACTTAATTGGACAATTCCTACATCTAGATGAGTGATAATAGTAGTACATTGTTAAGATATAGTGTTAATTTCAATTAATTATATGAAAAGTTAAAAATCCCCAATTTTAGATTTCATGTTCTTATAAACCCTAGTTTCGAATTAAAGATGAAATTGACGAAATTGACTTACAATTGACGATTAGGATGCAAGAGTGATTGATGATCTTTGAATTTGAAACCTTTGATTTTAGTTTTAGTGTAGTAATTAAGGATTTGGGTGTGTTTAGGCTTGTTTCGTCACTTCTA
This sequence comes from Artemisia tridentata subsp. tridentata, assembly GCA_021014915.2. NCBI lineage: Eukaryota > Viridiplantae > Streptophyta > Magnoliopsida > Asterales > Asteraceae > Artemisia > Artemisia tridentata. Next base: position 199,591,639 of record CP139502.1, read on the forward strand.
CTGCAAGGTGGTTGGTTTGTATTTTGTTTTCTGAGAATGATAAAATAAAAACGAGGTATCACATGAAAAACACAGACGGTCCTTTAGCAATAAGGGACCGTCATGAGGACCGTTGCTAATTAACGGACCGTCGGCAGAAGAAGGTTTTTGAGAGATAAAGTTTTGTATTAGATGTTTGATTTGAGTTCTATGAAAAGTATTTTGTTAAGGACTCTTAGAAATGGTAATTTAGATAACATGGGATTCTAGACATGGAGGAGACATAATACGCACGAGTAGTCTAGAGGAATGCGTATAGAGGAGAATCGAGATAGAAGAAGTAGGAGAGACTCGTCTTGAGTAAGGAGGTTGACGACACGCTGAATATAGAGTAGGAATAGAATTGAGACAGAAGAAATAGAAGGGATGTAGATGAAACGGGAATAAATACGAGACTTGCATTGGGTTTTTTAGAAGTCAATCATGTCTATGGTGAGTAGAGATAAGAATAAATGTCGTAGACGAGAAATAGAAGAGAGAAGAGATGTCGAGGACGTTAAGAGTGTGCGTCATCCATAGTGATTGATTGACGTGCATAGTCGGCTATTTATAATGGTTGTGGTAAGACCATTATCTACAAAAACAATTTACTATGATCCTATGGAAGATAAGAATTTAGGCAAGTAGTCTAATTTCCTAAAATTTTAGCTACCATGCATATTATCAATTAATCATCATGTAACAAATAAACACACAGCAAATAAGCGCATAGCAAATCGGCACATAACAATAAAGACAATCAAGGTTTTAACAAAACGTACCTTTGCCGCTAGCTATTCCTAAGGATACATTAAAGTGTGAAATGTTGTGGGTGATGCAAGATTTGAGTATCGATGAGTCTTCACACTTATGATAAGAATATGAATGTACATTCATATCTATTATTTGCTTCCCTCGTGCATTTAAAGACATAATTTGCAAGAAAACTTGGTACCCACTTTCTCATGGGTCCAAGATGGTTAGTAATAAACATCCTTTGCATTTACATGCATAAGATGAGGATGCTGTTCATCAGCAAGAATTCCCGTAGATATATGTCTAGTTGACTTTTATAAAAGATTTTATTTTAAAAATGTTTTACATAAGATCCATTAGTGCTAAACGAGATTTTTAGAAAAATAAGTTTTCCAAATAACAAATATAGATTTGTCTAAGAGGTTTTACAAATTAAATTTGTTTTAACTTGCTCATTGATGACTCACATGACTTAAAATCGAAGCCCGTTTTATCTCCGAATGCCTTTTGATTATCTAGTAAATCCTTAAGAGATTGAGAACTCTTTTGATGCGTGGTTTTGCGACCTTACAACAGGTTTTACCTCTCAAGGGATCTCAAGAGGCTTGCAATCCCCACTAGGCAGTGTACCTGACCGATGTAGTATAGTGTAGTGGCAAGTACCGGGGGATTGATCGTTATCTAGGGGAATAGTGTCGTTAGGTTTGAAAAACTACTCTAATAGGTCTAAGGGTGAGGGAAGATTCTTTTTGTATTTTTATATTTTATGGAAAGCAAGTAAAAATCTCGGGTTTGAAGGAGTTGGCGGAATTAGTTGCTAGTCAACTAACCCAAATAACTACAATTACAAATAAAATAAAATAACTGAAAATAAAAGGTTGTGGAACTTATATGGAGAGAAATGTGTTTACTTAGATTTCCTTACTCCCTAACTATCTTTTACCGGTTAATTAGTGTGTATTAATTGCGTGGATGACGGGTGTATTCCTTAATACCAATCGTGGGGTGGCGTACGTACTTCCCCAACTCTACAAGCTCCTACTTCACTCCTATGTCGAGCCGGCTAAGAAGCTCCTAACATGGGATCACTAGAATTCGCTCATGCATTAAATACAACCATAATAACCTTAGTACGCATTTGTTCATGTTTCTTAAGACGTTCAAGAAAGTTACCGTATAGGAGGTTAGCCAGTTTTCTTAAGCCTAACATCGATAAACAATCATCCAATACAATTAATAACACACCAACAACCAATAATCAATAGTTAGGTTTCATTAGATCTAAGCAAACACAAGATAAATCTAGCCTAGCATGTTAAATAAAAGACAAGAACAAGATATAATCAAACAACACATAGACATATTGAATGATTAATTGATTACTTATCTTCAATTGAACATGGGAGATCCAAGGGTATGAAACCCTTAAAAATGGCAGAAAAATCGTCTAGGGTTTCTCCTCACAAAGTTGCACACTAATGACTAAAAATTATGAAAGTATATATAGGAAAACAGATCTGACGGCGTCACGTTTTGGAGCTTGACGCCGTCAACTCGCCGCGGTTAGGGTTTCTTGATGGCCTTCTTGACGCCGTCCCCCTTTAATCTTCCAAAATCCTCTCTGGCTTATCAAGGCTTGACGACCTTCTTGACGCCGTCCCCCTTTAATCTTCCAAAATCCTCTCTGGCTTATCAAGGGCTGACTGCGTCACACTAGGGCTTGACGCCGTCAAAGGTACTTTTCCAGCAGATTTAGAGACTTTGTCGTTTTCTTCACTTTTATGCTCCAAAAACGTCCAAAATGCTTCCTTTTCCAGATTTCTTCTCCAAAGTACCTAAAATGACAAAAGGAACGATTTAGGGCAATATTTGATAAAATAAATACGATTTAGGGCTTAAATGACCCCCTAAAAGCGGTACACTTTTCGCTTCATCAAATACCCTTACACTTGAGATTTGCTTGTCCTCAAGAAAATGCGCTTGTATTCTAATCAAAATACAAGTTAGGGGTCATTTAACGCTAATATAAAAGTAATTACAACAAATAGTCGTTCCACTTTAATCATAATAAGCACGGAGATTACACACTAGCACCTCACAAGTAGTGTTTAGATACTCACATCTCTCAGGTGTCATAAACATATATCTCATAAATGAAAATGAATAATATCTCTCACTACATGTCATAGCAAATAGATTACCATAGGCTTGGGAAAGGATCAAAAACCTCCTCCACTAGGCGTAAGCACCTAAGATAAACTATCAAAGAGGGCTTTTAAACGGGTTATAACGTTAGGTGTAGGGATATGATAAACACGGTTTTGTTGGGTAAAGGATATTTTACTGGTGGCGAGTTAAAGATCTTGATTAATTACATGTACAATATGGCGTTGCTAAGCCAAGACTAGACTCGACTTAAGCTAATGAAGAAAATAACAAAAAGATAAAATAAACATAAAATGAAACGGGATGGTAGTCCGTATGTTTTTTTTTCTATATTTTTTTTTTTATTTATTTATTTTTTTTTTTCCCATACACTCTTGCCCTACCATCCAAAATAATACATCATATGGGCCTCGGTTCTCCCCTTACACTTGAACTTTTACATAACTTTACAATTAACTATTCTAATGACTCGAATTAAGATAATCGAAACACTTGGAGTACTTTTAAAATATTTAGCACATATGGGGGTAATAATGTTGTTCTTCCCCATTACTCCATTACACTAGTACTTTACCCATGAGTCCCAATCGTCCCAAAACAATATGTACAAGGATATGACTCGACTTAGCAACCATGTAATCAATTAGATAATTAACTTGGGGTTTAAACAAATGTTGTCACAATAATGCACTAAAAATGAGTGCATACAAGGTAGGCTAAGGCGATTTGGGTGTACATTTAAGTGGGGTGTAAACAAATTCTTACTTTAAGTAAAATGCTTAAAGTTAGAAACGAAAAGATAGGCTCTGAGGGGTGTACTAGGGGTATCGTGTACTAAAAATGAGTACAACGCAAAGGGTGTGGGAGAATTACTTGACCAATGTAGCCAATGTAATTATAACAAAAACATAGGTGTAAAACAATGGGTTAATCCTAATGCCTCTTATCATGTAGTAAATCTAACTACACGAATGTAGTCTCACTTGTGGCCTCGGAATGGTCCTAACGCAAGTTCTAGAATCTAAGTGCTACCGGTACACACATCATAGCATAAATGCTTTTCCTACCAATTCTAGGGGCGAACCTCACATATTTGGGGGTGGAAAATTTTTTTAGTGGTACGGTTTTGTGCTAGTCATATAACTCCTATCCGTGAGACGCTCATTAAGACCAAAGTTTCACTCCTATATGTTGTAAAAAAATTTAAATTTGGCACTAAAATTGCCTTAACAGGTATTTCTCTCAGTTTTATTACACATCTACCATTAAACAAACAAAAATCAAGTGCAATTGCATTCTCTAAAGTATCGTACTTTACCCTCCCCTTACACTTAAGATGAACATTGTCCCCAATGTTCAAATAACAAGATGTAAAAGTAAATAAGGTAAAAGAATGAAATCAAATACTCCCCTGATTCGCTCGGTGGATAAAGGGGTAACATGGTTAGGTCTTCTTCCAAGGTAATGTTGTAGCTTCAAGATTAAAGCATTGCCAAAAGCTAGATTCCACATACATCTCCTTGTCCAAAATAACCTGTTAAACCTGAGAAAACAAACAAGAAAACCTGCATAACATCGGCGGGATAAATCTGTATAAGGATATAATGCTAGTGGAATGATTATTTTGCAGATTCCTGGAGTTTATAAGTTAGAGATTTAATAAAGCATTTTATGATTCCGGAAGAAAAACAAAACTTTCAAAAATTTCAAAAAATTAACACCTGACGCCGTCAGGTTGTAAAGCCTGACGCCGTCAGAAATGATCTGACAGAATTCTCATGTTAAGTTTCCGGAAAATTTCTGGAAAAACCTTTACCTTACTTCCTGGAATTCCTGCAAAATATCATTATGACTCGATACAAGCATTTGACTCAAACAATTACTAATATGTATGTTAATTTAATATTGTTATGATTCATGTTCATTTGTTCTAATAAACCGATTTGGATTTCCCTTACACTTATCTTTTGCAAAATACCTTTACATGTAGTTAAGACGAAGTTAAAAACAAGATAAAGCATTTTCACAATTTAGTTTCGAACATGAATCAATAATAATAAAAATTAAACATACATACGGAAGCAAATAAAATCAAACAAACAAATAAATAAACATACAAAGCAAATAAATCTTGGGTTGCCTCCCAAGAAGCGCTTTTCTTTATTAATGAGTCTTGTAGCTAGACTCAAAGTCCTTTTAACCTATGTAAGTGAGATCGTCATCGAGGACATCTTTAGGGTTAAGCTTGGATTGAAGTTTTCTGTTGGTCCGCATAGTACGATATATCTTTTCAAACCTCTCTCCATCCGGGTCAAACAATGTCATCTTAATATGCCATGACCCATCTCCATCTTTGGGTGGTTTGTCCCAATCCCACTTATGATCATCGTCCTCACATGTCCACCTATTCATCCCGAGGTTAATTGGCAAAACTCCTAGGAAATCAATCATCTTCCTAAAAACTAGAGGATCTTCAAATGGATCCAATTCGGTGTCCCTAGCCAAGAGTTGTTCTACCGCATGTGTTCGGCTCACAAAGTCCTCTTCTAGGTAAAATGGGCGTTGGGGTCCTATGAAGTCTCCATCTATCCATGGTCCATATCTAGATGGTCTCCTATTTAATTCTAACCAATGGGGTGTTGGTTCCTCACTAGTATCATAGGCATGTTTCTTCACATCATAGACTGACCAAGTATCACCTTCTCCTACCGCTATCTTAGATTCCTTACAATCAATCATAGAACTAGCGGTTGCCAAAAATCCTCTACCTATCAACAAGGGGCATGTAGGGTCGCTAACCATATCAAGGACGTGGAAATCGGCTAAAATGGTTAGTTTTCCTATGTGTACTAACACCTCCTTGACTACTCCAATCGGGTAAGCAACACTTCCATCTGCTAAGCCTATTATTACCTCAGTTTCTTCAAGTTTTCCTAGTTTTAGAGAGGTGTAGAGAGGTAACGGAAGTAGGTTAAGGCTTGATCCAAGATCGGCTAATGTGTCATAAGCCTCCGAATTACTGATATTGCAAGGTAGAACAAATAAGCCTGGATCATCTAATTTCTTAGGTAGCTTGTTTTGAACAAAGGCGGTCCCTTTTTCGCCTAACTTGAGCTTCTTCTCATCCAACACATCAATAACCGGACTTTCAATGGTTTGCCTCGTGGATAGATTGATGTGGTCATAGAAGATTTGGACTTGAAGCCAAAGCTCTATGCCATGGTGAGGGACTTTTTGGAGTAAGTCCTTGAATCGAGTCCATGCCTCGTAGAGGGTTTCGCCTTGACGTTGTTGGAACATCAAGATATCATTCCTTAGCTTGGTAGTTCTTCCTGGTGGGAAAAACTGAGAAAGGAAACGAGTGGTGAGATTATCCCAAGAGGTGATGGATCCTGCGGGTAGACGCTCTAGCTATTGACTAGCTTGGTCCCGCAGAGAGAATTAAAAGAGACGCAGTCGGGTCGTCTCTCGAGTGGCAACATCAAGGTCTATAGAATCAACGATTTTGAGAAAGTCCTTGAGATGTTGATTAGGATCTTCGGAACGAAGTCCATGGAATGCGCATCCGCTTTGCACCAACCGGATGGTGTCGGATCGCAAGGGAGTGACATTGGCTCCTTGAGTGAGCTCAATGGTGTTTCGATAGCCATGGTGGCTAGGACGGGAGTAGTCTCCTAAGCTACGGGCTCTAGGAGGTGTGGTGTGTTGTTGTGGTGGTGGGTTGTTGGGATCGAGGATATTACCACCTTCCATGATGTCGGATGGTAATGGTTACGAACAAAGAAACGAAGAAAAAAGATAGACTAAAGAAAACCTAGAAAAATAAAATAAAAATCTCACTAGAAAGGAATCTAGTGAGTAGACCAAATAAAATAAAAATTCAACCTAAACAATAACTATTCCCCGGCAGCGGCGCCAAAAACTTGATGCGTGGTTTTGCGACCTTACAACAGGTTTTACCTCTCGAGGGATCTCAAGAGGCTTGCAATCCCCACCAGGCAGTGTACCTGACCGATGTAGTATAGTGTAGTGGCAAGTACCGGGGGATTGATCGTTCTCTAGGGGAATAGTGTCGTTATGATTGAAAAACTACTCTAATAGGTCTAAGGGTGAGGGAAGATTCTTTTTGTATTTTTATATTTTATGGAAAGCAAGTAAAAATCTTGGGTTTGAAGGAGTGGGCGGAATTAGTTGCTAGTCAACTAACCCAAATAACTACAATTACAAATAAAATAAAATAACTGAAAATAAAAGGTTGTGGAACTTATATGGAGAGAAATGTGTTTACTTAGATTTCCTTACTCCCTAACTATCTTTTACCGGTTGATTAGTGTGTATTAATTGCGTGGATGACGGGTGTATTCCTTAATACCAATCGTGGGGTGGCGTACGTACTTCCCCAACTCTACAAGCTCCTACTTCACTCCTATGTCGAGCCGGCTAAGAAGCTCCTAACATGGGATCACTAGAATTCGCTCATGCATTAAATACAACCATAATAACCTTAGTACGCATTGGTTCATGTTTCTTAAGACGTTCAAGAAAGTTACCGTATAGGAGGTTAGCCAGTTTTCTTAAGCCTAACATCGATAAACAATCATCCAATACAATTAATAACACACCAACAACCAATAATCATTAGTTAGGTTTCATTAGATCTAAGCAAACACAAGATAAATCTAGCCTAGCATGTTAAATAAAAGACAAGAACAAGATATAATCAAACAACACATAGACATATTGAATGATTAATTGATTACTTATCTTCAATTGAACATGGGAGATCCAAGGGTATGAAACCCTTAAAAATGGCAGAAAAATCGTCTAGGGTTTCTCCTCACAAAGTTGCACACTAATGACTAAAAATTATGAAAGTATATATAGGAAAACAGATCTGACGGCGTCACGTTTTGGAGCTTGACGCCGTCAACTCGCCGCGGTTAGGGTTTTTTGATGGCCTTCTTGACGTCGTCCCCCTTTAATCTTCCAAAATCCTCTCTGGCTTATCAAGGCTTGACGACCTTCTTGACGCCGTCCCCCTTTAATCTTCCAAAATCCTCTCTGGCTTATCAAGGGCTGACGGTGTCACACTAGGGCTTGACGCCGTCAAAGGTACTTTTCCAGCAGATTTAGAGACTTTGTCGTTTTCTTCGCTTTTATGCTTTAAAAACGTCCAAAATGCTTCCTTTTCCAGATTTCTTCTCCAAAGTACCTAAAATGACAAAAGGAACGATTTAGGGCAATATTTGATCAAATAAATACGATTTAGGGCTTAAATGACCCCCTAAAAGCGGTACACTTTTCGCTTCATCATCTTTTCAAATTTAGCTAATATCTTTGACTTTTCCTTTAGCTTCTTAATTTCACCTTTATAATCTTCACACATTTTACATTCTAGATCAATTTATATACCACTTTCAAGTTTAGACATTTTATCTTCTAAAATGATTTCTTTTCCCAATTTACTTTCAAAAGATTTTGAAGATTCATTTTCTGAAAATGTATTTAGACTTATGTTACATAAATGTTTAAACTTATTTTCTAATTTTGAAAATTCTAGAATGAATGGGTCATAGCAAAAGTGTTCAATTTCAGAGTGTACCTCATTTGAAGTTTCAACCTTTTGACACATTTCATATTCAGAACACACGTTGTCTTCTTCATCCGTATCACTCCAAGATTTTTCAGTGAGTTCTCTTCATAAATTACTCATATAGTCCTTGACGGCATTAACTTCATTGAAAACACATGAACTAGTAGCATTTGTATTTAATCTATCTAAATATCTATCTACTGATTCATTTTTAGAAGTGACGAATTGTTTATATGTATGTTCAAGATCAATTCGGTTATCTTTGGCTTGACAATTCTCTTGATGAAAGTTTAAAAGATTTTTCCAAATGTCATTTGCCGTTTGACACAATAAAATTCTTTCAAATTCAATTTTCGACAAGGCCTTATAAATTATAATTTTGGCTTCAATATTTTTATAAAACTTCCTTTTAAAATTATCACTTTGATTTTCAAAATTTAAATCCGTTGGTTGAAAATCACCAATTGAAATGACATGCCAAAGATCTTGATCAATTGATTTCACATAACTTTCAAATCTATTTTTCCATTCAATAAAATTATTGTTTTCGAAAAATGGTGCTCCTTTCAAAGGGTGCCCTTCTAGATATCTTTCAAACTCCATAGATCGATTCAAGTTTTAAAGTACAGTATACTTTAAAGCTCTTGAGTGACCTGCTCTGATACCAATTATAGAAAATAGAAGAGGGGGGGGTTGAATAGTTTCACCGTTTACAATTACGTTTTAAAAACTTTTAGTTTCTTTTTGTTCCTTTTCGAAAAGCTGTTTGATTCAAAGTTATGTGATATCTATCAACACAATAGTAATGCGTAAAGTAAATAAAGTAAAAACAAGAGATAAAGGAAGAACACAACCAAACCAATATGAGGAGATTTATAGTGGTTCGGCACGAAGCTCACTCTTCACCCTACTCCACTCCCCGAGTACCACACTCGAGAGTTCACAATCACTATGTCAACACATTCCCTTTAGGTCGAGCAAACCGTACACAAAGCTTACACGAATTTTACGATACTAAGCGGAATGTCGATTTCTAATCCTAGCTAGAACCAATCTACACAAAAGCCCATGTGGCTACACGGACATACACCTAGTCTACTTGAATCTTCACCCAATCCAATTCTTCACGAACCTTCACCCAGTCCTAGTCTTCACTTCACGGACTCACACCAAGTCCAAGTCTTCACACACGGACTTATACCAAGTCCAAGTCTTCACACACTAACACACGAACTAACAAGATGTCCTAATCTAGATACACCACTTCACGGACTTACACTTTGTCCATATTTATCCTAACACACCTAATTACGACTCACACACAAGTCGGATATACAAATTTACAATGTACACAAAGAAGATAGTTTGGGGGAAGAAAAGAATCGTAACACAAGTTATGTGTGTGTGATGACTATAACACTTCGTTGACGGATACGAGTGTTCTTCTCTTGCAATTTGATATAGAGGGTAACGGGATCACTTATAAACACATATCAACACGTTATAGTGATCAAAGAAGAGAGGGAGAAAGAACAGAATGTTGTTGTGCAAAAAGGCTTATTATTCTGAGAGAAACAGTGCAGTATATATAGGCACCAGGAGGAGCGGAGGACGGTCCTTTAAACACTGGACGGTACCGTATATATAAGGGACCATCGCCATGTTTACGGCACCGTCCCGACATACGCTCCTATTTTTTGTCCTGATGTGGTGAAAGTTTATCTGGTGAAAAACTTATCTGGTTTAGGCGGGAAATATAGTTGTTGGGAGATTTGAAATTCAAATTTATTTTCTTTAACAAAACATTTCTTTTTAATTACAAAAATACTTTTGTAAAATTGTTTTGTCACATAAAAATGTGAAGTTTTGAGAAAAAATAAATTCTTTGATCACTTTACTAATTTCGGTATTGTGTTTGTTCATACCTGAAGTGATGTTGTAGTCGGTACGTTGTTGAAACGATTTTTCTCGACTAAAAACTTATCAAGTGTAGTTTTACGTAACGTGTTTTTATATTTTGTGATTGTCAAAACGTAAAGAGACTGAATAATGCAAATAACATTTTTGACATTATTTGTATTAACACTTTGTTTCTTTACAAAGTTTTAAAGGTTTTGGTGAGTATCGGTTTTTTAGGGTTCCAAAAACGGTTTACCTTACTATAACCTTAAGATCTTTTATACGGTAATATCATGTGAGCGTATATTCATGCACTTTTATAAACCCTAATTCTTATTAGGGTTTTCTACATATAACAAAGATAAGGTGCGAGTAGTTCTTCTTGTTTTTGTTTCGTTAGTGAATGTCTGATGATGAAAGCGGGTTTCTTGGATTCGGGTGGAGGAGGTGGAACGAAGAAAAAGAAAAATGGTAAAAAGTCGATTGGTGAAAGCTTGGTTCCTTCGACAATGGAGTTTAATTTTCCTACTTTAAGTGAACTGTTGTTTGGAGAAGATGGTAAACCACGACAACCCATGCGAGATAACCAAATTGAATCTAATGTTAATAATATTAGTGTTAGTACTGTGGATGGGGAAACGAGCCAACCTGAAAATTCTGAGGCATTTTTTGTTGAGATCGAGCTTGTGAAACAGAGCTTGAATGAGACTGAGGAACTAAATGAGGAGGGCCAGGTTGGTAGGGAGCCTGTTGGTTTAAATATGCATGGGGTTCCGATTGGTGAGGCTAATGTCTACAAGCTCGACGCATGCTAGAATTTTTGTCAACGTCGCCACCACTTTTCGCTATCGGCAACCATCGATGACACTATCATAACTGATAAACCAAATAAAAGTCAACATATCGATAATTAAATAGTAGTTATAAAGTTATTCTACCCATAAAACAATTATAAATCCATAGTCTTCTTTATATATTCATCATCATGATTTTTTTAGCAACACTATCGATAATTTATTGTCACAAAAAATATATAGCCGTAAAACATTTGTTCACGAGTAAACTTAGTTATACGGTTAACCAGTGCTACAACGCGCGAGTATCCGACTACTAAAATAATAACAAACGTACAATAGTTAGCACTAGAAAACATTGTTATCACATATATATATATATATATATATATATATATATATATATATATATATATATATATATATATATATATATATATATACTAGTTGTCATGGCCCGCCCAAGGGGCGGGCATGACTTATAAGCCCTCCCGAGCATATAAGCCCGCCTCAGGCGGGCATGTCTTATAATTATCGTTGGCATATTTTACTATAGCAAAAGAAAGGTGGTAAAAATGGTTGAAAAGTGTACATGTTAAAAGAAAGGGTTGTACCCATATTGCTATCAAATTAATGAGAACACTAGAAGAAAGGAAGGGAATTACCTGTGCACTTAGATATGTCAACCAAAGAACACTTGATCCATTACGAATCAAAGTTTATTAAGGTGCTTATCTGCTCATTGTGTCGTCCAAACACATCATGATTAATTGCTTATCAGCTTTTCGAAGGGTTAAAATTATAAAGCTTGTTTCCAAAAAAACTTAACCAATACGGTGTTTGGGATTGTGTATTTTAAGAGCTTAACAACTTAGAATTATATTGATGTTATTACTATATAGGCGTTGTTTGAGATTGCTTATTTCACAGCTTATAAGCTTATCTTCTTAGAACCTAGGTATAGGTTTTTGTAAATAAATTATAAGATATTAGTGATTGAAGGCAAAATGAGCGCCAACATAATGGGATCTCATCCGTATTCCGATCAAAGAATCAAAGAAAGAAGGTTTCAATTTCATATAGCAATCACTTCTTTCCAGCCTTAGTCAAATAGCCACCGAAGGCAAGGCGGCGCAATTCTTAAACAGAAGAATGGTGGTAAAGAGGAAATGATTCAAATTCCTGAAAGAAAGAAAAAAAATTTGAATTGTATGTCAAGTAAGAAGGAAGGAGGCTAGCGCCCGAAAATGCTCCGCGCCTAGGTTCTTTAGTCGTTGGGGCTTACACCTTGTGACTCATTCATTTGGCCTTATTTTTTGAATATCGTTAACAAAAAATTAAGTAAAGGTAAATCGATTATACTCATACCAAATTATTTATTGAATGCATTAACAAAGAAAAAAAAATAAATGTTCATCCAATATAAAAAATAAAGCTTATTTGTATACAACGTTTGTATACAATGTACAGTGTTTTTTATGTTTCATTTTAGCTCATAACTATGATATATCTCACTTGTATGTACACAATTATTTATAAATGTAGAAAATGCAGTTGGATGACTGCTTCACAAGAGATAGTGGCGCAGATATTTGACTTGAGCCGTATGTTTGAGCTTCATCAGAGCTTTAGCTTCATGCTTTCTAACCATCTCCCTTTATATCCTTATGTTACCCATTACTCAATGTTGTGGAATTTGGCTTCAATGAGATAGGAGACTTCACTACTGGAGGTGCCAAGCCAAATTCTGCTATGTAAATAACTTCAGGAGTGAAGGTTCAACATCCGTCGTTGGATGAAAATCAGACAATATGTTAGCCACGGCAAGAAGTAGAGGCCCAAGAAAATCAGCCCACTGCTGCAAATGAAGTAGAGGTGGAAAAAGAGGATAGGTTTGTTAATGGGTCGAATGGGTTGGATTGAGTTGACCTCAACATTTTTTAGTCCATTTTAAAATGTAAAAATTAGATTATTGAATAAATGTTCTGTTGTTTATCAGTAAAATGGTTTTAGTTTCAATTAATTGTTTGAATGTACCCCTACAACAATACGGCCACCGATTGTCACTTCCTATAGCTCCTCAAACAATTGCACTCATTAAGCTTCGCTTATTTCAAAACTAATGAATTAAAATTAAATAGTCAAAATACCATTCATTAAAGTTAATACCACACAAATTTGAGCAATCTAAAGTAGTGCAGATTGGTAATAGTAAGCGTCTATTATGTTCTGTAAGAGAAAAACAAAGCTTAAAATGTTCAAGTTATTGAGAATATTATCGAACCACTTAGTGTCGAATGCCCGCACATTTGGCTTCTCTACACCGACACATGTTTTTCGTTTACTTTAGACAAAACTTCATCCTAATATCTTTTTAGCCTGATAACAATATTAAGGGAGTGTTGACTAAGTTTATTGAATTTTTGAAAACTTATATGATGAAACTAAACTATAGCATACCAGATAAATATGAAACTAAACTATAGCATACCTTTTGATGTTTTTATCTTTAATTGGTTGCATTCACGATATCATTGTCAATCAAAAAGAAGCCAATCATTATGAACCTGCAAATAATATAGAAAATGGGTAAAATTGGCCTGTAGGGTATTCAGTTTACATATGGCAAAATGTGTAAGTCATACGGGTTGGGTAACGGGTCAAAACAGGTTACTTTACTTTCGAATTCTCTCATTTTCATTTTATCTAAAAAGATTGTTGTTTGGTACGATGGTTGTACCTAACTGACCCGTTCGAGATTAAAATAACACAAATTGACCCATTTATAAGGAATTGGGTCGACATTGCTACCTCTAGTCTAGTGTGTATTCAATTGCACTGCCTCCTCTTCTCCCTTTTAAGTTATCGCTCATCCTGTATCAACGATTTCCACCTAATAGCAGCTTCTAGAGCCTGACTTGCCAAAGGGAATTGGTTGCCTAGAAAGTTGGATCTCATCTGAGCAAAAGCACCCTATAAAAGGTTGTATGCATTATAAGTATACTTTGGGTCACTCAATCTGGTCAAGTCTGCTAGCATGCCAATGATCCAAAATTTTGTGTTCTTCGGTGGCAGCATTTGCAACAAAGATTGTGTATTAACGTTAAAAGTGTATTGATATCTGCAGTAACCAAATGTGTAGTTATCAAATTTGCAAGAAAGAAGGATCCAGTGATATGCATTTTATTGCACCCAGGGACAGTGGACACGGATTTTTCTAAGCCATTCCAAAAGAATGTTCCCAAAGACAAGCTCTTCACCATGGAATGCTCGGTACAGAAGCTGTTGAGCATCATCGAGGGCAGCACGAGTCATGACAATGGCAAATTCTTTGCTTGGGATGGTCAAGAAATTCCATGGTGATACGGGAAATGAGTTGACAGAGGTGTGTTATTATTCTTATATATCTTATTTACTCCATGATATGACCATTTAGGATGACTTTCTCCTCTGGTCTAGACTGGTCTCATTCCTAAGCCCTTTGTGCAGCTCTTTTTAATTACTTGGTTCATGTGAAATACTGAAGTTAGAGTATTGTATACTTACCCATGTTTTATCACTTATAAAGCCTTTATATTTTTTCATAACGTGTACTATATTCAGAAGATAATGTGTAAAACCAGTTTCCAAGGATATTGAATTAAGCAATGTCTGTAACTGATAGCTCTCAAGCTGATTAACCAATCTCTCAATCACCCATAGGAAAGCTTCCACCTGTACATACCTCCCGAACCAACCCACCGAATCCACCCCCTGAACACACCTACTTAAATAATATAAGCTATACTCAAAATCTAAGTTATAAAAATGAATGCTTGAGTAATATTATATCCCAAAAAGTAACCAAAGGTATAAGTTTTCTAAAAACCTATATAAAAAGGTACACATATAATACGACTGAAGCATTCTTAGGAAAACAAAATTTTAGAAAGGTGTTGATATAGATATGAACATGTATTGTTACCTGAAAAAGGTTGCACCTGCTTCCATAGCCACATCTTTAGCCAATTAGGATTTTGTCGATCCTCGAGCTCCATATAGCAGAAACGCTCCCCATGGCTGTCTCTACCCTTAATAAGAAAAAAAAATCATGCGTGAGTATCTGAAAATTGCAGATTTGAGAGCATACAGAGTTCTAAAAATTAGCCAGTGAGCAAAAAATGGTTGCTGTGAGTCAAAATCATCACAACAACTAAGAGTGACCAAAATGACTGAATAGAGTAACACATCCTTCATACCAGTCTCTGTCATATCAATGGAATATGTCCCCTTAGTATTAAGCTATAAGACGCAAAATCTGCATAGACCCTCAAGCTCGGCTGTGTATGTAACCCTTCCCGCTTAGTTTTTCAACTCCTCTAGACAGATGTAATGTGCGAGCAGCAACACCCCTGTACTGTAAGAGCACACTTGTCTGTGATCACCGTGAACAGCCTGCTCTACACCTACACGCAATGTTCGTCAGGAAAAAAAACAAAAATTTTGAGACACAAATAATAAACTCCCAAACTATAATAGCGAATAAGGAAAAATTCTTACCATAAGGGTCGGTGCTACTGGCTACAACAGCTGCAAAGCATTAGCAAAGCAAACGCCAAGTAATTTCATAAGTTGTATGGTATTAAAGGGTATCACAATAGCCACAAAATACATATTCAATGTTGCTCACCCAATGGTGACGTACGATTGGCACGCTAATTCACCCTAATTCACCTAAAAATAACAAAAGAAATATTTTGTTACCGAGTCAGCAAACTCATTCAATGAATATAGGAGGTTAATAGCTTACTTGGATTGAAAAAATATCAGAAATAAGAGGTCCATATATTCCTCGAGATAGGATATTGATTGTTGCTTTTCCAGCCTAATAGAGTCGGATTTCTAAAGTAGCTGCAACATTTACAGTATATTTTTTCACAACCACTTTCCCAGTCCCACCTACTCCATCAATAATATAGTAGACATATCCTGTTTGAAAACAACAGCTGATCTTTCGATAATAACTATCTACAAAAATACTCACCTGAATATAGATATTGAATACACGACTCCCCAGCTATATTCTCCACCGTCAATAAACATGATCTCTGAAAAGGGAAGGCTTAAGTTGTAGTTTCCATTATGCATACACTGATACACAAACCATAATATGTCAAAGATAATGCTGATATCAAAGATAATATGTCAAACATATTGTGGGTCCCACACAAAAGTGTATGAGAATTGAATGAAATGATGTAAAGTATGCCTCTTTAACATACCTTAATTAGCTAAGCTCTTCGTTGAGGATCAAACCCTGCAACGCCGAATAACATTTTCTCACCAGAAATATCCATTTGGATAGCAACATCAAAACCAAAAAGCAACTTCCCTTCTTCACTGTTCATTCAAACAACTATTAGAACCCAAAAAAAACACAAACTCTCTTTGTCTCACAAAAATTTGAAATCTTTGGCTGAATCAGTAACTATCAAAATACCCTGTTGGGAACACATTTTATTATTAATCAAGTATTGGTCATTTAAATGAATAAGGTTGCTTAAGCTTATGGGCTTTATGTTTGTACACAACTCACGGCTTCATTAGAAGCTCATGGGCCATGGTTTTTAGTCTTTAGTTTCTAGAAACAATGAGGCAAGTGTTGCCCTAAACACTTGCCTATAAATACCAAGGTCATGTACACATAATTCTTGTTTGTTTTATTCTTGTTTGTACCGAACCTTTGCTTCTATATCGTATGAATAAGATCAATCATTCTCTTCTTCTCTTTCTCTCATTATCTTGTCTTATTTATATATCTTGTGTTATATCAAATCTAGGACCTAACAAGTGGTATCATTCGCTAGAAGATATTTGATTTGTGTGTTATTAGTTAGATCGTAGCTTATTCTTTAGTAGTATACATTTGGTTTTGTAGCTTATATGTGACAAAAATCTCATTTTCTCATTTTTCTTCACACTTGTAAAGTGTTAAGATCATCATAGTGAATAGAAATTAGATTTCAAGTCGAAAGTTTAGATCTTGTTCGAAAATCATTACTTTTACACTCGATTTCATTAGTTGTGTTTTATCGGAATTCACCAAATTATGTTTAAAACATTAAAGCTTGTAACTTTCTTATTATTTAAGTGTTTTTAAACGTTTTTAACCAAAGAAAGTCAGTTAAAACATCATTTTTGAGTCGTAAAAAGTGATTTGTTTGATCTGGCCTTCTATCAAAATTGGTGAAAAAGGGTTTATCGGAATTCGTTTAGAGGGTTGGTCGGAATTGCTCATTAAGGTTTATCGGAATTGCTCAGAAAGGGTTTATCGGATTTGCAGACTTAAGGGTTTATCGGAATTGGTACTCAGTAGATTCCTTGCTTGTATAAGCTTGAGAAAATACTTCGACTTTGAGGCAAATCTCCTATCTTGTATAAGGTAGGGAGAAAATTATCGGAATTGCAATTTAGATACGTTATCGAAATTGCCAAGTTCTATCGCAATTCAGATAAGTTATCGGAATTGTAAATTTTTGTTGCAATTGCAAAGTCCATCGCAATTCCCAGATTCATCGAAATTGACTAGTCCATCGGAATCCAGCCATTTTGTCGGAATTGGATAAATCCATCGGAATTGTAATATTTCATCGGAATTCAGTTAAACCATCGCAATTCAGCAACCTCATCGCAATTGGGAACTGTGAACAGTGTTTCATCGGAATTGATTGGGAACAATGATTTGTCGAAATTGAACAAGAAAAAAATCTAAATTCACACTTAACCAAAACCAAACTTTATAACTCATAACACACATCTCAATTGTCTACAAGATCCACAAGAACACAAGAATGTCTCAACCACCGAACTACAACTATTTCTACAATCAACAACAGCAGTATCATCAGCAACAACAACATCCTCAACAACCACAATATCCTCAACAACAACTCTTTATGCAACAACATCAGTTTTTCCCTTAACAACAACCAATGCAGTCCTACCCAATTCCAGCAAAACAACCTCACTGGTTTGATCAGATGTGTGAAGTAATTAGTAGTCAACAATCAAGACACGAGGCTGGATCCTTAGACATACCTCCTATGCTCACTCCGGGTAACTACGTGCAATGTGCAAGTCGATTTTTACGGTTCATTGAACTCAAGAAAACGCATGGAAAATACTTGAAAAAGGCAATCATTGAAGGGCCATTTCCAGTGCCTAAAACAACGGTTCCTGGAGATCCAAATGCCATTCCTCCAAAAGAAGCAACTGTGACTCCTGTTCCTGATGCCCAGCTTATAGCAGAACAAGTACTTCAGAAAGAAGCCAATGAACTTGCAATGTCCTACATCCTTCAAGG
Source organism: Artemisia tridentata subsp. tridentata (assembly GCA_021014915.2). Lineage (NCBI taxonomy): Eukaryota > Viridiplantae > Streptophyta > Magnoliopsida > Asterales > Asteraceae > Artemisia > Artemisia tridentata. The sequence goes on from CP139502.1 coordinate 199,610,207, forward strand.
AATTCCTAATCCTATCTTCAGAAGTATTGATGCACAGAAGACTACTAAGGAAATGTTGGAACACGTTCATCTTCTCGTGGAAGGAATTGAGAGGATCTAAACACACGCCTTTTGTTAGAGATACTTTGATGTAATACTAACTAGCCCGCGGAATTTACTAGTTAATACTTAGAATATATTGTATGTATGATGTATGAATGGAACAGTAATGTGTATGAACAATGAAGACTATGATTATCACCTAAAGATTCAATATTATTAATTATAATACGAGTGATCTTAACTTATCACTAGGGTTACAAAACCTTGAATCTATTCGTCTATTCACATTTCAAAACCTAACCTAGGATCTCCTTTTATAGCACAAGGAGTCCTGTACAAGTAAACTATAATATACGTATCAATCTATAACTAGAAGATATACACCAAATCTATTCTATAATTATCTTCAATCTCTGTCTTCATCACATAAGCAGTATAAAGTGTTTGTACTAGCAGTACTAACTGACTTAGTATTGTTAGTGTAAACTTGCATCAGTTGAAACACTAAGCCTGACAGTACTAACTGTTGGTTTAATTCCTTATAATCCTCCCCTAAACTTATGATTTCTCTCCAAATCACTAAGTTTCTTGAATTAAACTTTAACTCTGATGATAGGGGGATTCTACCAAACACTTTATCTTCTTTTTCTTTCAAACTGATCATAGATTTTCTGAATCAGATTTTGAACTACTTCATTTTCTTCTTCACATCTCAGCTTTGAAGAAATCATTACTGCAAGTACTTCATAACACAATGGATACTCCAATTTTGCTAACATAAAGATATCAACTCCACCTTGTGTTGACAAATGATGCACATTGCAAGTACTATAAAACTCCCATGAAGTAGATAGATCATAACCAGGAAAATTCCAATAAACATCTGTAGGATCTCATTTATATAACCTCTTGAATTCAACCCAAAGCTCTTGTTCTTTCACATCAGTCCTCTTCTTTGTTTTGAGCTTGTCTTGAACTAATCTCCATAAAGTATCCAGATCTTCTCTATCACAAACTCTTAGCAAATTTTCAAAATTCTTGAAAACTGTTGATTCTCCACCAACTCTAGTAACTTTCCATGCTTTTCCAAATTTGTCTCTGTAAATCTCCCAGTCCATTATTGGATGTCTAGCTTGAAGTGGATCAACATGTAGAATTTCTGGCACAATAACTAACAACTTAATTATCTGCTCTTGTGATAATTCAACTCTTTCTGCTTGTGCTTCCACATTCACAGGTTGTTCTTTTCCAGCAATCTTAATTCTCTTTGAAGATCTTCTCTCTGTGTCCATAGGAATATAATTTTGAGCTCTTCTGTATGCATTGTAATACAAAAGTTCAATTTCTTCATTTGATTTTCCCTTCAACTAAACTGCCTTCCAACCAGCTTGATTCCTAAGATACATCTTCATTCCACTGATGACCGGTGCCTTTGTTGGTTTTCTTTTTCTCTTTTGACTTTAATTCTTTCTAATATTCTGCATTATGTCATTCAAAGCCTCTTCATCATTCCTTGAGTTAATGAAATCAGCAAGTTGAGCTGACCTTTCTTCAACACTCAGTCTTTCATTTGAAAGTAGTTCTAAGGCTTTTTCCTTCACTCTAGATCAGTATCAATCAAATGTTGTATCTGCTCTTCAAGCGATTCTTGAGCAATAATAGCATCTAAAGCCATTCTCTCTTTTTCCAACTTTTGAGCTTCCAAGAAACTTGCAACTTCATCTTCATGAACCTTTCTTGCCAATTCTTCATCAAAATCTATCTGAGCTTGTGTCCTTGGCTTTACTTTCTTTGGTTGTGGCTCATTTTCAATCAAAATACGTTTACCCTTATCTTGAGCAGTTTGTACTGCTACCTCTTCATAACCAGCAGTACCTTTATGTGAACTTGTAGTAGTATCACCCATATCTTCTAACTCTTCAAGATTAACCAACTCAGTACCTTCTTTAAGATCCACATGCTCTGTAGCTTGGTCTTCATCCATACCCATGTCATTACCATTACCACCACCTTCTTGTTCTTCAAAATCTAAATGCCTCCCCTGAGTTTCTGACCCTGTTTTCCTCTGAGTATCTTTCCTCCCCTGTTTGGGAGAATCATCATCATCATCTAAGTTAGAACTTGAAGAACTAGTAGATAGCACCATCTTAGCAGATCTTTTGCCCTTGAATCTCTTGACTTGATCTTTCAATGTCTTTACTCTTGTAACCAACTTTATGTATACCAGGGCAAAATTCCTCTTGTGACTCTTTAATTCAGCTTCCAAAGATGTTACCTTCTCTGACAGAGTTGTGCATAAGACCATTAATTCATTTAGTTTAGAACTGCCCTCATCACTTCTAGCTGTGTTACCTGCTAGGAGAGGTGAATCATGGGGCATAGATTCAGTTTCTACCTTAGTTGGACTAGGATGTACTCCTGAACCACCCATATGTTCCATTTGGCTTGGGGTTACATCACCTGTGGCAAGTCTTTGAGGACTTGGCACATTAGATGTTGCCATGGTAGGGGTCTTAATGATGTTTACACTGCCCTACCCAGCTACTAAGCCTGAAGCAGTAGTGTAAGCCCCATCCATACTATCAAAATTGATAGCCTCATCTGCTACAAAGGTTTGAGGAGGAGAACTTGGCTGAGGGACCATAGTTTCCTGTCTAGTTCTTCTCCTATAGGTGTTGGTTACTGGGGTTGTATGAATAACATCTGAAACCACAATGGGTGTATGTTGGGGCTCAGTTGGGATTACTGACCCTTCACCCTAAAAAATTTGAATTCTTTCCAACATTTCAGGAAATAGAGGTATTACTACCCCATTGAAAAGTCTGCTTGCCATAGCCATATTTTGAAAAATCTTTTGTTGCAGGCAAGGTGTTGGAAAGGTTTCCTTATGTTTCTTTAACTGATTCTTTTTCTTGTTCAAAAATGCTTCCACAAACCTTGGATACATCAAAAACTTGGTTTTACTTTTCACATTGTTTACCATACTCTCAAATATGAATTTAGAAAAGTTAAAAACTCTGTTTGTTGATAAGCATATGAGAGCAATAGCAATATTGCTACTTAATTGCTCCCATGATGTTCTCTTTGGGCTTAAACAATGTAAAAGAGTATTGATTAAATATCTCCATTGTGGGGAGAAACATCCTTTTTGAAAAGTTAGTTTATGATTGGATGTATCATACCCCATTTTAGATATTTCTTGCCAAATTTCAGTGTTTGGCAAATCATTGATACCATCTGAATCTTCTAACTTAAGATGTCTCCTAATAGTATTTTCAGTAAAAATGAATGATATGCCATCCATATTAGAATGTAATTCTATGTCTTCATCTTCACTAGTTATGACAGTTGCAGTCTGCCAAAACACTGTAATTTGAGAGACATAAAGAGTAGGGTTAATTGTAAGAGCATACCTTATGTGAGTTGTGTTCAAGAAGTCCACAACCTCATTAAAAATAGGTCCATCAGCCTGCTCTTTTTTCTCCAAGAAGGCCACCTGATTGTGTGTCTTGACAAATTCCAAATTAGCCATGATAAATTATGCAAGTTATACAAGAAAACTGATCGTTTGTGGTTTAATTGAAGGTGTGAACAGCCAATTGGGTTTTTATAGATGAATAGTTAGGGTTTAAGATTTTTGCGTAAAGGATAAGAATTATCTTTAGAAAGAATAGAAGTAAATATTTAGAAAGAAGATAATTATCCTAAGAAAAACCCTATATATATGGTAACTAACGGTTTTTACCCAACGGCTAGATTAAAAGATAGTTACTGACACAACAGTTCCAACGGCTAGTTCAGCAGTACAAAGTTTACACTAGCAGTACAAACTTTGCACTAGCAGTACTAATTTTTAAAGAAATTTTTAATGAGCAGTATAAACTCAATATTGATTTAAAATCAATACTGCCCACTCATAGTTTTTAGCAAACTATCAGCTATCAATGGATTTGATGTGTCTTTACCAATAGCCGTTTGCTTTGGACTAGCCAACTCTTCAATGTGAGATACGGTGAGTTGATAACCATATAGTTTTTGGTAACTACCAACCATAAACGGATTTGAGAAGTCTTTAACAGAAACCTTTTGCTCTGGACTTGTTGGTTCTTGATGTGGGTTAGACATGTTGAACCAATTACCATTTGTTGTGTGCAAAGATTACACACTTCAAGTTTCAAAGCACCATACTATCCAAAACATAAAGCATTTGTAACTCTTTTGTGCTGATCATCCATACCTGCAATTTTTAGTCCAAAACCAAGAAAACAAAGTGCAAAGCACTTGTCTCATAACATTATAAGCATATGACTAACAATATAACATAAGGAAATTAATTTCCTTGGGGTACCCAAGCCATTACTGACTTAGGTTTGCCTCTTGCATCAATATAGTCCATTTTCTTTAAAACAATTGATGCATCATTGGATTGGATTGGTCTCCAAATCCAACATGCTGAGGCATTAACACCATTACCCATCTTTTCCTTAGCAGTGTTTTTAAAATTGCCAGTACTGACTACTTGGCTAGCAGTATTAAATGATGGCTTAGTAATTGTAACCTTAGGTTTCCAAATTTGTTTCTTTACCACTGCTTTGTTATGAAAGGCCCTTTTAGCAGTCTTTGGTGCTTATTTGAAAGTGGTTTTTGCACTTTTAACTGCTTGGTTTGGGTAGAAAGTCTTATTTGGTCTGGCAGTATGAACTACTGGTCTAGCAGTACTAAATGATTTTGGGCCAGGCTTTAATAGAACTACTCTGGGTGTCATTCTAGCAATATTAGAGTGAAATTGAGGTCTTTCTAAGTTCACCCTCTGGTTTGTATACCCAGTTACCCTTTTGTTGCAAAAAGCTACAAGATGGTTAAAGCTTCCACATGAAAAACAAGCTTTCTTATAAAGGACAAAGTCTTCACCTAGTTGGTGAGACTTGAGGTTGTTCCAATTCCTTTGGTTACCTCTGGGCTTGTGTGTGGTTCTATACATTTCACAATATCTTACTGGTTGCCTAACTTGTCTAACATTGGTTTTAGGCCTAACAGTATCATCCTTAACCACCTTAGGAACACTTGTTCCTTCTACCTTAACACTATCAAGTTTAACCTTAACCTGATCTTCCTCATCATCATCAGAAGTCCAATCCTCAATGGTTGGAGCATCTGAATCCCTAGCAGAGGACACCTTGTCCTCAGTGAGTGAAGTATCACTTGCACTCTCAAAGGGTTCTCTTACTTCTACAGGCTTGTCAACTACTACATTTTCTTTTGGTTTAGGACCATATTCTAGCTTGGGTAGTTGAAATTCAGGCAAACCTGTATGTTCTAGGTCTATACCTGGAGGTGCAGGTATTCCTCTGTGAGGAGGTGGAATAGACTTTTTGATCCTATCCAATTCAGCTCTCAACATACTAATTTCAGCATCTCTAAAAGTTAAATCTCTTTTAAGCACTGCTATGTCATCAGCAAAACTAGACTCATTACTCTTATAGTGAACAATTTGCTCCTCTAAAACAGCTAAACCTCTCTTATGATTTGCCAAATTAAAACTAGTCTTGTTTAGCTCTATTCTTTGTTCATCATATTGATTCCTAAGAGTTTCTAGTTCTTTTAAAGCAACACATGTTTTAGAACACTTAGCAATTTGTACCTCAGAATCAGAGAAAGCCATGAGTGCCGTCTCAGTAGGTGTTGCTTCCTCATCTTCCATAAAGCTCCAATCAAACCCTAAGCCATCAATGGCCACCATAGCCTTTGAGCTTGAGTCTGTAATCTCCACAGTCTTGGTCTTGCCTTCATAGCTCTTGTTCCTACTATCATGTTGTCTTGGCCTTCTGCACTCCCTTGAAAAGTGACCCATCTTATGGCAATTGTAACATTCTATCTTTGACTTGTCATAACTAGCAGTATCATTGCTGTTTATGGTAATCTTCTTCCCTGTCCTCTGATGGAATTTCCTAGCCCTCATGCTAAGAAGAGAAATTTGCTATTTGATATCCATTTCCTCCAGATCATCATCATTGATCTCTTGGAGGTCTTCATATGTCAACATGGATCCATTGTGCTGGGTTGTCAGGAATGCACAGCAAGTTGTCTCATCCATAATGCCTTTAGTACTGCTTGAGGTGCTGGTAGTACCAATATTTGTGCTAGCAGTACCAACTACTCCAGCAACCTTCTCTTCTTCAGAAATTGAGTTACTAGGAGATGACACAAAGGCCATGTTCCCAGTACTTGAGGTTGTTCCAGCAGTCTTCTTCACATCTTGCTCCACAATCTTGAAATTGCTATACAAGTCCATCAAGCTCATAGAATCAATATCTGGCTTGTTCTTCCACACAACAACATGCATAGCCCATTCTGATGGTAAACTTCTCAGGAATTTGGAGTTGAGGTCTTCCTGAGGTATTTCAATTCCAAGAATAGCAAGTTGGCTTACAAGCTTCTGAAGCCTGTTGAACATATGATCCAATGATTCATTGCTAGTTGCTGAGAAGTTCTCAAAATTTTGCTTGAGGAGTGTCTTCTGTGTCTTTTTGGTGGCTTCATTCCCACCATACCTAGCAACAATGGCCTCAAATAGTGTCTTGGCACACTTGAACTTGCTGAAGTTCAAGAGTTGATCATTAGGGATAGTCATTAGCTGCATGCTTCTGGCCTTGAGGTCATTCTTCATCTGAATCTTCTCCTCTGCAGTCACTGGCTTTGTTTGCACAGTTGTCTCAACCTTACCATCAATAGTAGATGTAGTGGTTGATGGCTATGATTTCCCAGAGTGTATAATCTTGCACCTGGAAGTATTGCTCAATCCTTAACCTCCACATGTCGAATTCATTGGGCTTAAGTATTGGCAACTTTGCAGTCACATTGGTTTGGGTAGTCTCCATGTCCATCTTTCTTGTTGAAAGAGAAAAAGTTCTTCTGGATCTTCAAATTCAAAGTATCAAAACCTGGCTCTGATACCACTTGAGAGGATCTAAACACACGCCTTGTGTTAGAGATACTTTGATGTAATACTAACTAGCATGCGGAATTTACCAGTTAATACTTAGAAGATATTGTATGTATGATGTATGAATGGAACAGTAATGTGTATGAACAATGAAGACTGTGATTATCACCAAAAGATTCAATATTATTGATTATAATACGAGTGATCTTAACTCATCACTAGGGTTATAAAACCTTGAATCTATTCGTCTATTCATTTTTCAAAACCTAACATAGGATCTCCTTTTATAGCACAAGGAGTCCTGTACAAGTAATCTACAATATACGTATCAATCTATAACTAGAAGATATACACCAAATCTATTCTCATCACATAAGCAGTATAAAGTGTTTGTACTGGCAGTACTAACTGACTTAGTATTATTAGTGTAAACTTGCATCAGTTGAAACTCTAAGCCTGACAGTACTAACTGTTGGTTTAATTCCAACAGGAACTGAATTGAACCAAGAAGATATGGAATAAAAACTGTATCTAGAATACACCATGTTCATGATTGAAGCTGGAGAATCCTTAGAGTCCTATTACCATAGGTTCACCAACATCATAAACGACTTGGACAGACACAACATTATTCTACCCAGGATTGCAGTAAACACAAAGTTCCTCAGTTGTCTTGGTCCTGACTGGCAGAAGTATGTTACCTTTGTTCGTCAAGCAAAGAATCTACACAACGCTTCTTATGGGTTGTGGTATGATTACTTGAAGCATCATTAGTAAGAGGTTGATAAAGATAGAGCTGCTCGAGGAGGTTATTCACCGTCAACAACTCCAAACTCACTAGCATTGATAGCTCAATCACAATTTGTTCCACCATCAAACCAGGCTTTTGGTCAATAACAACAAACCTTTGCTTATCCTCCACAAACCTCATCGAATCAAATCATTCCATATGAACCAACACCACAATCATCTGAAAATCAATTGGTTCCTTATGACAACACAGATACCATGCTTTACTCCAATGTCAACAGTGATGAAGATGATGCTTTCAATTCATTGAATGAAGGATTTGGTTTAATTGCTCGAGATTTCAGCAAGTTTTCCAACAAATCCAACAATCGTCTTTGTACTTCATCCAACACTCGTAATCAAGCTGTTGTCCAAAATGGAAGAGTTGAGATTCAGAACAGAGCTTATGGAAGAAATGGATCGGGAGGTTACTTGGGAAACTCAGGAACTGGTCAGAGGTATAATTCAGCAGGAAGCACTAGGAACAGTGTTGGTACTCTACAAAGAAGGGCTGAGATTATTGAAACAAGGAATCAAGGGATTGCAAACACAATGGTGAAATGTTACAACAGTAGTGGGAAAGGTCATTTGGCCAGTGCATGCCCCAAACCGAGGACAAGAGGCAGTACCTACCACAAGGAAGCCCTAATTCTTGCTCTTAAGGATGAAGCCGGGGGCACTCTTACTGAAAAGGAGCACAACTTCATGGCTAATGCATACTCTGATGATGATATGGAAGACTTGAAAGCTAATACAGCCGTGATGTTGATGGCCAACATGCAAGAGATGCACATGAGTGAAACAAGCCCAGTATATGATATTGGTGGCTTGTCTCAAGTACCTGATTCAACATGTCTCATTCATGAAATAGTATCCCCATCTGCATATGCATTAGCCGAAGACCATGTTGTTCAAGATGACTCATTCTTATCTCCTCAATTTGATGAAAAAATGAACACAGTAGTTACATTTAATGAAAATCAAATTAACCCGGTTGTTTCATTTGATGATCCTCTTGATGATGATAATAATGATCAACTTCAACAAGATGATCTTTTGCTTAGTCAAGATCCAAAGCTCATGACCTTGCTCTTGACCACCCAAACCCAGTTAGACTCACAGAAATCCCAAATTGATAAATGCAATGAGATAAATAGAAACTTAAAAGCAAAAGTTGCATTATTAACCAAGGATCTTAAGTGCTATAAACTTCAACTTTCAAACTATGAAACAAAAGAAAAACGGGAAAAAAATTTTGAAATTGCATTCCAACAATCTTATGTGAAAGAACAAGAGTTAGAACCTCAGATACATGAAATAACTGTTTCCAAAAATGACTTGATTTCACAAATGGAACAAGAAAGATTAGATTTTACACAACAAGTTGACTACCTACACTCTGAACTTTCAAAAACAAAAACAGAGTTGTCAACCTGTCAAAATAATTTTTCTGAACACAAACAAGTACCAAAGAAACGGATTGATTCTTATCTTGAGGAAATCGTTGAGTTGGAATGTAAACTAAAAGAGTTTCAAAAAGTTATGTATAAAACAGGTGAGTCAATAACAACAATTCAGAAATTTACTCTAAAGAAAAATCCCCAAGGATATGGCTTTCCCATTGGGGATGAAAAACCACGTTTTTTACATAAAGCACTCAAGGAAAATCCGAAGTTATATAGTGCCGAACATCTTTTTGATGACTCTGTCATGCGTGTTGTTGTTTATAATTGTGAAGAAGAAATGGAACAGGACTAAGAGAGTCGATCTAAAATTTGCAATGTCAAATTTAATAAACCATACGATTACTCAAAAGTACCTCATATTAGCGACACCGAACAGTCATGGTTTTTAATGCAAATGAATGAATCTTCTGAGGTTGGTCCTTTGAACACAGTAGCACAAGTCAATGGTCATTTACCAAATTCAGGTGTAATTGCACCATTGCCAAAACAATGTCTTGTCCTTAGATATTTTAATACTTTTATGGAAGACATAAAATTTTTGGAACAAGCAATTGAACGTAATTCTGAGATGAAAGTCTCTACTTTTCTTTCTCCCTATGAAAAAGAAAAGAGAGAAGTTTTTCAAAAATAATTTTTGCCACACGTTCAACACCAGCGTCTTTGTGCTACACATTAGGAACATGAAATTCAATCAGAGGTAGCATCCATGATGAACATTTTTGATGCAACTGAACGTATAGTCTACACCCGGGTCACGGACCCGATTAGTAAACAATACTAATACTTAAGCCCACCACGTATGGGCCGCCATGGCGATAACTGGACTACCAGTTATACGGTTTGGGCCTACAAGGCCCAAGCTCAAAGTTATTTTCGGATTGGATATGGAGTATCTCCTAAATAAAGGGGATATATACCAAATATCCGATATCGGCAAATACGCCGAGGAGTAGGGAACACGAAACCTACTAGGGTTTCATGTGTATATAAAGGGCACCCAGGCCCTCGGTAAAGGTACGATCTTACTAAACCCTAACTCTTCACTAAACCCTAAACTTCGATTACTTACTCTCACGCCGGAGGATAATCGGGGGAGACAATCCCTCGATAAGCCTAACGGTGTTTGCTCTTTTTCTTAGTGCGCAGGTTCCATCAAGCATTAAGATCTAATTGGTACGAGAATAGGAGTCTTAAAAAGGAACGCCCAACTTTTGTATCAACAAGTGGCGCCATCCGTGGGACCCTACACTAAGAATTTTACCAAGAACTAGAATGACGAAACACGGAAGTCACAAGAGTCCGCATGGGAAGAAAGCGCACGATGACCCACTAGGGAAGAAGCATCAAACTGATGCGGCTTCTAAGCAGGCCTCTGGGACAACCAGCACGCCTGGAAGCTTAGGAGCGCACTCAGATCTGGTCTTTCCTACAGTGGAATCACTTACCAGGACTACCCCCGCTATTACAACAAGTACTAGCGCGATAGAACTGGAGCGCACTCCTCTTGCCATGCCAGAGGTGAACTTCACTGAGCCTCCCAATGCGCCTATCCGAAACAAGGATCTTGTCTTGGAAACAGACTCCATCGCACTAGAAGGAGTCACTTCCGAATTGGCGCCAAGCGACTTTGTATCTCAAAACTACGAAGCCTTGGCTGCGCTCATGCGAGAGGAGGAAAAGAAGAGGTCAAGCCAAAGTCTTCACGCCAGACTCAACTTTGACCCTGAGCATGAGGCGTCCCCACCGCGCGCTACCGAAAGGAAAGACGCGAGAAGGATAGCCACAAACAACCAGTGTTTACCAGGATTGGAAGGAGGGTTATGGATGATGAAGCAGCCGATCTTCAACATCTGGAGGAGCCTGAAGAGGGGGAACGGCGCGCCAATGTCCATGCTAGGCTTGGCAGTCGCAGGATTCAGGATAGGCTTAGGCGACGGTGTTCCCCAAGTGAAAGCCCTTCAAGCTCTGATTCTGATGATAGTCGGCGCAAGCGCCGCAGAGGAACAAGCTCAGATTCTGATAATAGTCGGCGCAAGCATCGCAAAAGGGTGCGCTCATCCTCAAGTGATTCCTCGGACAACGAGGACAAAGAAACTGGACACTGGAAATCAAGAGGAAAATATCGCGACCAGGAAGACGAAGACATGTCTCTTCCCTGGCGTCGCCAAAAGGTTGATGCGTTCACTAGACGCATCAGCGATTTTTCGGAGAATAAGAAAAGGCGCATGCCTGCTAACGTCAAAACATATGATGGGACAGGTGATCCTGATGATCACCTAAAAATTTTCGAATCAGCAGCCACTATCGAAAATTGGCCACAACCTGTGTGGTGCCATATGTTCAACTCTACATTAGTAGGGAATGCGCGCAACTGGTTTAGCAAGCTTCCACGTAGAAGCATCGGTGGGTTTGAAGAGTTGCGCAAGGCGTTTCGCTTAAACTTTACCCAAAGGAAGAAGTGCGCCAAAAACCCTGTCGAACTCGCTAGGGTTAAACAGCGACAAGGGGAATCCACAAGCGCTTTCATGGAATGCTTTAAGGACGAATGCATGCAAGTCAAGGCGTGTCCAGAGATACTAAAAATATCGGGTTTTATGAATGCAATCAATAACCCAGATTTGATAAAAAAGTTAAACGATAAGGTTCCCCTAACTTTTGACGAACTCATGAAGCGCACGAGGTCTTTCGTCCAAGGAGAAGCAGCCGATGCGGATAGCAAGAAAGGCTACTCGAACCATAGGCCACAAGAAGAGTCAAGGAGACAATCCAATGACCAGAGTGGCAATCGTAATAAGAGTTATCGCACTCAAGGTGGTGGAAGGGGAAACGACAAGTACACCCCATTAACAAAAACTCCAAAGGAGATATTCGCGACGGAAGGGGCGAACTTCCCGAAACCACCACCAATGCGCACCCCAGAGGATCGGCGCACAGGGAATGGTTATTGCGAATACCATGGACAGAAAGGCCACACAACCAACGAGTGCGTCCAACTGCGCCAATTGATTGACAAATTGGTAAAGGAAGGAAATATGGACCACCTCGTAAAAAACATCAGAGAAGGGAAAGACAAACCAAAACCAGGGGCCAAGAAAGAGACATCAAAAGAAAAGGCAGATATCATCTACATGATACAGCCATGGCAGCGCGCGACAAGACAGAAAGTCAGTCAACGGTTTTCTAAGGGAAATGCAATTTCTTTCCCCTCCCTGACTGCGAACAACGCAGTAGTGGATCCACTTACCATTGAAATACATACGGGGGGTCACGACATCCGTCGCATGTATATAGATGGAGGGGCATCCGCTGATATTATATATGAACACTGTTTCAAGAAGCTGCAACCTGAGATACAGAGTCAGTTGATCCCAGCCACAACGCCGCTCACTGGCTTCACAGGGGAGAAGATATGGCCCATGGGCAATTACGTCTACTTGTAGAAGTTGGTGACAAACCACACTCTACAGTCACCTGGATGAACTTCATGGTAATCAGATCCCCCTCTCCGTACAACGGCATCATCGGGAGACCTGGAATATCATCCATCCGCGCCGTGCCATCCACAGCGCACGGGATGCTCAAGTTCCCAGTGGAAGGAGGTATTGTCACTCTTTACAATGCCACCATACCACCCAAAGAATGCAATGCAGTGACAAATGACGTGGGCGATGTTCCAGAACAGCGCGCAATCAAAGTCCCAAAACTAAAGGTCGCCATTCACCCTGACTACCCGAATCAACAGGTATCTATTGGCGGGTCTCTGTCTGACAAAGGCAAATCAGCTATATGCGCACTCCTGCAAAATAACTTAGATATTTTTGCATGGGAACCAAAGCATATGACAGGAGTGCCACGCTCCATCACGGAACACAAGCTGCAAATCCGAAAAGGATATCCTCCAATACGACAAAAAAAGCGCGGACAAGCTCCAGACCGCGCAAAAGCCATCCTGGAAGAAGTACATAAACTAGTAGACGCAGGCATCATGCGGGAAGTCTACTACCATGACTGGCTCTCCAACCCAGTAATGGTAAAGAAAAGCGATGGCAGTTGGAGAATGTGAGTAGACTTTACAGACCTCAACAAAGCATGTCCACAGGACTGCTACCCGCTACCGGAGATAGACTGGAAGATCGAATCTCTGTGTGGATATCCCTTCAAATGCTTCCTGGACGCATACAAGGGGTACCACCAAATTCAAATGGCGAAGGAAGATGAAGAAAAAACGGCCTTCCACACAAGTCAAGGGGTCTACTGCTATACAAAGATGCCCTTTGGCCTAAAGAACGCAGGAGCAACATACCAACGATTGGTAGACACTGCGTTCGAGAAACAAGTAGGCCGCAACTTGGAAGTATACGTCGATGATCTCGTCATCAAAAGCCATAATGAGGAAGAACTAGTGCGCGACATGGAGGAAACGTTCAAAACACTGAGGAGAATCAACATGAAATTGAACCCCAAGAAGTGTACATTTGGCGCTACAGAAGGCATGTTTCTCGGGTATCTGATAGAACCCGATGGGATCAAGCCTTGCCCAGAAAAGACCCAAGCAGTCATTGACCTTCCCTCACCGCGCACACTGAAGGAGGTTCAGTCACTAAACGGCAAGCGAGCCGGACTGAACCGATTCTTATCCAAATCAGCGGACAAGTCACTTCCCCTATTCAAAACACTCAAGAAGTGCACAAAAAAGGGAGACTTCAGGTGGACCGCGGAAGCAGAAGAGGCCTTCCAACAGCTCAAACAACACATAGCAGCGCTCCCAAAGCTTGTCGCGCCCCGACCAGGGGAAGAGCTGATCATGTACCTATCTGCGACTCAGGGAGCAGTCAGCGCAGTGCTACTGACAGACAGGAACTCCGTCCAAACACCCATCTATTTTGTTAGTAAGGCGCTCAAGAAGACAGAGATTAACTACACTGCAATGGAAAAGTTGGTCCTAGCCTTAGTGTTTGCAGCGAAAAGACTGCGCAGGTATTTCCAGGCGCACCCAATAGCTGTTGTCACAGACCAACCCATCATACAAGTTATCTCGAGACCCGACGCATCGGGACGCCTACAAAAATGAAGTGTGTTACTGGGTGAGCATAACATATCATACAGACCGCGCACTGCAATCAAAGGGCAGATATTGGCCGACTTCATCATTGAGAAGCCAGATACTGACACTACACCTGCGACAAGCAAGGGGAACCTCAAGAACCATGGATTCTATTCACCGATGGATCCTCATGCGTAGATGGATCAGGAGGTGGTCTTATTCTCACTAACCCAGAAGGAGATGAATTCACCTACGCACTGCGTTTTGAATTCACAGCCACGAACAACGATGCAGAATACGAAGCACTCCTGGCTAGGTTACGCATTGCAACTCAAATGGGTGCACGCAACCTAGAAGCGAACGTCGATTCACGGCTAGTTGCTAACCACGTGTTAGGCGAATATGTAGCAAAGGAGGAACACATGATCCAATACCTCGAAAAAACCAAATCTCTGATCTAGAACTTCGATAGGTTTACCATCAAGCAGGTTCCCAGGGGCGAAAACAGGAAAGCAGATGCGCTGAGCAAGATTGCATCCACCAGTTTTGCGCATTTATCAAAACAAGTATTGGTGGAAACCTTGAAAAACAAGTCAATCGTAGAAATGGAAATATCCACGGTGATAGAAGAGGAAAATCCTACATGGATGACACCCATCATCAACTACATCAGCAAGGGCATACTACCCCAGGAGCAGAAGGACGCTCGAAGGATACGGCGTACAGCGCAGAAGTTTGAACTTCGAGATGGCGTCCTATATAGGCGCTCTTTCCTGCAACCGTGGCTGCGTTGTGTTGGACCCCTTCAAGCAGACTATGTGCTCAGAGAAATCCACGCTGGCTCATGCAGTATGCACTCAGGACCACGGTCCGTTGTAGCACGAGCCTTGAGGTCAGGATATTACTGGCCCACCATGCATCGTGATGCGCGCGATATGATACGGAAATGCAGCAACTGTCAAGTGCATAGACCTATTCTGCGCCGACCACAACAAGAACTAAGTCCCATCACCTCTCCATGGCCCTTTTATAAATGGGGCATTGACATCGCAGGCCCCTTTCCTGTCGCAGCAGGAGGATTAAAGTTCCTTATAGTGGCCATTGACTACTTCACTAAGTGGATTGAGGCGAAGGCAGTGGCCAGCATAACAGGCAACCAAGTCAAACGATTCGTTTGGGACAACATTGTATGTCGCTTCGGATTACTTGGGGAAATCATCTCGGATAACGGAAAACAATTCTGTGATAACCCATTCAGAGATTGGTGCGCACAATTGAATATCACGCAACACTTTGCGTCAGTTAAACACCCACAAACTAATGGTCTGGTTGAACGCGCGAACCGCAGTTTGGGTGAAGGAATCAAAGCGCGCTTGGACAGACACAAAGGCAGATGGGTGGAGGAACTATCACACGTTTTATAGGCGCACCGCACATCAATCAAAGTCAGCACGGGCGACACACCATTCTCTCTTGTCTACGGGACAGAAGCTGTCATACCAGCCGAGATTGGAATGCCAACTATCCGCACAGCGGAAGTGAATGTCACAACAAATGACGATGAGCGGCGCATAGACTTGGACCTATTAGAAGAGAAGCGCGAATGCGCATTCATACGCGAGGCAAAGGAAAAAACAAAAATGAAGAAGTATTATGACGCAAAGGTCAGAAACAACTCTTTCAAGCCAGGAGACTTCGTCTACCGTGCAAACGACGCGAGCCACGCAGAAGACACGGGAAAACTTGGACCCAAATGGGAAGGACCTTACGAAGTCACAGAAGCACTAGGCAACGGCGCCTACAAGCTGCGTAATACGGAGGGCCACGAGCTACCACGCACTTGGAATATCTGCAATCTCAAGAAATGCTACCTTTAGTATAGGCCACGGCCCACGCACGGACAACTATGCACTCTAGTACGTGCCCAATAATTGTCGTGTATTTTTTAATTTTTCTTTCCATAAGAAATTGTCTTTTAATTTTGAAAAACTTGCAAGTATTAATAAAACGTTATGGTTTCTAGCTAACTCCATAACACATTTAACTCTATTGTTTGCATCTTTCATTATCGTGTTTCAATATTGTTATAATCCTGCCTACATGGCGTGCATGCACACACTAAGTTCCTTACGCAACCCACGATGGCAGAACGGATGCGCACTAGGGCACACTGTGCGCGTTTAACAACTCAGGAAATCAAGACTCTTGATTCCTTAAAGTAAAATACGACAAGTAAACTTACAAAAATACATAGACGACTATGATTCCTTTCTTTTCATTAAAGTTGGAAAAATTCAATACACGACTACGGTCCTTACTTAAGGAAATTCATACATAACTATGATTCTTCTTTTCTAAGTACGCTTAGACACTTAAAGATATCTTCACGCAAGGATACATAAGTCATATAAGAACTACGAGTTCAAAAGCGTAAGTATTTGGAAGTTGTAAAAACACTAAGTACAAAAGCAACCCCTTTTATATATAGAATACGTTTCTACAAAAGACTTGTACAAAAAAGCTAAATGCTATATGTACGCCTTAGCTGGCTGGAGCCCCCACTCAAAGCCGTTTCCTTTGCATCCTCGAGTCGATTCAACAACTCTGCATCGTCAAGGGAAACGGTGGCCATGGAAACAGGCACACCGTCGGATCTAGGCAGATGCGCAGCGCCTATGCCGCACAGAGTGGCCTTCCCTTTCACGCCTTTCTTTCTTGCGACTCTGGAAACATGAGCATTTAGAGACCTTTGCAAAGAAATCTCTTTCTCAATACGGAAAGGATTCAGAATGTCACGAGGCTGAGCAAAAATGGGTACCTTCAACTGCGCTACGTCAGGCTTCAAGTAGAAGTCCAATTGCTGATCTGCATAATCCTGCAGATGCCTGGGAAGAGTGAGCCCCGCCATGATCACGCTGATAGGTTGATCCTGATCACGCTCCAAACGAGCGATATGCGGAAGCTCAAGCCTTTTTAGCTCTTCCATGGCAGCAACAAGCTCAGGTCGGGCATTCGCCTTGTACCCAGGGACCTCGGCAAGCAGCACGGTCAACAACTCGGCCTCAGCAAGCTTGTTTGCGGCCAAGGTCTCACCATGCGCAATAGCGCACTCCACAACCTTTCCAAAGGACGTGGTGACCTCGGGATGCTCCAGTGTACACATGGCGGCCAGGCGAAGACCATGACTGATCAACCACCTACGAAATAACACAAGTGTTAATAAGAAAGAGGGTCCAAAATATATACAAGTTATAAAGAGATAAAGCAGCATGTACCTGCGCTCAGCCACGGACTGAACCATATGGGGGTATAGCTCCTCATCATATTCGATGCTGAGCCTGCGGAGCTTCTCCTCTTGCATCTTCAGCGTAAGCTCCACCCGGCTACGGAACTCCTCAATGTTGGCAAAGTGCTTGCTCCTATTCTGTTGCAAGTACTTCAGCGCCCATAAAGAGTTACGCCTCTGACGGTCCGCATCAGCACGCTCCTGCTCCAGCTCAGCCATCACCAAGAGCTTCCCCTCAGCCAATCTTTGCGCAGACGCTTCTACGCGCTCCAGTTTAGCCTTGGAGCTCAGCTGCTCAGCTTTAGAGCTTGTTAACTCAGCCTGCACAGACACTAACTGCGCCTGCAGTCTGGAAAGTTCCTCGGACTGGCGCACCCTGGCTTGCGTCACCAGCTCGGACTGGCGCACAGCGAGGGAGGCCAGCTCCTCCATCATAGAGTCAAACGGACTTGACTCCCCTCCAATATCCCTTGGTGAAGGCGTCCCATCCAGAAAAGGACTTACCTTGGGTGATGCACTTCCATCTAAGACGCCAGCGTCCTCCACATGCTGTTCACTACACGAAAGATCAAGAAGCAAGGTTAGCACACGAATAACAGTCAAGCATACACAAAATCCTAAGGGATTGCTAAAAAATACTTACATGGGGGGAGGAGACGAGGACACGTCCTTCTCAATATCAGTCATGGATGTACTTCCACCAGACCTCTCAGCATCCACACTGAGGACACGAAGAAACAAAGTTAGAATAAAGTATAACTTGACAAAAGTTCATAACTAATAACTAAGATACTTACTTCATCTGCACTTCAGTAAAAGATGGGCTCTCCTCAGCCTCAGGTCGCGGCCTCTTGGAAGACTCTTCACCATCACCACCAAGCGCTCTCTTGCGCGTCAGTGGGGAGCACTCCTCCATTTCACTGTCAGTCTCCTCTAAATGGATCGGCGTTTTGTTGGGAGGAGGCTGCGCAGTGTCAGGACCCTGCGGCAAAGGAGGAGCCACCTCCTGCAACGGCTCAGCTACCACCACAGCAGGGGAGCCCTCAGACTCTGGAACAACCAAGTCCACGACGCGCCCTGCCGTCGCCTCCAGAATGGTCATCTCACCCTCCCTCAGAGGACGCACCCCCACTGCCACGGAACGCGGTGTCTCCAAGTTAACAACCGCAAAAAGATCCATCTCTGCGTATAAAGTAGACAAAGAGAAGCAAGTTACATAAAGTATGGAAAACGAAGAAATGCTTACATTAATAACGACAGTAAGACGACAGAAGGAGCACCCACCCGTGCCATCCGCATCCAAGAATGTGGGAACCTCTGTCTCAAACTCGAAGTAGTTGCGACTGATGCCCATATGCACCAGGAACGCTTCCGGATATGGTTTGATGGAAAGGCGGTTCTCATCAATGATCGCCGCATGATCCGCGTTATACCACGTCTCGGGGGGGCGCTCATCCTTGGGCAGAGTGGCACGGGTGTAAAATTGAAAATTGGAAGGAAAGACGGCGGCGTCAACCCAAAAGAATTTCTCCCTCCAGTCCTTGAGTTTATCTACCTTCTTCACATAGCATTGTAACTTGCCTACGCGCTTAGAGAAGGTAACCCACCCATTTGACCACGTTGCGTGATAGAACGCGCGAAATAATTGGAGGGTCGGGGGAATCTCTAACAAGCGACAGTTCATCTCAAAATTGGCAATCTTCCCAGCACCAATACAATGCAACTGTGAGATGTGGAGCTCGTAATAATTAAGTATATCACTCAACAGCACGGAAATGGGTACGCGCTGATTCGCCCACTCAAAAAAGCGCATATATAGCCCCACCTTCCCTACGGGGAAATTCGCGATGGTGTCATTTGGACCTGGTACCTCTGGGTGCAGATCCAAAGGGATAAAGTAATCCGAGGTGAACTGATTCAGTTCACCTTCGGTTATGTTAGAAGTGAAATCCTGAAGTTGCAACACCATTTTGTGTTTCAGACTGTGCGCACACGCTATTACCATCGAATAATCGTTTTTTGATAGCAGATTCGAAGATGTAAAAATGGTGGAAATGTGATTTTTTAACTGTGGATATCACAGTGAATGGAGGCGGTAGTTTATATAGTTTTCCACCCACCACAGATGATTGACACGTGTATCCCACTAACTCAAATCGTGTGGCTGGGAGATGTGACGGTACAGGACACGTGGATAGCCTCTCCACTTCCCAAGGTACCCGAATTGCACTTTTTTGGACTAGATACATCATACGTGCGTTTTTGGCGGTATATTTTTGAAATCTTCCCGCGTACGCGTGGGGAATAATTTCGACACGACTTTAGTCTAGCATCCGCAGGTTTTACCCTGCGCACACTAGACTAGGGGGACATGATGACGTATAGTCTACACCCGGGTCACGGACCCGATTAGTAAACAATACTAATACTTAAGCCCACCACGTATGGGCCGCCATGGCGATAACTGGACTACCAGTTATACGGTTTGGGCCTACAAGGCCCAAGCCCAAAGTTATTTTCGGATTGGATATGGAGTATCTCCTAAATAAAGGGGATATATACCAAATATCCGATATCGGCGAATACGCCGAGGAGTAGGGAACACGAAACCTACTAGGGTTTCATGTGTATATAAAGGGCACCCAGGCCCTCGGTAAAGGTACGATCTTACTAAACCCTAACTCTTCACTAAACCCTAAACTTCGATTACTTACTCTCACGCCGGAGGATAATCAGGGGAGACAATCCCTCGATAAGCCTAACGGTGTTTGCTCTTTTTCTTAGTGCACAGGTTCCATCAAGCATTAAGATCTAATTGGTACGAGAATAGGAGTCTTAAAAAGGAACGCCCAACTTTTGTATCCATGATGAACAATTTTCGATGCAACTGAAAAAACAATCTCAAAACAAAATTTTAAAAACAAAGCTTTGCAAAAAGAAGTAGATCGACTCTTGGAAAATGTTCTATGTTCTGATGTTATATCTGTGTTCATGAATTCCATTTATGTGTCTTGCAATGCAATGCTTGTTGATGCTTATTCTGTTGATACTGAAAAATTAAGACTTGAACTTGAAAATTTGAAAAGTGAAAATGAGAGAATTAGCAAAGTCAATGATGATGTAAAAAACAATCTTTCAAAAGTAATTTTTCACCTCAATCAAAAGTTGCAATGGTGTCAGACTCAGAGTCTTGAATTTGAGTTAAAATTACAAAGTCAAAAAGAATCAATGTCCTTTCAAAACAGTTATGCTTCCAAAATTCAAAATATTAAAAAAGAAAATGCTATTTTAAAACGTCAAATTGTTGCATATAAAAAGGACATTGATGAAGCTTGTCAAAATAGGAATGACACTGTTCGCTTAAACCAAGAATTGGATTCGAAAATTCAACAAAAGAACCACATCATCATTAAGTTGAAAGAGAAAATTAAATTACTTGAAAAAGGGAAATTTGTTCAAACCAATATGATTGCACCAGGAATGTATCATGTAGATGAAACACCTAGGAAAGCATCCCCTCAGACCACTAATGTGAATGATTCGATTTCTACAGGAATAGTCACCTCTCCTAGCGTTAGCATAACCAAGCCCAAAAGGAACAAAAAGAAGACTAGTATCTGGCAACGTAAGAGCGGCACACCTAAAGACCAAGATGTAGAAGACCACCTTAGAAACCTGAATAAAAAGCATGTTGTTTCTGATGTAGAATCAAACTTTAAAATGTGTAATTCTAATCGTGATTAACAAATGCTAAGACTATGAATCTTATGAATGAAGTTAATGTTGATGCTTCTTGTGTGTTTTGTCGTTCAAGTATATTGTCTGGTCATCATAAAAACTGTGTTGCAAAGACTCTTTTGTCTCGTAATCAGAGACATACATATGGCACTTCCTTTAAGCCCATTACTGCTTCTAAGTCAATATTAGGAAAACCGCCAAATGTAGTTTCTAAGACTGCCGTAGACAAAACCATAGTTGCTACTAAAACAATCCAATCACCTAGTGCATTTAATAAGAAGAAAGCAGAATCTAGTTGGACATGGCAACGTTTGCTACAGAGGAAACCTAGTTTTACTTGGTTACCTAAACTGCTTAATAATTATGTTACTAACCCAATGGGTTCCACCATTACCGTCTCTCCATCTGCATTGTATTCATGTGATGCAGGTGATTCAAATTGTACTTTAGATTGTTGATAGCGGATGTTCCCGATACATGACAGGCAACCTCAAACTCATAGTAAACTTTGTTGCAAAGTTCATAGGAACTTTCAAATTCGGGAATGATCACTTTGCCGCTATAATGGGCTATGGGGACTATGTTAATGGAAACATCGAGATTAGCCATGTATACTACGTTGAAGGCCTTGGACATAACCTTTTCTCAGTAGGGCAATTTTGTGATGGTGATTTGGAAGTTGCATTTAGGGAGAAAACATGCTTCGTTCGTGATCTTCAAGGCAACGACCTCTTGATGGGCAAACGTGAAACGAGTCTCTAAACTATTTCTATATCTGACATGACCGCTTCTTCTCCAATCTGTTTACTCTCCAAAGCACACTCTACAAAATCATGGCTATGGAATAAACGATTGTCCGATTTGAATTTCAAGACAATGACAAATCTGGCTCGTCATAAACTAGTCGACAGTCTTCCAAGGTTTCGGTATGCTAAAGATCACCTTTGTCCAGCATGTGAACAAGGGAAGAGTACTCGTGCTCATTTTCCTTCTAAAACCGAGAACAGTACTGATCATGTTCTCCAACTTCTCTATAAGGATTTGTGTGGCTCGATGCGTGTTCGAACAATCAACGGGAAGAGCTACATTTTGGTAATCGTCGATGATTTTTCTAGATGGACTTGGGTCTACTTTCTACGTACCAAAGATCAAGCTCCTTCGATGATCATCACCTTTCTCACTAAAATTCAGGTTTATCTTTGCAATACAGTTAGAAAAGTCAGAACAGATAACGGAACAGAATTCAAGAATCACACTCTTCATGAGTATTTTGAGAATGTGGGGGTTGAACACAAAACATCTATTGCCAGAAGTCCAGAACATAATGGAGTTGTCGAAAGATACAACAAGACGTTAGTGGAAGCTGCAAGGACGATGTTAATAAACACACGATTACCTGATTACCTCTGGGCTGAAGCTGTCCCAACCGCTTGCTACACTCAAAACCGTTGTATGATCAACAAAAGGCATCACACAAAACTCCATATGAATTTGTTCACAAACGTAAACCGAACATAAATTATTTTCATGTATTTGGGGCCCTCAATTACCCAAATAATGATCATGATTAACTTTGGAAAACTAAAAGCCAAAGCTGACATTGGAATCTTTGTTGGATACTGTGAAAATTCAAAAGGTTTTCGCATCTGGAACCGTCGAAATAGGGAAATTCAAGAGACAATACATGCTAATTTTGATGAACTCAGAGATATGGCTTCTAAGCAAAAAAGCTTAGGACCCGCAACTAACCATCTCAACTTTCCTGATCAATCAGCAGCACCACTCTCTCTCAACCATGAGGATTTGGAAGATTTGTTTGCTCCACTGTTCAATGATTCTCTTGTTAGTCGTGCACCAGATGTATCTACCAGTTCCACTGCACAAGCTGCCAATATTCAAGTACCTAATACACCTACTAAAACAACAACAGTTGCTGCAGATGCAGCTCCAACAGAAACACCATCAGTAGTAGAACAAATAGCTTCTAATACTGAGAATGTAGCTGAAGATCCCCTCTTACCTCAAGAAGTACCCACACCTACAAATTATGACGGAAATGCATTCTTCAATCCATTTGCTTCGGCTCCAACCGTTCCTGATATTGTTGAGTCATCAACAAGCAACTTGGATCCGCCTAATATACACAACAATTTTCAACATTACCCTTCAACCCACAAATGGACAAGAGATCATCCTTTGGTGAACGTGATTGGTAATCCAGACAATCCAGTCATGACACGGAAAAGACTCCACACAGATGGTGAAACATGCATTTATGCACTCACTGTCTGTCAAGCAGAACCAAAGAAAATTAAAGAAGCCTTAACTTACGATAATTGGATTGAATCAATGCAAGAAGAACTTGATCAATTCAAACGTCTTAAAGTTTGGGAACTGGTAGAAAGACCTGATGGAGTGTACTTTGTCGGACTAAAATGGATTTGGAAGAACAAGCTAGATGTTGATGGAACAGTTATTCGTAACAAATCTCGTCTGGTTGCTAAAGGTTTCAGTCAAGAAGAAGGCATCGACTTTGAAGAATCCTTTGCACCAGTGGCTAGACTTGAAGCTGTTCGCATGTTTCTGGCGTATGCTGTCCACAAGAACATCACAGTTTATCAAATGGACGTGAAGACTGCATTCCTGAATGGACAACTCCGTGAAGAAGTGTACGTCACACAACCAAAGGGCTTCATCGATCCAGAACATCCAAACCATGTGTACAGGCTCAAGAAAGCCCTCTATGGCCTTAAACAAGCCCCGAGGGCATGGTACGATAAACTATCCGCATTTCTCATTGCCAATCACTTTACCAAAGGATCTGTTGATCCTACACTGTTTATACAAAAACACGGGGAGGACATCTTAATTGTTCAAATTTATGTTGATGATATCATTTTTGGTTCAACACATAAAAGTACTCAAATGCTTTCGCAAAACTAATGAAACAAAACTTTGAGATGTCTATGATGGGTGAACTTACGTTCTTCTTAGGACTACAAGTTCATCAATCCCCCCGTGGTATTTTTCTAAACCAGTCCAAATATGCCCTAGAGATTTTAAAGAAGCATGGCATGACAAGTTGTGACACATATAATACTCCTATGTCTGCATCATCTCCAAAACTGGATGCTGATTTACATGGGACACCAATTGACCCTACCAAATACCGAAGTATGATTGGGTCACTCATGTATCTAACAGTCAGCCGACCAGATATTGTATTTGCAACATATCTTTGCTCCCGCTATCAGTCTCGACCTACTGAAAGATACCTCTCTGAGGTTAAATGAATCATTTGATATATAAAGGGAACCAGTCATTTGGGGATCTGGTATCCGAAGTATTTTGGCTTTGAACTAATTGCTTTTTCAGATGCTGATCATGCAGGATGCTTAGATACACGTAAAAATACGTCTGGAGGAGTGCAGTTCCTTTGAGACAAACTTGTGTCTTGGCAGTCAAAGAAGAAAGATTGTACATCATTATTGTCAACAGAATCTGGATATGTAGCCATGTCAGTATGTTGTGCTCAAGTCATCTGGATGAGATCACAACTAATGGACTACGGTTACGTATTCAACAAGATTCCCATGTACTGCGACTCCAAGAGTGCCATTGCAATTTCATGCAACACCGTTCAGCATTCGAAGTCCAAACACACTGCACTTCGATACCATTTCATCAAGGAGCATGTGGAATAGGGTACTATTGAACTTTATTTTGTGGGTACAGAATACCAACTGGC
This sequence comes from Artemisia tridentata subsp. tridentata, assembly GCA_021014915.2. Taxonomy (NCBI): domain Eukaryota; kingdom Viridiplantae; phylum Streptophyta; class Magnoliopsida; order Asterales; family Asteraceae; genus Artemisia; species Artemisia tridentata. The sequence continues at coordinate 199,635,263 of CP139502.1, forward strand.
AGACTTATTCACCAAAACCTTGCCCCATGAAATATTTGTGAAATTAGTTCACCAGATTGGTATGAGGTGTTTGACTCCAGAGGATTTAAACAACTTTCTTACAAACAATTAAGAAAGTCAAACACCAAAACTATCTTTGTAAATATTTTATCAAAAACTCAAAAAGATTTTTCTTTTCATTAAAAAAAAAATAAATAAATAAAAAAATGCAAGTACAAACTTTCCATCAACACTTTGTTCATTTCAAAACATTACCAATTTTTTCTGAACAAGTGTTGAGGGGGAGTATTAAAATTGTTCTGGTCAAAAACATGTTAAGTCTAGTTTATAAGTTGTGAGCAAGGACTCTATTTGAAAAATCATGTGGTTAAGGGACTTAATATGTCAAAGTTGAAAAGTTATAATAAAACAAAAGTAAATTTGCAATAACTGCATCTGAAATGCAGTTATTGCAAATTTCATTGCATTTACTTTTCACCTAATAGCATTTACTCCTCACCCAAAACCTAATCAACGAACACAATTCAATCGAGAAATCCGGTCAAGAAACATCAAATCTGTGAGTATTTATACAATGTTTATATGATTTTAAGATAGGGTTTTCAAGGATTTTAAGACCTAACGGCTAAATATTTCAAAATCGAGTCATATAGATTTAGGGTTTATGTCGATTCGGGTTTTTATGATTTTGTGTGTTTGAGACGATATTGAATGGTGGGTTTTGGTCGGAATTGTGTTCTAACCATGTTATGAGTCCTTAATTGAACCCAGAAACACGAATTGATGCATGTTCATAAATTAGGGTTTATGCGTTCAAATTGGGGAAAATTATATAAGAGTGTTGTGGCCTAATTAAAGTGTTGAGATAGTGTTTATATGTGTCGTATTACATGATTTAACCATCGAATCGAACCCAGAAACTCATTTGAAGTAATTTAGATGATTATGGTGTAAGATGAACTCGAACAAGTTCAATCTTTCGAATTCATGGTTAAAAAGTGTTAAGATATGGACCAATGAACTCAGGAACATCACAGGAATCTATTGGAACCAATCAAACAAACTTCTAACATGTTTTGGTGAATTCCAATGATTCGTAGAACAGGGTTTGTCGGAATTGAGAACTGTTGCATATTAATTTGATAAACAGGGTTTAAATGTGTATAATGAGCAAATTATAACTTGTGAATTGATTTAATTGGACAGGAAAGCCAAATTCAACAAAGAAATCAAGAAAATGTACGTCTACAGTGTTTGTCGCAATTTCTTGTAAAAGAAATTGTCGAAATTGCAATATCCGTTGAAATTGGATAAGTTTTGTCGAAATTGCAAAATCTATCGAAATTGGATAAAGTTGTCGCAATTGCACAAAATTTGTCGAAATTCAAAATTTTCATCGCAATTGGGCAAATTTATCGCAATTTCAGATTTCCATCGCAATTGGACATGACTTATCGCAATTCAGAGTCTTCCATCGTAATTGATCAAATGTCACCGAAATTCAAAAGTCATCGAAATTGGATCATAAATCTGTCGAAATTTAAAAGTTGTCGGAATTGGTCATAATTGTCGCAATTGTAGAGATGTGTCGAAATTTAATTGTCGAAATTCACATAAGTTACAAGTTGTCGAAATTGTTCCTAGGGCAATAACATGAAATCAACTTTAACTAATTATCTACATAATGTCCAAGGATGTAAATTGCTATACTTAAACTTGTAAAATCAAATTAAGCAACTAAAAGGTCACATGAATGATAACAAGATTAACTATTTGCTAACTTTCATGTATCCTGCAAATCTGTATTGATTAATGTTTCAGATATCTCAAATGGCTGCACAACAACCACTCTCAATGCTCACAAAGGCTGCCATCCTTCCACAAGACTACGATATTGAAATTGGCAAGAACAATGCAAGGGTGGAATTTCACAAGGTTAAGTGTGCGGAACCAACTTGTCAGATATCAATAGAGGTTCTCAAGCTACACATGTGCAGGAGTATGCTGGACAAGTCAGCTTGTGTTCCCGAATTCTACATTCATCAAATGTGGAACACTATAAAGCTAGACTTGAGAGAAGAATATTTAACATGCAAGCTGGACCGAAAGGAAGTAACTATTGATGTGAACTACCTCCGCAAGGCTTTGCTATTACCAGAAGCTCCTGAACCTGCCAAATAATTCTATCCAACACCTACTGAAGAAGAAGTTCTCAACTTGTAGAGATAGGCTATGATGTACAACCAGAAAAACCATTGACAAGATTCTCAAGGGTTGAAGCCAAGCTCATCCTACAAACTTGGAGAACGATATACTACATCTTGGCCCGATCTGTCTCTGGAAGGGAAAGTAGTCATGAGAACCCCCGTCTGTCTCATCTTCAAATCTTCTAGGGAATAGTTAATCAGAAACAGATTGACTATGCTCAACTTATCTGGGATGATATCGTCTACCAAGTTCAGAAACCTTTAACCAAAATCCCATTTGTTCGTTACACCAAGCTTCTCATCTGTCATTTACTTGAAGACAACACTGACATCCCTCAGCGTCTTGATGACCAAGAAATGCATCTATATAAAATGGACAAGACCATCAGGTCAGTCTACATCCCTAAAGACAGCACATGTAAACAAGGCATAAGAATGCATGAAGCTCTTCTGACGGAAAAGGTTAAGAAAACAAAAGTTTACAATGAATATGATAGAGCTTTCAAAGAGGGAAATGTTGGCACTGCAAGTATGATGATGAGCCTGCTCCAGCAAAGACTTGATCGAAGGAAAGTAGCAAGTCAGGAAGCACTTCTAGCATATCTAAGAAAATCAAGCCATCTGCTCCTAAAATCATTAAGAGGAGAGTTCCGGTTAAGATAGCTAAGCCCGAACCTGAGGAAGGAAAGATTGTTGAGGAAGAGGGATCCGATTTAAAAATGGACACCGATGAAGAACCAACAAACTATAAAGAGGAAATAGCTACACAGATTGCGTTAGAAGAGAGCCGAGAGTCTTATAAAGCTGATCAGAAAAGGCGGAAGCAGTTGAGGCAGGAAGAACAAATGAGAATGGAAGTAGAATTGGCCAAGAAATTTGGTGAAGACCAGACCTATGACGATCCGGTTAATCAACCCGGTGGGTCTGGGGTAGTAACACCCCAACCCGACAAGGGTAAAGATGTCACGCAAATGGTTTCATATCAGATATAACAAGCATACATTCAAAGTAATACAAAGATTCTCAAGGTTACAAAGGAAATACTGAAATAACAAGGTTACAAAAGCGGATACAAATTCTAACAATAAAATAACTTCTAATCATTTCTAGGCCAAAATAACTATCAAGTCTTCTAGGTCCAAAAGTCTCTTCACTCATACCCATCTTCCATCTAAAACCTGCTGCACACGAAAAGAAAACGTGCGGCTGAGCTTAAAAAGCCCAGTGAACAGATATATAATAAACGGAAATGAAAGTAAACGGAAATAACCAGATGTAGCAAAATAAATGAGACATAAATAAGATACAAGAGTAAGGTTTAGGATAGTCATCCACCACGAGCCCAGAAACAGATCATATCATATCATAACAGTGTAACCATAAATCTTCATAATCATATAGAGGGGAGACCTCTCAGATAATCAGATAATATGAGGGGTGTCCTCATTCTTCAAATGGAGTAGCTAGCTCCCAGATATATGTGAAAGGCGTGTATTGCACACAAGCACCAGTCACCAGACAAATCATATCAAATCATGTTAAATCCACTAAACAGAACAGATCTAGGATGCATCCATACGCCCCCCGGAACATATATAATCCATAATCAAAGTAATGCGCATATCATAATCAGAATGGGGACGTGGCGGAACATCACTCTACCGCCCTAGAGTCATGCCATTGGTGCATCAATGACACGGACATGGAACCCCCATGCCTAGTGAAATGGCTCGGGTATCAAACTAAGAGTCAGATATCATATCATAATCAGAGTGTCGTATCAAAAGGTTCAATATCAGAAGTTCATAATCAGACCAGTCAAAGTATCAGAAGGTCAAGTATCAGAAGTTCAAATATCAGAAGGTCAAATATCCCAGGTCAATATCCAAAAAGGGTCAATGTATCCGATGGTCAAATCTTCAAAAGGTTCAATATCAAAAGTACTTTTCAAAAGGTTTTCTCTTAAGGTTCATTTAAAAACAATCCTTCAAAAATAGTTTTCATAAATGGTCTTTCAAATAGTTCTCATAAAACGAACTTCAAAATAGTTTTATTAAAGTCAATATATCATGCTTGAAAAATCCTTTCAAAATACTTTACTTAAAACATTTCCATCTCATATCAAAAGGTCTTCATATCATAGATTCAAAATCAGAGATTAAAGGTCGAAGCAAAGGTGTCATAGCAAGGGATCGTAACAGAGTATCAAATCAGAGATTTAACAGATCAGAAAAGAATCATAGGAAACCTTACAGAGAAGGTCAGAATATCTGTACCTTATGACGAAAGCACAAACAGAAACAAAGCACAGAAAATAGAGAGCAGCTCAAGGTCACTCCTTCTTCACACCTAAAGGGTAGAAGAGAATTACAATCTTTCCATTTTAAGTAACATTCCATTTTTGGCAGGTTTCCATATTTAGAAAGTTGGATTAACATACTTAGTTAAATCATTATTTCTGGAATTAGGGTATCTCTTATCATATTTACATATTTGGTCCTTAAGAATTCACAAATTACACTTTATACCCTTTTATTACAAAAGTTACACTTTTATCCTTCAAATATTCATAGTTACACATTAGGCCCTCAATTTATCCATTTTACACAATGATCACTTATTTTATCATATTATATGAATGTATCCTCAAGTATTCATAATTTACACATTTAGTCCCCCTAGTTATCAAAGTTACATGTTTAGTCCTTAAACTTACAATTTAAACCTTTAATTATCAATAATTACATATCAAGCCATTAAATTATCAAAATGACACATAACCCCCTGAATATATTTATTTACTCAAAACAGTACCAAGTTTCCAGAAATTACAAGTTTAGTCCCTCTAATTAATTAAATTTCCATTCGACTTATAAATAAAACATAATTACCTTTTAATCCTTTAGAATACAAAAATGACAAATAGCACCCTCATCTTATATTTTATACAGCAAGTACACCTTCCAAATTAAGTTCTAAAAATAACCCAAGAGTTTTAAAAATTACAAAACCTACCCTAAACTTTATAAAACCACACGTTAACCATTTCAAAATCATGAAACTAAACCCTAATCTTTCCAAACCATTTTTAATCATTACCATATCATTAAACACTATTTATAAACACAAGAACAAGCCTTAGCTCCTCAAAATCAGATCGAATTCTATTTCTTTCCATTTTTCTTATTTAGCCGATTATAACCATAATTCCAACATAATTGTTCTAGGCCTCAAAAATTCAAAGTATCATTTTTCCAGGTCTAATATGATTGTATACAGTCCAAATAAAATAAATATGAAGCCTCAAAATTCCGAATTGAATTATTTAGGGTTTATGCATGTTTTAAAGATTTAATTCACAAATATTGTATAAAGAATGCATGGATCGACTTATACATTTTATTTGGTGTTCATATGATGTTAGGGACCTGAGAAAATTACCAAACCAAAGATCGAACGTGTAGAATGGGTTGGACGAAATCTTTGATACGCGTATGAACAAAACGAATCAATAATCACCACGACCTCATGAACGACCTTCAGACCTTGAAATCATTTTTCCCAGAGCATATTCGACATAAGGATCATGTGAAAAATAGCCAACGAATTTTATAGAGGTCGTGGGAATTAATAACGAATTACCTTGTTTTTATGCTTCGAAAGGGATTGTTTCCTCAAAATTAGAAAACGACCAAGAACAGCTCCAACAATATTTTTCCTAGGTTAAACATGATATGAGGAACATGAGAAAATTGAGAAACGAATTTTTAGAAGGTCGCAAGATTTATTTCGATTCATACCTTATCTTGTTCTAGCGATAAAGAAAGAATTCACCAAGAGCGATCCAAGCTTCAAAAAATTCGAATGGTATTTTTCCTAGCTTCTTTGGATGATGATTGATCACAGAAAAATGGTGTAGGGATTTATGGATGTCGAATGGAGGCTTTAGAGAATTGTTTGTGTTTTATTTACTAGTCGGCAATTAGGGTTTTGAAAAAGAAAACTATGAGATTGATTTAAAATGATGAGAGCCGAGTCATAAGAGGGATCTTGGGCCACAAATTTCGGCAATTATAGCTGGAAAAATAATGGGATTGATTTGATTTCAAATTTGCCATATTTACATGATTTTCTATACTATTAAAATACATATTAATACATTTAATTACTATGCGGTTCAAATGGGGGTATTTTGGTAATTTCACAACTTGTATAAATGTTAAATGAAGTTCTTAAAATTATTTGGGATCATAACTTGTGCATTGCCAGAAGTTTGGGATTTTTATGATACTTTATAAGCCTTTAAATAAATTTTCAATCTTGTAGGGGCAATTTGGTCATTTTACATGCTTTTCAGATTTTAGGTGTTACAACCCGGTGGGTCGGGGGTAGTAAAAGACGTTACACCACCCCATCCTGATCCGGTTAATCAACCCGGTGGATCTGGGGTTGGAAAAGAAGTTACTCCACCTCAGTCAGATCCGGTTAATCAACCCGGTAATGACGAGGAAAAGGAGGAAGATGAACAGGAAAAAGACTTTGAAATGGTTGAGGATGAAGAAACAGAAAAGGTGTTAACTGATGAGGAAGAGGTCAACAAAGCTGCTGAAGAACTGGAATTGGAAATGAAAAAGGAATGAAGAAGAAAGGTTGGCTGAGGAAAGAGAAGCAGACAGATATATTCAAACTCCACCAACCACTCCTCTACATTCTCCACCAATTGTTCATGAATTACCTCAAGCATCTCAGTAAGCTTCACCACCCAAAGTTCAACCACCTCCTGAATCATCCACACACACGTCACCACCATCAACAAAAGCAACAACAAAAGGAAAAACAATCAAGACAAGCAAGAAAACCAAGAAGATAACTAGGCACAAAAGGGATGATCTAATCTCCCAGGCGTCCAAAAGGGTGAAAAAGACCGCAAAGCTAGCATGTGTCAAGAAAGACAACCAGCTACGTGAACAAGTCGAAACCTTAACCAATATGGTCACTGGCCTTGTCGGACCAGTAAACGAGCTACAAGAAACCAAAGCTCGTATCGATGAGTTCCTGACCGACGATGTTAAAGAACGGATGCTCACAGCGATCAAGGTCAATTCTAAATAGTACGTGAAGAAGTACTTGCCCAAGATTGCATCCAAGAAGGTAGAAGAGTATCTTGATCCAAACATTGAAGATATAGTCAAGAACATTGTGGCTACGGTTCCACTTGTCTTTTAATCCCAACCGACGCAGCCTAAAGAACAAACTCTTGAAGAACTCCAACTCAAACTTCTTGATAGACTAATCAGCATTACCTCACCAACTTTTGAGGAAATAGCCATCACTGAGGCTATAAAGGCTAATATTGAGAAGGAGTCATGCAAAGCTCAGGCCGACAAAGGTAAACGTCCAAGAGAGGACAAAGACTCAGATCCAAACTCCCAAGCTAAGAAACAAAAGGGTGTCAGCGGATCTGCTTCACAGCTTAAAGAACCAGTCGGTCCTATAGCAACAACTATAGCCATTCAACCACCCAAGGCTTCAGGCTCTGGACCTAAAGCAATGGAGCATCAATTTGAGTACACTGCAACTGAGGAATTCGAATTTCAACAACATGAAGATCAACCAGTTTCTCCTCCCAAGACCAAAGCAACACCAACTAAATCTAGCAAGAAGACAACTTCAAAAAGACCTACTGTTGTCTCCTGGCTAGATGAAGAAACAACAAATGGGAATGAGTGGTTCGATCAGCTTGTAAGTGCTCAACCTCATACAGATGAAGACTCCCTGATAGAAGGTAGCACGCTTGAGTTCACACAAAAACTCAAACGTGGCCAACGCATCAAGAAGATGACTAAAGGAGAACTTCGTCGTATCAATAATGATGCATTCAATTTGCCCAAAGACAGGTCCTCCAGTGCAGCTGAGCTAGAATATCACCGGGAGAACATTGCGCGAGCAATGTCTAGTGAGTTTAGTTGGACCAATCCGGATGTGCATGTGGTTGACAGCACTTCTCACCTCAACCAACCACACATCATGGATTGCACAAAGCCTTTACCGGTGATTCGAGTCTCCGATCAACCTGTTGTTCCCTATAAGTTCTTCTTTAACAATGATCTCGAACTACTCATGCACGGAATCAAATGTCAACCCAAATACGCGACTTCCATAACCTTGATCCCTGCAGCAAGCTACACACAACCAGCCATCGAAGAAACTGCCACAAGACTCTTCGTTTCAAAAAGAGTGCAGTATGACCAAGATGCGCAACTAGGTATTTATATGTAGTTTGACAAGAGGAAGACATGGTACAAAAGTAAGCTCACAAAGAAGTCTTTAACTCCAATGATGAGTGACCTCAGAATACTTGATGTAGTCAGTCTAGAGGAAGAAAAGAGGTATGATTATACCTTCTTAACTGAAATCAAGGTTAGAAGACACGATCAGTAGATCTACACATTTTCAGAAGCAGATTTCCAAGACTTGAACCTAAATGACCTTGAAGACATGTATCTAATTAAGGTTCAAGGGAAGATGCAACACTTCTCTACTGATCAGAATTACGCGTTCAGCACTTTAATTCTACACTTCATCAGAAGGAAGATTATACAAGAACGTGTAGAAGACTTGCAGCTTGGGGTCGAGAGCTACTGATGAAGCAAAAAGTGTACCGCTTTTAGGGGGTCCTTTAAGCCCTAAATCGTATTTATTTGATCAAATATTGCCCTAAATCGTTCCTTTTGTCATTTTAGGTACTTTGGAGAAGAAATCTGGAAAAGGAAGCATTTTGGACATTTTTGGAGCATAAAAGTGAAGAAAACGACAAAGTCTCCAAAGCTGCTGGAAAAGTACACATGACGGCGTCAAGGATTGCTCCTGACGGCGTCACGGCTTGGCAAAAGAGGTGGATATGACAAATACACGTGACGCGCCAGAAAGTTTTACAATGGAAAGTCTGACGGCGTCACCCTTTAAGGTGATCAAGGCCATCACGGTTTAAGTTAAAGAGAGACGGCGTCAAGCACAATCCTGACGGCGTCAACCCTTGATAGGCCAGAGCGGATTTTGGAGGATTAAAGAGGGACGGCGTCAGGAAGACCATCCGGGAACCCTAGCCGCGGCGAGGTGACGGCGTCACCTCCTATAACGTGACGCCGTCAGCCACTAAACTCTATATATAGTTTTGCAATTTTTATTCATAGTGTGCAACTTTGTGAGGAGAAACCCTAAGACGAATTTTCTGCCATTTTTAAGGTTTTTATACCCTTGGATCTCCCATGTTTAATTGAAGATAAGTAATCACTTAATCAATCAATATGTCTATGTGTTGTTTGATTATATCTTGTTCTTGTCTTTTAATTAACATGCTAGGCTAGATTTATCTTGTGTTTGCTTAGATCTAATGAAACCTAACTATTGATTATTAGTTGTTGGTGTGTTATTAATTGTATTGGATGATTGTTTATCGATGTTAGGCTTAAGAAAACTGGCTAACCTCCTATACGGTAACTTGCTTGAACGTCTTAAGAAACATGAACCAATGCGTACTAGGTTTATTTGGTTGTATTTAATGCATGAGAGAATTCTAGTGATCCTATGTTAGGAGCTTCTTAGCCGGGTCGACATAGGAGTGAAGTAGGAGCTTGTAGAGTTGGGGAAGTACGTACGCCACCCCACGATTGGTATTAAGGAATACACCCGTCATCCACGCAATTAATACACACTAATCAACCGGTAAAAGATAGTTAGGGAGTAAGGAAGCCTAAGTAAACACATTTCTCCCCATATAAGTTCCACAACCTTTTCATTTTCAGTTATTTTATTTTATTTGCATTTGTAGTTATTTGGGTTAGTTGACTAGCAACTAATTCCGCCCACTCCTTCAAACCCGAGATTTTACTTGCTTTCCATAAAATATAAAAATACAAAAAGAATCTTCCCTCACCCTTAGACCTATTAGAGTAGTTTTTCAATCCTAACGACACTATTCCCCTAGAGAACGATCAATCCCCCGGTACTTGCCACTACACTATACTACATCGGTCAGGTACACTGCCTGGTGGGGATTGCAAGCCTCTTGAGATCCCTCGAGAGGTAAAACCTGTTGTAAGGTCGCAAAACCACGCATCAAGTTTTTGGCGCCGCTGCCGGGGAATAGTTATTGTTTAGGTTGAATTTTTATTTTATTAGGTCTACTCACTAGATTCCTTTCTAGTGAGATTTTTATTTTATTTTTCTAGGTTTTTCTTTAGTCTATCTTATTTCTTTGTACTTTTGTTTGTGATACCTTCCACCTACCCCATGAGTAATAGTGATCGCTTGATCCCTGTTATTCGTATTTTTCGCCGTGCAAACTTCCAACTACCCGTTCCCGCCCCCATCGTAGAAAACAACAACCTTTCACTCGACCACCACTTTGGTAACAATTCTGAGATGGAGGAGTCTGACCATGAAAATGACTATGCAGTTAGTCCATTTTACAACTCAGACTCCGATGAGGATGCTGGTAATGGAGAAGTAGTTAACGAGGAGTGGAGAAAAGAGGAAATTGATCCCTTTAAGTATGTTGACCCTAGGACTAAGATCGAAGAGGATAGCCTCTTTAACATGCAATTTCCATGTAAGATTGGTTATCATAGTTTTCATGCTTATCTTAACTCATCTTTGCCTATGAACATTATCTCTCGCGCTAATTATAATAAAATCAGGGTAGATGAGCTAGAATATCAAGGAGATAACATTGTTGCTAGGATTAAGCCACTACACGTATTCGTAGGAAGTTTTGTGTATTTGGTGGATTTTATGGTTATGGAGAACTTAGGAGAATTTATTGATAACAAATTAACCCAAGTCATTTTTGGAGAACCCTTCAAAAGGTTGACCAACCTTGACGAAAAACTTGTGGACGGGTTAATTACATTCTCGGATGGGGATGAAGATTTTGTTTACCAAATGCCCCGATCACATCCTAGGTTTAAGAACTTCTCCATTGAATCTTGCAATAGACTTTTGCCTATTGACTTGCTAAGTGAGAATGATAAGAAAAAGGGGCTCAAATATCCACATGAGAAAAATAAAAGATATTATCATGGATGTCTGGAGCTGAATGATGAGTACAAGAAAGATGAGGCAACAATTAGATGGCTCACACTCGGATATGTGAGCATAAGCGACACTAGATAAGCCTGACTTTGAGTCTAGCTACAAGACTCGTTAATAAAGAAAAGCGCTTCTTGGGAGGCAACCCAAGCTTTATTTGCTTTGTGTGTTTATTTATTTGTTTGTTTGATTTTATTTGCTTCCGTATGTATGTTTAATTTTTATTATTATTGATTCATGTTCAAAACTAAATTGTGAAAATGCTTTATCTTGTTTTTAACTTCGTCTTAACTACATAAAAAGGTATTTTGCAAAAGATAAGTGTAAGGGAAATCCAAATCGGTTTATTAGAACAAATGAACATGAATCATAACAATATTAAATTAACATACATATTAGTATTTGTTTGAGTCAAATGATTGTATCGAGTCATAATGATGTTTTGCAGGAATTCCAGGAAGTAAGGTATAGGTTTTTCCAGAAATTTTCCGGAAACTTAACATGAGAATTCTGTCAGATCATTTCTGACGGCGTCAGGCATTACAACCTGACGGCGTCAGGTTTTAATTTTCTGAAATTTTTGAAAGTTTTGTTTTTCTACCGGAATCCTAAAAAGTTTTTATTAAATCTCTAACTTATAAACTCCAGGAATCTGCAAAATAATCATTCCACAAGCATTATATCCTTATATAGATTTATCCCGCCGATGTTATTCAGGTTTTCGTGTTTGTTTTCTCAGGTTTAACAGGTTATTTTGGACAAGGAGATGTATGTGGAATCTAGCTTTTGGCGATGCTTTAGTCTTGGAGCTTCTACATTACCTTGGAAGAAGATCTAACCATGTTACCTCTTTATCCACCAAACGAATCAGGGGAGTATTTGATTTCATTCTTTTACCTTATTTACTTTTACATCTTGTTATTTGAACATTGGGGACAATGTTCATCTTAAGTGTAAGGGGGGCGGGGGTAAAGTACGATACTTTAGAGAATGCTATTGCACTTGATTTTTGTTTGTTTAATGGTAGATGTGTAATAAAACTGAGAGAAATACCTGTTAAGGCAATTTTAGTGCCAAATTTAAAATTTTTTACAACATATAGGAGTGAAACTTTGGTCTTAATGAGCGTCTCACGGATAGGAGTTATATGACTAGCACAAAACCGTACCACTAAAAAATTTTCCACCCCCAAATATGTGAGGTTCGCCCCTAGAATTGGTAGGAAAAGCATTTATGCTATGATGTATGTACCGGTAGCACTTAGATTCTAGAACTTGCGTTAGGACCATTCCGAGGACACAATTGAGACTACATTCGTGTAGTTAGATTTACTACATGATAAGAGGCATTAGGATTAACCCATTGTTTTACACCTGTGTTTTTGTTATAATTACATTGGCTACATTGGTCAAGTAATTCTCCCACACCCTTTGCGTTGTACTCATTTTTAGTACACGATACCCCTAGTACACCCCTCAGAGCCTATCTTTTCGTTTCTAACTTTAAGCATTTTACTTAAAGGAAGAATTTGTTACACCCCACTTAAATGTACACCCAAATCGCCTTAGCCTACCTTGTATGCACTCATTTTTAGTGCATTATTGTGACAACATTTGTTTAAACCCCAAGTTAATTATCTAATTGATTACATGGTTGCTAAGTCGAGTCATATCCTTGTACATATTGTTTTGGGACGATTGGGACTCATGGGTAAAGTACTAGTGTAATGGAGTAATGGGGAAGAACAACATTATTACCCCCATATGTGCTAAATATTTTAAAAGTACTCGAAGTGTTTCGATTATCTTAATTCGAGTCATTAGAATAGTTATTTGTAAAGTTATGTAAAAGTTCAAGTGTAAGGGGAATGCAATGCCCCTACGATGTATTATTTTGGATGGTAGGGCAAGAGTGTATGCCAAAAAAAAAAAAAAAAAAAAAAAAAAAAAAAAAAAAAAAAAAAAAAAGATCGAAAAAATAAAGAAAAATACAAAAACATGAGAAAAAGAAAAGTAGAAAAAACATACGGACTACCATCCCGTTTCATTTTATGTTTATTTTATCTTTTTGTTATTTCTTTCATTAGCTTAAGTCGAGTCTAGTCTTGGCTTAGCAACGCCATATTGTACATGTAATTAATCAAGATCTTTAACTCGCCACCAGTAAAATATCCCTTATCCAACAAATCCGTGTTTATCATATCCCTACACCTAACGTTATAACCCGTTTAAAAGCCCTCTTTGATAGTTTATCTTAGGTGCTTACGCCTAGTGGAGAAGGTTTTTGATCCTTTCCCAAGCCTATGGTAATCTATTTGCTATGACAGGTAGTGAGAGATATTATCCATTTTCATTTATGAGATTTACTTTGATGACACCTGAGAGATGTGAGTATCCAAACACTACTTGTGAGGTGCTAGTTTGTAATCTCCGTGCTTATTATGATTAAAGTGGAACGACTATTTGTTGTAATTACTTTTATATTAGCATTAAATGACCCCTAACTTGTATTTTGATTAGAATAAAAGCGCATTTGCTTGAGGACAAGCAAATCTCAAGTGTAAGGGTATTTGATGAAGCGAAAAGTGTACCGCTTTTAGGGGGTCATTTAAGCCCTAAATCGTATTTATTTGATCAAATATTGCCCTAAATCGTTCCTTTTGTCATTTTAGGTACTTTGGAGAAGAAATCTGGAAAAGGAAGCATTTTGGACGTTTTTGGAGCATAAAAGTGAAGAAAACGACAAAGTCTCCAAAGCTGCTGGAAAAGTACACATGACGGCGTCAAGGATTGCTCCTGACGGCGTCACGGCTTGGCAAAAGAGTTGGATATGACAAATACACGTGACGCGCCAGAAAGTTTTACAATGGAAAGTCTGATGGCGTCACCCTTTAAGGTGATCAAGGCCATCACGGTTTAAGTTAAAGAGAGACGGCGTCAAGCACAATCCTGACGGCGTCAACCCTTGATAGGCCAGAGCGGATTTTGGAGGATTAAAGAGGGACGGCGTCAGGAAGACCATCCGGGAACCCTAGCCGCGGCGAGGTGACGGCGTCACCTCCTATAACGTGACGCCGTCAGCCACTAAACTCTATATATAGTTTTGCAATTTTTATTCATAGTGTGCAACTTTGTGAGGAGAAACCCTAAGACGAATTTTCTGCCATTTTTAAGGGTTTTATACCCTTGGATATCCCATGTTTAATTGAAGATAAGTAATTACTTAATCAATCAATATGTCTATGTGTTGTTTGATTATATCTTGTTCTTGTCTTTTAATTAACATGCTAGGCTAGATTTATCTTGTGTTTGCTTAGATCTAATGAAACCTAACTATTGATTATTAGTTGTTGGTGTGTTATTAATTGTATTGGATGATTGTTTATCGATGTTAGGCTTAAGAAAACTGGCTAACCTCCTATACGGTAACTTGCTTGAACGTCTTAAGAAACATGAACCAATGCGTACTAGGTTTATTTGGTTGTATTTAATGCATGAGAGAATTCTAGTGATCCCATGTTAGGAGCTTCTTAGCCGGCTCGACATAGGAGTGAAGTAGGAGCTTGTAGATTTGGGGAAGTACGTACGCCACCCCACGATTGGTATTAAGGAATACACCCGTCATCCACGCAATTAATACACACTAATCAACCGGTAAAAGATAGTTAGGGAGTAAGGAAGTCTAAGTAAACACATTTCTCCCCATATAAGTTCCACAACCTTTTCATTTTCAGTTATTTTATTTTATTTGCATTTGTAGTTATTTGGGTTAGTTGGCTAGCAACTAATTCCGCCCACTCCTTCAAACCCGAGATTTTACTTGCTTTCCATAAAATATAAAAATACAAAAAGAATCTTCCCTCACCCTTAGACCTATTAGAGTAGTTTTTCAATCCTAACGACACTATTCCCCTAGAGAACGATCAATCCCCCGGTACTTGCCACTACACTATACTACATCGGTCAGGTGCACTGCCTGGTGGGGATTGCAAGCCTCTTGAGATCCCTTGAGAGGTAATAAGGTCGCAAAACCACGCATCAACTACCAAAGGAAGATGAATCTAACCGCACCAGTTCTATCTCTTCCTGGGATTAACAATGAGCCACAGTACACCATGAAGAAAGACCCAATTTTCGGGTTAGTTTACAAGAGTGATCTTACGATCAACTGCTTCATGGGGTACAAAGAGGTTCATAAGTTTTGCGATCATACGCTCAAGAAAGTTCGTGATGGGTTGGTGATACGAGTACGAGATCGAGAGTTTTACAAGACTAGTAGGTGGACAGCTTCTCAATTAAGAGAAGTTCGTCAGTTCATTCTGAAGATCGAGAGAAGGTTGTTTCATAGAGATCAGATAAGGAGGCGTGAGAGCTATGTTAGAGGAAGGCCATCATTCCCGATCAGGAATTTCCAAAGACCTGATCCGGTTTACACCGTCTTCAGAAGTACGGAATGATGTAAGAGTTGAATACATTCTTTGATTGATATATATTGCTTGTGTGATTGTTTATTATGGCTTATGCACAGATAACAGTGCACAACCCATTCTTGTAAAGAAAGGACCCTGAGGTACACTTCAGTGCCTCAATCCTAAGATAATGAGCGAAAGCTTCTTACTTTTGAGTAGAATTAATCAAAATTTTGAAAAGTTTTTCAAAATTCTGCTCAAAAGAACAAGTACGCCCTTGTTAAGGGGGAGTACTTGATACTAATATCTTTGTTCGAAACATGAAAGTTCTTGATGAAATTCTTCCCATAAACCTCAAAAAGCATATTTTAATCAAAAGTTTTCCAAAAACAACATGAATATTCTATTTTTGACGGGGAGAATAAATATGTGATTAAAATATGGTAATTAAAAAGTTGAAATCTCCCATAAGCTCGACTCAGATTGTACCCTCGAATTGACGAATAACAAATGTCAGTAATCGAAAAAGACATGTCCTGGACGGGTAATAATTTCAAGTTGGTTTATACAGTGATGTAAACGTGTCTCGCAAAGGACTTGTCTGAGTAGAATGCACCGATTTTGAGAGATTTTTCTTTGAATATGACCTGGACGGGTAATAATTTCAAGCTAGTTTATCTAGTGATGTAAACGTGTCTCGCAACGGTCATATTCACTGAAAATCAATCAATTCTAAAAGTGCTGACTCCACCCGACATGTGCAAATTTACTTTAAACACTTATGAGCACATGTTAAGGGGGAGTATTTCTGAAAAATGCAAAACTCAATTGTAAACTATATAAGTTTTACACTCATAAACACTTTGAGAGATTTTCAAATGATTGGTTTTATGGCAAACATAGGATAGTCATGGAGATATAAGGTGACTAAGGTTAGGAAACCGTCCTATGATCCGCCAGAGCCGGAGGGATTTACCCAAGGACAATACCAATAGTTTAGAACTAGAAAGTCCTAGGTATGATGAAAAAAGGAGTAAAGAAATGAAAAGGGAAAAAAGGGGTTAAAGAATGAAAAAGAAAAGGAAAGAAAAGGGTGAAAAGAAATAGCCCTCCATATGTTCAACCTTAAGGCAGAAACCGGGTTCAATTCATATGCTACTGGTTGTTAGTAAGGTGACACCGGTATTGAAGATTAAGCCGTCATGGACCCAGTGACGCACTGCACTAAACCTTCTAACCACTCAGGTGTCTCTCAAAAGACACTTGTTTCATCTCTCACGGAGAACTCTTCATTATCTATCAACCTCTCATTCCGAGATGTGTTGATATTGAAAAGGAGGCACTCTGCTCCATGCCTCCGACGACCAAAAAATCAATAAGCACTAAATCGAGTCTAGAGCCGCGAGATACATAAAAAGATCTCATAGGAACTTTTAACATTTCTACACTGGTTGTTCAACATTATGGACACCAATTGTAAATTAAAAGAGTCCTACGCAGATCTTCGTAATCTGCCGAGAACATTCATGAGGGAACTCACAATTGTGATTCTCAGTGATTGAGTGGAAATTTTTGCTAGGGTCAACATCAAACAGCCCTGATAGTAGGTCACTTTGGTAATCCTTTGTGGATTATGCTTAGTGTTCGAGGTGGTTCCGAATGGTCTACAGTCGTGGAGTGATACTTCGGTATACTTCAGCGGCTCACCTAAATCGTTGATACACTTCGGTGTATCTATGTTAGCTCTTTCGGGGGCATCCGGTTCAGGAACGGCCTTGGCAAGGATTAGAGAAAGTCTTCACACTATGTTGTTGACGATCTCGAAGTCTAAACCTGTAAGTGTCGGATGATTTGTTGCTAACTGTTTAAATTGCAGGTAATCATGGAGACCAGGAGTTCCACCACCACCATTTCCATCATGCTCATGAAAATATCACGAAGAAAAGTTCTTACAAAGACTAAGGAATAACAAAAGTTCAAAAGAAGTCAAAGAAAGTCTAAGATCAAGACAAGACAACCTTTCAAAAGTCAAAGATTGAAGATTAAGAAGTAAGAACTACTTGAAATATGAAGATCAAAAGTCAAAAGAAGTATGAGCATGGTGGAAAAGACATAAAGACATCGTGATTAAAGAACGTTGGTGGAAGGCTGTAACATATTCAAGATTCATATAACACACAAACAAGGTAAATTTGCCGACGGTTTGTAGAGAGAGAAAGATATGAAGTTGGGAACTTGTAGAGAGAGAGAGAAAGTGAAGTATATTAGCTTAGGTAAAATGAGAAGTTCCAACCCTCTCCCTTGGTGGAGAGGGGTATTTATACTACTTACTAGTTGTGCCCCAAGTGGGCTGTGGAGCGAGCTGACAGTGGGTAAAGACCCGACCCACTCCACAAGTTCTATAATAACTAATCTACTATTAATATTACTAATGATCCTACGAGCTATAAAATGCTAATAAGTACTTGGGGTGACCGAGTCTTCAGATGAATATTTATATTCCTAACAATCTCCCCCTAAGGGAGGTCACCCCGAAAATAATCTTCTGAATTCTAGCATTCGATTTTTGATCTTGACTTTGTAGCTCGTAGTCATTGATTCTTCAATATCATTAATCTTGTGCCTTCAGCAGTGAATCTTTGATGACTGATCTCTTGACTTGGATGATCCTTGAGTTGTATTAGAAGTTATCATCCAATATGTATCTTCAAGTCATCTAGCAGCTTCGTCTCTTTATGAGGTTGTGATCTTTGAACCTTCTTTGAGATCATCAGTCACCGTTAATCTCTAAGCTTATCCACTGTTGTGATATTGCCTTCATGTGATTGGTTGTGACTGTTTGGACTCGCATGCTCACACTTTTCTGGATCATGATAAGTCCTATCAGAGTTGTGGAAGCGTGTTGTAGGTCTCTTAGTTATCATGATGTCTTTGATGAACAATAGGAAGTGTGAGCATGGAGCGTGAATTGACGCGCCTCATCTGGAATCAGGAACCACCATCGCCATCTTTATATGAACCTGAAATGAAACAGTTAGCAATAAAGTTGGAGAACGAATATGGCTTTGTCATTCGTTCGGTGTGGTTGGATTAACCTTCGGTCTTGTGAAGACCGACCTGTGATCAGGTAGAATCCCCTTTAAAGAAGATTCTCCTTGACAGGAATTTCCAGCTTGTAGTAATGAGTCTTCCAACAACTTAATGTCAGAATCATCATACTAAGCATGTTCTCATACCGGAACGTCTCAAAGCAGACAGCACGGTAGAGTGAATCAGTGAATTAAATACCCACTGATTGACGAGAAATTGATTAGAAAAATCACTTGCGTGTCACTGGATAAACATTTTGTGCAACACGACAAGGGTTTTATAAATTGAATCACATTTCTGTCAAAAATACTTTTGTTTGAAAATATTCACAATCAATGTGCTCGAAACTTTGTTGGTGAGCACATTGAAAGGTTTTCCAAAAGTATCCGTCAATCCATTTCCTGGAACAAGTTTGATTCAAATTTGAATCGCCCCATCGTTTCTTTCCAGTTGTCACAAGCTTGATCCATGAAGGATCTCACATGTCACCCACCAAGAGCTTGTTTGATGTTGGCTCTAGAAGGATTTCCATCTTCATTGTGAATACTTTACGTATCACTCGGATGTTCTGGCAATACCACAAGGATAATGCGTAGGACTCTTCATAAATATTTTCTTGCTTTTCACGGTGTATGAAACAGCAAGCATATTGGAAATGTGTCCTAATAAGATTAATGGATGATCTCTTGGCTCTAGACTCAATAGTGCTTTTTGATTTAGTGATCGGAGGCTGGAGAGGACTGCCACCTTTTCAATATCATCTAACTCGGAGTGAGAGAGATGATAGCAATGTATTGATCTTCGTGACAAGTGAAACAAGAGTCCTTTGAGGGACCTTGAGTGGCTAGGGAGGGTTGGTGCAGTGCGTCACTGGGTCCATGACGACTTGTCTTCAATACCAGTGTTACCATAGTGACCACCAGTAGCAAATGAAGTGAACCCGGTTTCTGCCCTAAGGTTGAATAAATGGAGGGCTATTTCTTTTCACCCTTTCTCTTTACGTTTCTTTTTCATTCTTCAACCCCTTCAGTGCTTATCGAGACTTCATTACTAGCACCTTGTTGGGTTTGTTCCAGCACTAGCTCCATCTCAGTCGGCACTCTTCCCTTATACACTTTTCTCCTTTTTAATTATTCCTAAGGACTTCTATTCTATCTAGAGGATTGTCCCTGGGAAGATCCCTCCGATTCTGGCTGGATCATGGGATCAAATACCTAACCTTACCATCCTTATAACTCCATTGCATAAAATAAGATTGGTCGGTCTTTGATATTCTTCCACATTTGCCATCATACACCATTTGCTCCCCCTCAATATGTGCTCGATTATACGAAAAGGTTTAGCACATATGGGAGAGCCTACACTTGAGTTCTAAAGGATCACATTTTTATCAGAATTTCATATTTAAATCACATTCTCTCCCCCGATCAAAAATTTCAAACCACTTGAGATTTGTGATCCCAAATGATTTAAATAAGTTTAGAAAATATGGGAGAAAATGTGGTCAGGTTAGATATATTCTGATTATGGAGCATACTATGCTCCCCCTTTATCCATGAGAGAGTGTCACTGCTGATGTTGCACAATGCTTAAAATGGTGTCATTCAATTGAGCGTCAGGTATTTGTGAAATTTTAAGTCCAGTTACCACCTTGTGAAACACCAAAACTCTCCTGAAGAATCATAGAACTGGAAGAGTTTGATGTAAAGAAGACTTCTCTTCTTATACACGAAATGATGCACTGAATCGTACATCAGATCGAAGAAACATGGATATCAAGTAATCCATGCCCAGGTGAACATCACCCAGTTGGAGGAACAACTGTCTTTTTGGTGACATGCTTTCCCCATAGTATAGCACGGGTTGCAGTATGAAGTAACTGCAAGCCATTTAGATATGTTTTAACTGGTTAATATAACTTCTTCTCGAGCTTCATTTAAAGACCCGTGTCATTATTGAATGACATTTCTAGGTCCGTAAATATTATCGATAAATAGAAGACATGCCTAGTAGAGCTATTTTTGGTATTTTTGTGATTTTCTGACTTTTATGGTTTTTATAGGTTTTATATTTTTCTCTTTTCTTTTTGTTTTTAAGATATTTACAAATATATACAAGGATATGTGAAGCCAATCCTTTACTCCTCCTCTTCTTCTTGAAGACTCTTGAGTGTTTCAGGTGTCAAGCTCTTCATACCAAGACGAGGGAGAATAAACTAAAACCGCTCTCTTGGAAGTGCCTTGGTAAAGATATCGGCCAACTGAAACTCCGTCCTCACGAAGTAGAGTTCAACAATCCCTTTCTCAACTTGTTCCGTTATGAAGTGATGCCTGATGTCGATGTGCTTTGACCGGGAGTGTTGGACATTGTTACAGCAAAGAGCGATAGCGCTTTTGTTGTCACAATATAGGGGAATCTTGTTGTATGAAAGCACATAGTCTGAAAGTTATGATCTCATCCATAGGATTTGAGCACAGCAAGCAGACATAGCAATGTACTCGGCCTCTGTAGAAGATATTGACGTGCTCATTTGCTTCTTAGAAGACCAACTAACCAACTTTTCCCCCAAAAACTGAGCTCCCCCCGAAGTACTCCGACGAGTATCTTGACACCCCTCATGATCCGCATCAGCATACGCTGTGAGTTCCATTGCAGTGTCCTTTGGATACCAGAGACCCATGTGAACCGTGCCATGTAGATATTTGAAGACTCTTTTCACCACTTCCTGATGCTTTTTAGTGGGCTTGGATTGGTACCTAGCGCACATACATACTGCGAACAGAAGATCTGGTCTATTGGCGGTGATATATATCAAGGATCCAATCATGCTTCTATACTTTGTTTGATCAACCGGAATCCCAGAGAGGTCTTCATCCAGCTTTGTTCTTTCAATCATAGGGGTGTCAACTGCATCACTTGAATCAAATCCAAATTTCTTCAGTATCTCATTTGCATACTTGGATTGATTAATGAATATGCCTTCGGGACTTTGGGAGATTTGCAATCCTAAGAAGAAAGACATTTGTCCCATCATAGACATCTGGAACTTTGAGCTCATCTCTTTTGAAAACCGATCACATTCACTAGGATCAGACGAGGCAAAGATAATGTCATCTACATATATCTGGACAAGGAGTAGATGTTTTCCCGCCTTCCTAGTGAACAATGTGGGATCAACAACACCCTTTGAGAATCCATTTGCTAGAAGGAACTTGGACAATGTGTCATACCACGCCCTAGGTGCCTGCTTCAAGCCATAGAGGGCCTTCTTCAAGCGATAGACATGAGTAGGATGATCAGCGTCCACAAATCCTTCTGGTTGACTCACATAGACTTCCTCCTTTAAGTCACCATTCAAGAAGGCTGTTTTCACGTCCATCTGGTAGACTATCATATTCCGACTAGTGGCATTTGTGAGGAAGATTCTGATGGCTTCAATTCGTGCAACAGGAGAAAATGATTCTTCAAAGTCTATTCCCTCTTCTTATCGATATCCTTTTGCAACTAGCCTTGCCTTGTTCTTAAGAACATCACCATGCTCATCAAGTTTCACCATGAATATCCACTGTAGAGCAATGATCATTGCGCACTTTGGAGGAGGTACCAATTCCCATACTTCAAGCCGATCAAATTCATGTATTTCATCTTGCATAGCGTTAAACCAGTTGTCTTTGGTCATTGCTTCTTTGGCATCTTTTGGCTCAACTTTGGATAGTACAGAGTTGAAGAAACATCATAGTGCATCAGTGGCCAGTTGTTTTCGTGTAGATACTGGACGTGAGAGATTACCAATGATGTTGTCAATTGGGTGATCATTGGTCCATTTTCTGAGATGATCGTAGGGTTGTGGGTTTTGAACTGATGTTGCTGTGTTGTGATCTCCTGAGGAGGATGTATCTGATGAAGACTCAGGAGCAAATACATTCTCAAATGGAACATCATCAATAGGAGCAAAAGGATTAACTTCAAAAGAATTGTTATCTGCAGATCCTAGCTGTACCGATGAAGTTTGAATGTTTGATGATGAGGGTAATTGACTGGCAGATGGTGCATCAAGGCTGACTGATACAGATACTGATGGACCATCTGAGTTTTGTGGAACTTGAGCCTCAGCAACAGGAAGTACAGGTGGAATTTCCGGTGTAGGATTAACCATGGGTGGCTCAAAATACTCGTCAAACATAGTATCAAACAACTTCTTCAATTCTTCATTGGTGGGAGGTACATAAGAAGCCACAAGCGTGGAATTCTGTACAAGACCCGAACTAATTGGTCCAGGTGTCAAAAGATTAGGTGTGGGTCCAAAACTGGTTTGTCCAGGAGCCGTTTGCTCAGTCAGCTCATCAAATGTTACGTGAATAGTTTCCATGATTTGCCGGGTTCTTTTGTTGTAGATTCTATATCCCTTGCGATCTGGTGCATACCCAACGAAGAAACCTACATCTGCTTTAGCTTTTAGTTTCCCCAAATCTTGTCCATCATTAGTCGGGTAGCACAGGGCACCGAACACACGAAGAAAGGAAGATCTAGCTTCTTGCTATGAATCAGTTCGTAAGGTGTTTTGTTGTGAAGAGTGTGAATCAGGGAACGGTTTTGGGTGTAGCATGCAGTGGCAATTGCTTCTGCCCAAAGAAACATCGGAGCCTTAGAATATATTAGCATGGTTCTTGCAGCTTCCACAAGAGTACGATTTCGTCTTTCAACAACGCCGTTCTGCTGAGGAGTGCGAGGAACACTTTTCTGATGGGTTATGCCAATATATTCATAAAATTGACTGAGCTGTTGATTAACAAACTCAGTTCCATTGTCAGTCCTGATGATTCTGACAGTTTTGTTTAGCCTTACTTGTAGCTGCTTGATTAGTTTGATGATAACCTCTGGAGTTTCATCCTTGGTTCTCAAAAACTTTACCCAAGTGAACCTGGAGTAGTCGTCGAACACTACAAGAACATATTTCTTTCCATTGATACTCTGCACCCTCATTGGTCCGCATAGATCCATGTGAAGGGTGTGAAGAACTTCCATGATGGAGTTGATGGTTTTGGGTTTGTGGGTGTGTTTCTTGCTTTTGCCCAATTGACATGCAGAGCAAAGGTGATCTTTTTAAAATTTTAATCTGGGCATTCCTCTTACAAGATCTTTGCGAGAAAGCTCGTTTATGGTGCCGAAGTTTAAGTGATTTAAACGACGGTGCCACAACCAGGATTTAGTCTTGGAGGCCTTTGAAAGTAAGCAGATAGGAGAGGACCTCATCATTTCTTCAATTGAGATGGTGTATAAGTTGGTGCCACGACTGCCTTTAAGAAGATCAACACTATCCAACTCACTGACGAAACAAGTGTGTTTTCTGAATGCCACTTCAAGATTGGAATCACAAAATTGACCCAAAGAAAACAAGTTATGCCCTAGTCCTTCCACATAGTACACCCGAGAGATCACACTGTCGCCGAACACATAATCACCATAACCCATAATCGCTCCAAAGTGGTCGTTCCCGAATCTAACTATCCCGATAAACTTTTTCATGAAATTTCTGAGCCGTGAGCGATCCCCAGTCATATGTTTTGAGCAGCCTGAGTCCAAATACCAAAGGATGATTTGTACGACCTGCATTTGAAAACAGACAACGATGGATAACTGAAAAATGTGGATCCCCACGTGCAGTTAGGGTCCGTTTGGTCAGCACATACAAATTCTGGAACCACAGAGTTCACAGATGCTACTGTCTTTACGGTGGGAACCACACTAGAGGCTATACATGACCTAGTGGGAAGGCATTGTGATCCTAAAGGCAAGATTCTACCAGTTGGTCTCCATTCCTTAACCTTCATAATTTTAGGATTATTCATTCTAGGTAAGGTGCACTGTCTTCCTAAAGTGAATTTCCTTCCAGTGGGTTTCCATTGATAGCCGACACTAGCAAAAGTTTTTCCTGTTGCTTTCCAAACTTTCTTGCGTGTATTTGTTATCCTAACATTCTTAACGTGGGGTGAAACATAAGACATCAAGAAAGACACAACACAATCATCATGATTAGCAGAAATTAAACATTTGTCACATGTTTTACAGACAGCATTAGAATTCGAATTAATTACAGTACTTTTGATACTAAAATCAACACGATTCATTCTACTCATTGCAAACTTATTGTTCTTAGGTTGGGCTTCTACTTTCTTCAAGTGATCACTCTTAGCTGGCGCAGTCCTATCTTTCCTTGCATTGCCTCTAGGCTTTGACCCGCTAGCTTGGGTGTCACTTTTCACTCCTGTAGAAGTAATAATGGGAACATTAGTTTGTTTTGCTGTCACATGCTTTCCTGATTTTGATGTGCTAGGTTCTGATGTTCTAGGTGGCAGATCAAAGGTTACATGCTTGTTCTTAATAGTGGATGATGATGCGATAACTCTATCTCTTTTGTTATCAACCTTAGGATTTGTGCCAATGGCATATTCTAACTGTTCCTGAATCCTTTTAGTGAGGACGCAGGCATACACAACTGCCCTATCGAGTGGCTTTTCTATTTTGTCCTCTTCTACCACCTCACGAAGTGTGTCAAGGCCGTCCCTAAGGTGATTGAGATATGTTTGATGGGCAGATCTATTATTTCTAAGGGGAAATGGAATAGGCCCAACATTAACATCATACTTTTTATTAGCAGAAACCTTTGGTGCAACATAATCACCAGTGATACTTGGCATTTTTCCTTTCACCTGAGTCTTAAGATTCTCAATTTCATTTAACAAAGAAGTTATTTTTTCGTTATGACTATTTCGTGTAACTTTAATCGAGTCATATAACTCTTTGTAATGCTGTTTAATTTTAGAATTCTCAGCTCGAAAACACTCATTTTCATAGTGTAATTTATTGATGGTGTCTTGATATTGAAAATTCTGAGAATCTAGAGACAAAGGTTTATTGGTGCCACTTGCATCACTCTTGTTAGACTTTAATTGGGCAATTTGTGCCCTCAGTTGTCGTATCGTGTTCGTGTGAGCTTGAATTTTTTCATCACGTTTGCTTAATTCAAAATATGTATCAAACTCAGGAGCATCCAAGGATGTCTTATCGTTTGATATTTTACATCTTTCTTCAACGTGTTGATATTTTAATTGTAAGTTAAGATGATCAACTTCTAGTTTTGAAAAACGTTTTACCATGTTATCATGGTCATCATTTTGAATTTTTTTCTTGCAGTTTCAAATTCTCCCCCTCAAGCTCAACAACACGATTCTGGGTAGCATTCAAGCCAATATAGTATTCATGAAATTGACAGGCAGTTAATGCAGCATCAGTAGCAGTATAAAATATGTCCTGAGCAATACATCTAGCAATCAAATTTTCATTTGTGATGAAAATATTCTTTCTGTCAATCTCATGACACTTAATATCTATCGCCTTTTGAGTTACCTCATTTTCCATATCTTTAAACATTACTTTCATTTCATTAACTTCAGTTTCAAGGACTTTTTGCATTCCTTCAAAATGTTCCTTAAGAAGTTTAAAGAATGGTATGACCTCAGTTAAATAACACCTTTTTGTTTGTTCGAAACCTCTTTCCCCCTCAGTAATTCCTGTTGGTGTGATTCTCTTCTTGCAGGTTTTATCAAAATCAGCAAATAGTTGACAGAGTACGTATATGCTAATTAAGGTCTTACATTCCGTAGGAAGAGTTAAAGGAACCAGATGTCTAGATGTATTGGGAGGATACACCGTCGCAGCAGCAATTTTCCTAAGGGATGGGGTTTTGGCTTCAATCTCATCAGCTTTTCTTTTTTCTATATCTATCTTCCAAAATATTTGTTTAGGTGTTAACTTCTTCTAAGGTGCAAACACAGTTAAGCGATTTTCCATATTATAATCATGGGGTTTGACTATAACTCGCTTGGCTATGCACATGGGATCTTTCATTTTCTCATTCATTTTTTCTCTTTTTCTCACTTCAATCTCATTAGTCTCATTTAAAGATACAACCTCAGGTGGGTCATGACTGGGAATAATCATCACATTGGCATCATATAATGCAGGTTGGGCTACCTTAGCAATCTTAAGAAGAGCTAATTTAGATTCACCTACATTGCTTTCACTATGCTTGTCACTTAACTTTCTGTGCTTATGAATCATTTGGGCAGTCTGTCTGGTTTGGTCTTGTGTGTATAACTTATCTTCAAGCTTATTCTTTAAGGTTTTAAGTCTGGAAAAATCATTTAAGAGTTGTGTTTCTTTTTCTTTGAAATCTTGTTTTATCATATTTAAGTGCTTTTGGGCCTCCTGTTTTTGTTTAACAGTTTGATCCAACTGATTTTTCAAAGAATTTAACTCTTGTTTTAATGTTTCTTCCCTAACATTACGCTCTGTTATAAGTGTACACATTTGACTTTCCATTTTCTGCTCACGTTCAGTTAGTTCAAACTTAGCACGCTGTTCATAAATGGCCACCTGATCTTTATATATCTTTAGCTTAGTGTTCAAGTGATCATCAGGGACAAACACAGTGTTTTCATGCCACTCACAAGCATTATCTAAGGCACTCACATTATCTACAACACAAGCAATATTTTCAACAGAAGATTCACCAACTTGTACATCAGACACGTTGTTGTGATTCACATATTGTTCATATGGAATAATATTACTATTCCCCATATTAACATTATTTGAATCAACCACATCTGTCTGATGTACTTCATTGGGAATCTGCAGTTCATTATCCACGTTATATGTGTCATATAATTTTAGTACCTCAGATATCACAGATGCATTGGAGGTACCAGCCTGTTGAGGTGATGAGACCATAGAGGACAAATTAGCCATGAAGATTGTTTGTGCTGTTGGTTCATCATCCACATCAGAGTCAAATGCATCACAATCATCAGCCTTGAAGATGTTAGGATCATTAAGTGCAAGGTCCTGAACCGGCTGCTCGTCCACATCAGCATCAAAAGTATTTCCTTCATCACCAGCCAAGAATAACACATCTTCTTCATCCAACACTGCTCCACTTTCCTGAGCTTGCATCAACAGCATTTTGTCCTTGAAGTAGTCTGCATTCTGAGGACGTTTTGGTTTATTGCTGTTTCTGGCAATGTGTCCAAGTCCACCACAATTATAACACTTGGGCTGTTTCCCCTGCCCTTGATTTGCATTACCCATTCTGAACTGCCCGATACCTCGACCCATGTTCCTTTGATTCAAATTTTGTCTCCCCTGCACATTCTGAACCACAATTTTTCCATCCTCCACCATTGCTAAATTATGAGGATTTGATGATGTTCTGAGTTGGTTGTTAGTCTGAGGGAGTGTTGCTTTAAATTGTTGAACAAGTAAGGACACTTGGCTTGTGAGGTTATCAATCAATCTGTCGGTGTGAGATTACCCCGAATCCAGTTGTGTACTCAAAGCAGGTGGTGACGAATAGGGTTGTCGATAAGCTTGATCAGATGATGGTTGGTTGAGAGATTGAGCATTAGCAACAGGAGCAAGTGGATCATTTGGTGCAGTTGGATTGAGTTTTTCTCTCAACAGACGATCATACATGGCGTGCTTCTCATGTTGTTGAAGGTAGGCATACAGCTGTTCATAGTTTGTATCTCTCAATCCCTTGTTGAGTTTCACTGCAGTGACAAATCTGTCCCATTCAGGTGTCATATTGTTCACAAACTTTGAATTGAGTTGGATGTTGGGCATAGTCATTCTAATGATTCTCATGTCATTCACCAACTTGTGGAATCTCACATAGTAGTCTGTGATGTTTTCCCCTGGGTTCATCTTAAAGTGCTCAAACTCATCGTACAGTTGTGACTTGCGATCTTCCTTTGTGAGTTCTGATCCTGCCAATAGCATTCTTACATTGTCCCACACTGCTTTTGCATCAGTGTTGAAATTGATGAGTTTGTAGATATCTTTGGGCAGACCTTGAACGACAATGTTTGAGGCTCTAACATCAGCATCATACCTCTTCTTTTCCTCTTCATTAAGATCATTGTAGGTTCGAGGTCTATCAATTCCCAAAGTAACAGTTCCATCTTCACCAGTAGTAACAACGTCTCTGGTGGTGCCCATCTGATATGGTCCTTCATCAATTGACTTAAGAATGTTAGCTCCATTTTCCTTTCCCAAGCAGTAAAGCCGTATTCGTTGTGCCCACGACTCATAGTCAGTCCTATCAAGCATAGGAGGATAGGTATTGGACCCAGCTGCTTGAATGTCATCAGACGCAGTGCTTGGTATGGTTGCCATACTGTATCCGGGATTTTACAATTCTTGAAATTTAAACCGAGAAATAAGTTCTTTCGCGGGATTTTACAAAAATTCAAGAACAAACAGCTTAAGTGCAAATCAAACAGTAAGTATCAAACCGCTAAATCCTAAGGCAAACCGCTAAGTACTAACAGCTAAACCTGACGACCAAACCGTTATATCAAACCGCTGAATCAGAAAGCCAAACTGCTATAGTAAACCGCTGACACAAACACTAAACCGCTAAAACAAACCGCTGAAACTGTAAGTCAAATCGCCATTACTAAACCGCTGAACCAGAGTGTCAAGCCGCTAGATTCAAACTGCTGAAACACTATTCAAACCGCTATAGTCAAGCCGCTAAATCAGAAGATCAAGCCGCTAGAATGCTATCCGCTGGAACAGAATGTCAAGCCGCTAGAATCAAACCGCCAGAAAACAGAACCGCTAAGATCTAACCCGCTGAAAACCTGAACCGCTGGACAAGTCAAGCCGCTATCACAAAACGACAAACCGCTAGCGACAAATACTGACAAACCGCTACCACAAGTGGACAACTCGTCCTTATCAGTACTTTTTGTCGTGTTTCCCAAAATGAATACACTACAAACCGCTAACTACCAAACCCCTACTAAGAATTTCCCTAACAGTGCAAACCGCTACAATAAAAGTCTTATCGAACGTTAAACCGCTAATAAGAACACACGACCGTAGCTCAAACCGCTGCCAAGAAACTCTTTAAATCTTCCACCAACAAACACTAACTGAGTTGTATGTTGACAAGAAAGATGTAAAACAGTTCACTAAACACAAAAGTACAAGATTTCTACAGATTTAACCACAAACAAGGATCAAACAATGATTTTATTAAGTATTATATATCGACCTAAAAGTAACACAAAACCGCCAAAATCTCACCACAAACTCTTGAATATGACTAGCTAGAACCTAACCATGGCTCTTGATACCATTTGTAACATATTCAAGATTCATATAACACACAAACAAGGTGAATTTGCCGGCAGTTTATAGAGAGAGAAAGAGATGATGTTGGGAACTTGTAGAGAGAGAGAAAGTGAAGTATATTAGCTTAGGTAAAATGAGAAGTTCCAACCCTCTCCCTTGGTGGAGAGGGGTATTTATACTACTTAATAGTTGTGCCCCGAGTGGGCTGTGGAGCGAGCTGACAGTGGGTAAAGACCCGACCCACTCCACAAGTTCTATAATAACTAATCTACTATTAATATTACTAATAATCCTACGAGCTATTAAATGCTAATAAGTACTCGGGGTGACCGAGTCTTCAGATGAATATTTATATTCCTAATAAAGGCAGATCAAGACATTACCATATCATTCACAACAAGAACAAAGAACAAAGATTCTAAAGATGCCGAAGCCGAAGAAGCTAAGAAGATGTCAAGCAACCTTGATGACCAATCCTTAGGGGGAGATTGTTTGGAAAACATTTTATTTTTAATCAAGTCTTGATAATTTAAATGTATAAGGTTGCTTAAGCTTATGGGCTTTATGTTTGTACATAACTCACGGCTTCATTAGAAGCCCATGGGCCATGGGTTTTAGTCTTTAGTGTCTAGAAACAATGAGGCAAGTGTTGCCCTAAACACTTGCCTATAAATACCAAGGTCATGTACACATATTTCTTGTTTGTTTTATTCATGTTTGTACCGAACCTTTGCTTCTATATCGTATGAGTAAGATCAATCATTCTCTTCTTCTCTTACTCGCACTATCTTGTCTTATACGTGTTGTATATCTTGTGTTATATCAAATCTAGGACCTAACAAGTGACCAAACATACGCTTTTATAAAAACAAAAATAAGGACTCTTGTGGATAAAAAGCAATTGCAATAGCCTCACCAAATTAACAGCACTCTCAAATGATCATTTGTGGAACTCTAACGATCCCTTCCAAAAATTAACAATAAATTTTATGTAGGTATTGTTCTTTTAGGACTATCAATAAGAAATAACCCAATTGCAAAAGATGATACTTCTTCGATATAGTTCCTAAATTTATATTTATAACATTAGTTCTTCATAAAACACTACCTTTCAAATAACATTAAAATTTCTTAAAATATTGCCTTCAAATTCATATAAACAATGCCTGTATAGTTATAGGCAATATTAGCTTCTGATATAATCTTATAAAACATTAACTGATGACCTTGATAATTTATCAAATATTAGCTTCTAATATAATCTTATAGAACATTAACTAAGATGGAATACCTTAATTATTTATGTTGCTGGATTCATAATCTTCTCCCTTTGGAATTTTCAGTAAATGCAATCTGTTTAAAGACACACAACATTATTAGAATGACATCTAGTGCTCTTGTCTGGTGGCAGGCTGCATTGGAGGATTATAATATGAAGTACATATTTATGACCAAACCAAGCATTAAACATATAAATTGATGACTTGAACAAATAAGAAAGGTACCCGAGAAAATCAACTGCATCATGAAGAAAACTTAATTCGTTATTGTTTTTGCAGGAATGAACCAAGATTTGTGTACCTGATTAGGAATTCACCATGAATAAACAAAAACGTAGTGAAGATGTGCAGTTTACGATTGAAGGCTATACCATCTTGAATTGAATTGTTTACGTACCTGAAATCATGCAGACAATGAATCCATAAATGAATGACTAATGATATCAAGATAGAACTATAACATGTAGGACCACACAAGTTTAGTTAACCTGATTAAACAAAAAACATAAATAAACCAATCACAAATCATTGAAACTAAATAAAACTCACCAAGAAATCATTGCTTTAAGAATCATTACAACCACATGTGTTCAAAGAAGATGACTAACCTGCAAAGAAGACATAAAAGAAGATGTTAGATCGACCTGATATTATGATTAGCAGGAGAAGCAGAAGTTTTCGATTTGGGGTTTTGGGTTTTTTGGAAGGGTAGCGAGATTGATAGGAGATTGAATAGAGGTTTAGTTATGTGGCTGTGTTTTTTCTGTTAATGTCTCCTTTCGTGTTTTTCCAAGTTACCTTTATAGATTATAAGTTGCAAATTAAATTCCAAGTAATGTGTTGGTGTAGTGGTAAGATGTATGTCAAACATATGCACAACCCATCCCATGTTTGAATCCAGTAGAATGCATTTTTTGAAAGAAAAAAAATTCTGAAATTTGGCGTTGGACATTTAATGACGTAATGTACATCCTTATATATATATAAGCCGAAATCAAATAAAAAGAAGATTTTTGGTAAAAAGAATAAGATGAATTTTTGACCATTGATTTGAAATCAATGGATGAGATTAATTATCATCCTAACTAACTATTAAAGGTATAAAAGTAATTTTCCCTATTATCTTCTAACTAACCTATACATATTTAATAAAAAACCCACATTTTTTCATATCATCCTCACACACAATTTACAGAGAAACACACATTAGAAACACACAGAAACATCAATCGGTTGATTTTTCACAAAATCTTCAATTTCTGTCACTCTAATCTTCAATCCGTTCCATAACATTCAATCAAATTAGGGTTTGTAACACCAATTGGCTATTAACATGATCACAATCGTGGATTATAAGCTCAATTTCGAATTTTTCCAGAATGTTATCGATTAATAATAGTGATAATCAAGGTATGTATTTTTTTCTTTAAAATCGATTTCGGTTCGACATCAGATAAAGCTTTGTTGTTCTAATTTAGTGTATTTGATAATAAATTTATGCTATTATTGTAATTTGATATGTAAATTAGTGTTTTTAGTGTAATTTGCTGCAATAATGTATTTATGTTGGAATTTGAGCAAGATTAGTGTTATTAGTGTAAATTGACATATAAATTTGTTAATAGTAGAATTTGATGTACAAATTAGTGTAATTTGAAAATAAGTTTGTATGTTTAGTAGAATCTGATGTACAAATTAGTGTATTTGTAACACAAAATTTTGCTATTAGTGTTTTTTAAGGAATTTTTTTTTTTTCGTAAAATTGATGCACAAATTAGTATTATATAATATTCAGTACATATTTTTTGTGTTATTAGTGTGCTTTGATCAAAAATTAATTTTTCTGGAATTTGATGCACAAATAATAGGTATTGGTGTATCATAAATAAGCCGCGGAAGGCCCTGATATGTATAATAATAATCAAGGGAAGTATCAGCAATATGGCAGCGGCTACCACCTCCCCTTCTCCAATTTCAACGACAAATGGGCCGCCCTCCATATAGTTTTTTCTTTTGTAATTAGTGTATTTGATACATAATTTTGTGTTATTGGTGTAACGTGTAACAGATTTACATTTTTAATGGGATTTGAAGGGCAAATTTGTGAATTTGAAACAAAACTTTGTGTTTTTAGTGTACTTGATATACATCTGTATCTGTAGTAAAATTGTATGTGTACAAAAATATTTTCCTATCATGCAGTTGTGAATTTTAGTGTGTGTTGTCATTCTAAGAATTTTAATGCACACTTCGCTTAATTTTCATACAAAAAACATCTTTATTTCAAACAACTAACGCCGATCAGAGAAACATAACACTTTTTCAAACATCATACGAAAAGTGATGCACATCGGCCAATTTTCATGCACAAAACAGACTTACTTCAAAGAACTTAGGCCAATCAAAGAAACATAACACTTTTACCAAGATTGTAAGAAAACTAATGCACATTTTGCCGATTTTCATGCACAAAATAGCCTTATTTTAAACAACTAACTTCGATCACAGAAACATAACACTTTTACAAACATCATATGAGAACTGATGCACATTTCGCCAATCTTCTAGCACAAAACAACTTTATTTCAAACAACTTATGCCGATCAAAGAAACATAACACTTTCACCAAGGTCATACGAGAACTGATGCACATGTCGCTCAATTTTCATGCACAAAACAACTTTCTTTTAAACAACTTACATCGATTACAAAATCACAACATTTTTACCAACATCATACAAGAATTGATGCACATTAGGCCAATTTTCATGCACAAAACAGCTTTATTTCAAACAACTCACGCCAATCAGATAAACAAAACTAATAAGCAATGAAAAACTATTAAAAAATTGCATAACCGATATATATAAAATGATTTAATATCATAAGTGATCCCATTTCCCAATGCAATATTGCAAACCGAATACAATTAAACGAATGTATAAGCATTCCATAACACCTCATTTCTAAACAATATCTAACAATTCCATAAGCATTCTATTTCTAAACTAAATTAAATCAAACAAATAGATTCCATTAACACAGTCTTGAATACCCAAAAACTTGATCTTCAATATCTTCACTTGAGCGCTACCTTTCCAATTATCTGTTGCATATCCTCGATATGCCTCCATATAACGCAACATACATATACCGCAATTTACACAGTTATTCTTTGTTCTCTAGCTCATTTTCAATCTTACACAAACATTCTTCTTCATCGAGCAAAATTTTGGATGTTCCTCGTATGCCAAGTACTCACTGAAAAGTTGTTTCTGCAAAGAACATATTGAACATAGGCACATTTACCTCAATCATAATGCACAAAACAATTTTTTTAAACCATAACGCTTTAGATACCCATGCATATCACTTTTACTAACTTCTTGTGAAATCTGAAGCACATTCTGCCTATTCTCAATGCACAAAACATTGTTATTTTAAACCATAACGTGATGAGTACCTTGGTATATCACTTTACTAACTTCCGTTGAGTACATAGGCATATAACTTTTACTAACTTACTATGAAAACTAATGCACATTAAATCCTATTTTAATGCACAAAAAAGTGTTAGTCTAAAACATAACGCAATGAGTACCTAGACATATCACTTTTACTAATCTTCTATGGAAACTAATGCACATTCAGACCACTTTTTAGTGCACAAAACAATATTATTTCACACAACTCACGAAATATCCAACCGTATCGTACCTTTACTAACTTCCTAAAAAAAATAATGCACGTGTAGGCCATTTTTATGCCCAAAACAGTGTTAATTCACACAACTCATGAATTATCCAACTGTATCGCACTTTTACTAAATACCTATGAAAACAATCGCACATTTAGCCCATTTTCTAGTGTACAAAACAATGCTATTTCACACAACTCACGAGTATCTACCATATCGCACTTTTACTTACTTCCAGTGAAAACTATCAGACATTTAGCAAATTTTCTAATGCACAAACCAATGTTATTCCATAAAAATCATGATTACCCAGATTTATCCCAATTTTACTAACTTCTAGTGAATAATGTCACACATTTATCTCAGTTTTGATGCACAAACCAATGTAATTTTACACAAATCATGATAATATGAACATAATCAGGTTAGTTGACTTACCATCACCTTTCAACACCATTTACATCTGTAAATAAATCATTACCCATGAGATTAGAAGCTTTGATTGAACACCATTTTTTCCGTAAAATCACCGATTGAAGCTTTGATCAATTTATAATCATTATTCTCATCTTTGATTTACAAAGATTTGATTTACTTTTGAAATCAAAGTTTGATCCGTAATTTATCTGATGATTTGATGAAAGTTATATTATTGGGAGAGAGAAAGTAGTTGGAGGAGAGAGAATAATTAGGTGTAGAATGATCGGAAAAAAGTGAATATGTATTTTAAATATGTGTTTATGTATTTTTATTAAAATATATTTTTGCCCTTCCAGCATTAATTAAGATTATTGTTTAATCTCATCCATTGATTTTAAATCAAGGGTCCAAAATCTTTCTTATTCTTTTTACCAAACACCAACAAACCAAATATTTAATTCAACCAAAAACTCTATCTCACCTGTGCAGAGTCCACAAAGACAATTCCATGAAAATTCAAATGGGTTTTCACCTTGACCTTAGCACGCCATCCATTTGTTGTTTGGAAGAGACCAATTTGTGCATCATTGGCAACATAAAAGTTTAAGCAGAGAATTGTTATACAAATTGACATAAAGTGAA
This sequence comes from Artemisia tridentata subsp. tridentata, assembly GCA_021014915.2. NCBI lineage: Eukaryota > Viridiplantae > Streptophyta > Magnoliopsida > Asterales > Asteraceae > Artemisia > Artemisia tridentata. The sequence continues at coordinate 199,671,299 of CP139502.1, forward strand.
GAACTTATAAAGCTTTTAGCAAATTTTAGCATGTAAGTACTAATAGTTGTCGGCGCCTGCAATTAACTGACTTTCGCGTACTAGAAATCTAATGAAAATGCGCCAGTGAGAGCTTTCACACTGGGAACTTGATTTTCTTTAGAACTTTATTACATCATATGCTACTGATTTTCAAAGTGCGAAGGGGTGTGTGTGATTGCTTATTTTAACTGCTTACACAGGGGTGTTTGGGTTTGCTTACCGGAGCTTATACTCCAAAAACTAATGTTTTTATAGATGAGAAACTCAACTACAGAATGAAGTAAAACACATCTAAGATAACCACGATTAGTGAATAATCCTTTAATAAGAACAATTAATAATCCCAAACAGCCTTTATAAACATACAAAAAAAAAAAAAAAAAACCTGAAAATTACATGGAATGCAAAGCATAAGCGTTCATTCTGAATTTGTGATGAGGTCATTCTATAATTCTTGAATGCTTAGTAGCAAACAAAGCAAGACATCTTACCAATTTTTGCCACACCCTGCACATGATCCCCATAACCTCATTCACACGTTTTCAGCACAACCCTGTCAACAACAAATTAATTGGTCATTACGCTCAACACATACCTAGGTATTACAAATTTGGTACCTGCATATATAACAAAATTAGCTTCGAAAATTATATACAGTATGATCAAGTAAATTATGCAGATTAGTAACATGTTGCTTCCTATATCAGCCTCAGTTGCTGAATGTATTACATTCCAGTTTCTTGTTACATAATCCAAATACACATGTATCAGAAAAATGCAAAATAAATAAATAAATAAATAAAAAATCAGATTTCTTACGTCGTTCTGATGGAAAATGAAAAAGTTGGTGAAAGGATCAAGACATGTTTTCTGAGTAGAGGTTGGGTTTTATTTATTTTCAATTAATTCTATAAATAGTTGGTACTAAATATGATTAAGAAGCTATTTTACTAACATGATAGTCTAAACGTTTTTGCTAATAAAGCCATTAAAAGGTTTTATGCGTTTGAATGCATTTTTTTATGACTTTCAATCCTTTTTGGCCACTTTTCTTTCTTAGTCAAACTCTTTTAAGCTAACTTATTTGACCCGAGAGATAAAAACATAATAACATCAACCAATTTGAGGTCAAAAGAAGTGCTTTTACCTTTCTTGCCACCATGGTGAAGAGCTGTATCCAAGAACTCGCCACGCATCTGTACCGACTGGTTCCATGTAACTGGCCGTGGAAACTGCCACGGCTTTGGTTTCCTTATTTTTTTCACCGTTCCTGCCATAGAACGAAACACCAGTTCCAAAACCATGAATTAAATAAAAATAAATCAAAGAATTATGGTTTGGACATCATAGACTTACGGTTAACCCCACTTTTCTTATTGAACGGTGATGGCCGCATCAACATTGCCTGCGTCCTATATATTTGTGACCACGATTTATAGCAACATATAAGATCACTTCCCGTTACCAAACACTTTCCATGGCTGCAACCACAATCATGGTATGGTTGCCCCGTCAAGATACGGGTTACCTAAAGAATGCATATGCACAACATATAAGTAATCTTACACCATAAATACGCAAGTAAATTATTTTCAGTAAGAACAAAGTTGGAAACAAACACCTAAACATGCTTAACTGCAAAGATCATCAGCAAGGCCATCTGCAAAACAAATCAAGAAAATCCACAAATTTAAAAACCCTAATTTGAAATAAATATTAAAATAAAACAAATACCTAAATTAAGTCATGAAATAACAAAAAGTAAATCATAAGGAATCATAAAGAGTAAAAAGAAATTACATATGACCAGAAATTTCTGGTGATCTCTACATGTGTTTTCTTTACCTTTTTTTTTCAAGAAGCTCTTTATGCAGCTTTTGTTCTGGAGACTTTTTTTGTTGTGGAAGAAGATTAAGGGTGATGAATCAGGGGATTTTTTTTGGTTTTGTATATGTTTTTGATGAGTGAGATGGTGGGATAATAGATATGATGTTTATGAGGTGTATGGAGAAGAAGAGTATGGATTCTCTGGAATTTTCTAGGTACAAAGGCGGTTTACACCTGTGTCACCATGGTTAGCTCGTACAAAGATCAGGTAGTTTACACATAGTAAATCAAGTTTTGTAGTGTATTATGGGATCATTACGGGAAAACGAAGATGAACAGGAAAAACCCCAACTCCCTTCAACCAATGACAAAGTGTCACACCATCCATTAAGTTACTGTTTGCATTATTGATGGCCTGCAAATTAAAATACCAACCAATGAGAGGCCCAATTAACAAATAACGGACCCCTTAAGATTTTACTGTTTTGCCCGTGAGATTTCCATTCTTAGTAAATATTATAATATGGATCAACCATTTACTATTCAACATGTTTTCGTATTATGACAATATATTTCCATCCCAAATTAAAAATAATACATTTTTCAGGAATTATTTGCATTCTGAAAAAGTATATCTAATTCATTTAAATACTTCTCTTTTGGTGTAACGATAAATGTCAAAATTAAAAATCAATTCTGGAAGTCAACCAAATTCACAGTTTTACATTTCTTAACATATCAAGCCTTAATACGCCGACGTTTCAACCGTAAAAAAAAACACACGTGGGACCATCATTTTGATTAATTTACTAATAATATCCAGCTACTAAAGTTACTTTATGATATAATATTCAGTTTACCCCCCTCAACTATGTACATTGCTCACATAGCTCCGTTACCTTTTAAAAAAATTCAAACACTTTTGCCATACTAGGCTGTAATCTAAAATTCTTAATCATACCACTTTTGGCACTATAAATGTATTGTGTTTGGTTTCTATGTAGACAACAAATGATTAATTGGTCATGCCTTTTTTCTGTTAAAAGGAAAGGGACTCATTAAAAAAAAGAAATATAATCATGATTACATAATCATTACTTATATAACTATTTTAGTTACATTTAAAATAAAAAAGAAAAAAAAAACACCATGATTACTACATTATTAGTATTTGACTTTGATTACTTTGGTATCTCTAATGAAAAAAATTTGTATGAATAATGAGTCCCTTTAATAATCTTCCCATGCAAATTACGAGGAAAAGAAAGTAAAAAAGTAACACAATTTTCAATGTTTAGATATTGTTTTGGTAGCTTTAATTGCATCCGAAGGAAATTAACATATATGTACCGACATTTAATGTTGCTAAGAACCTAGTTAAAAGCCATTTTGCAACCATACTCAACTTTAATATCTAGCTAGCTATATACATTTATGGCACCATACATGTATACCGACAGCAGTACCATTCACCGGCCTTTGAGGGATAATAGACGCTTTGACAGAGCAGCAATGGAGCAGTACAAACGTCGAACAAGAGCAGTACTAACTGCTATCACTTCGAACATCGGCAGTACGAACTGTTCGACCAACAGTACAAACTGAACGGGCAGTACAAACACCTCCTTTGAAACCCGTACTAACTGCTATTAATCGAACACGAGCTGTACCTTGTGAACATCATCAGTACTAAAAGAGAAGCATGGACAGTACCAACTGCTGTGCATCGAATGGTTAGAAACACAACCAATCTAGGGTTTAGAAGACCCTAACATGAAGCTTCAACTCGTATTCATTACTGATCAGCCATATTACTAACACCATAAACCACGTTGATCAGCAAATAAGGAGCAGTATGCACGATCAAGACCAGATAACATCATAATAACCATAAATCAGCAGCAACCAAAATTAGATCAACATAAACCATAAGGATCTAGGGTTTCTTTTAGGAAATTCATTAAACCCTAACGATAAATTAATCCAAAGCAAAACTGTTTCTGCAGCAGACTTTACGAATTTATATCTTTTTACAGAGAACTCAGATTGAAGATCCCTCCAGTCAGAATCTCCCTTGATATGTCAAGAACCTCCAATAAAAATTTCAGCACGATCCAACGGTTAAGGAAAAAGTTATCGCCGTTTGAAAACTGACCTACAAAAAAATACGAAAATTGTTCCAGATTCGAATTTTGTCTTTTTCTTCAAGAAAAACATTGTGGATCCTAGATCACGAGCCCCTTGGCTCTGATACCACATGTTAAGAATCGTTTAAGCTCAGATTTGTTAGATCTTTATCTAGCATTAACACAATAATAATGAACAAGACATGTACGCAGCGGAATAAACAAACGAATCATTATTATTGCTAAGGTTTTTCTTCGCCATCATATCTATCACTAAAATACAAAACCTAGGCATCCAATGTAGGAACTTGATGCCTAGAACATACACACACCAATTCCTGGAATTACATCTCTAATTCCTGTATATAAAAACCTACGCCTCTAATCTCTTTATATAATAGAGATTAGGGTTACAAAGAATTTAACATTTAATAAAATTAGTCCCTCATCTTTGTCTTCATAAGTTTCCTTTATCTTTCATGTTTTGTCAATTATCAACTCAAAGTTTAATTCCTAACACTAATAAGCTACAAAAGTGATGTTTACAAACTTATCATAACTTGTATAAACAAGTCGTAGCAAGTCATGTCTTTTTCCTAAGCTTAAAACGCGTTAAAATGAAATAAGGATATCGAGTGAAACAATAAAAATGATTTGAGGGTCAAAACTGCCAAAACTCTAACTATTTTTATAACTAGGACCAAATCTGAAATCGACATAAAGTTTAAGGATAAAACATGCCAAATCTGAAAGATGGAGTTTTCTTGGGCCAAAAGTGTAAATATTTCAAAGTTATTAAAACAAGGGTCATTTTTGCCAATTAACCATAGTTGAGGGTATAAATTATCATTTTTGAAACTACAAGGGGAAAAACTGTCATTTCACCAAAGTTCATGGGTAAAAATTGTCATTTCATGAAAGTTCAGGGTTAAAAATTGTCATTTTATGAAAGTTCAGGCGTATAAACTGTCAATATATGAAACTATAAGGGTAAAAAGCGTAACATTTTATAATTATTATTAGAAATATATTTCGAATCGATTTATATAAACGAAATACATTTATCTCGATAACAAACAAACGAAACATAAACACAAAAACATGAAATAAGATAAAATCTTATCATCCACTAACTTTTGAAGAGACTTCATGTTGTCTCATTTAAACATTTAACTGTCAACCAAAACGTTACGAAACGAATACTAAAACTCACGTATATTTGAATACGAATACTAAAGCTTGACATACCAACCTAGGTCTCGAGCCGGAGACGTTTATCAACTATATTTAATTTGTTTTCCATCCAGACTGCTAAGGTGAGTTCATAGTCCCACTTTTATACGTTTTCCAAACTTGTGGGGAGATAAATGCTACAAACCGAACACAAGTATTTTTCTGTATGCTATCCTGATTGATATTGCCTAAGTTTAACTGTTGCCCCTAAAAGACCCTCTATCATGAACCATTAATCACTTTCGGGTGAACGCGAATATAGTGAATAGATCTATTGGCAGTTGACGACCCATTTGTGTTGCTGGATAAGTAGCCAAATGCACTTTATTTGAGATCAATAAAGAGAACGGCAAACTCCTACTCGAGGGCAGTATTACTACATTTAATTATGTAGTAATTACATCAATAGTTAATTGCTATGATGTCCATCCTATTAACGTTTGCGTGTCATGAGACTTAGGGCAATATACTTAACTGCAATATTACTGATTTACTTTCTACTTAGCTTGTGTTCAACTGATTATAACTTTAAACGCTATGGATTCACTCAACCTTTGTGTTGACTTTTTAGCATGTTTTATCTCAGGTAACTAAAAGCGTGACTTGGCACGGAGTGGCAATGGACTTTCTTCTTATAAAAAGAGTGTCCATTTTGTTATCATTCAACAAATAACGTATCTTTTATAACGTATTTCAAAACCTCCCGCTGGGACCTCTATGATGTAACTCTGATTTAAATAAATTAATGATAACAACTTTATTAAAAACGTCTCTTTTTGAGTCATTTTCTATTTTCATGACTACGATACCTGAAGTAATACCCCAACTTATATTCCGCTGCGTATATCGAAAATGGGGGTGTTACAGATTGGTATCAGAGCCATGGTTATAGAGAACCAAATGTTTTCAAACATTTGACTATAACTACACTTTCAAAATAAATGATTTTACACTATACCATTTTACGCCCTCTGTGCCTGTATATTACCGAGCTCAATACATTACTTATTAGGATAATTTTACACTAATCTTCACACACTTTATATTTACTCTCACACACTTGATTATTTCACTTTCACTCCCTTAATATTATTAAATACTTATAATTACTATTTACGGGTTACTACAGTATCATGTCTTCCAAACCCGTTGTTATTACAAAAACTACCCTCCATACTACTTGTACATCACCTACCTATCAAAATACTCCGGATACTAAAGATCCCTATGTACTAGTATCTCAACCACAACCTAATACGGAACTTACCCAGATACCACCATCATCACCTACCCACTCGCCTCCACGTCAGAAACTTAGGAGAGCTACATCAGATGAAGAGTTGATTGGTTGTCCGACAACATTCGAGTTTGGACAGAATTCACACCAAGAAATGATTCGAAAAGATGCTGAGCCAAACTCTCCACTACCTGACACTCCAGATTCCCCAATACCACACATCCCCGACGACGTATCTACACCTAATTCCCCTGACTATAATTTAAACCCTCGTGATTCAATATGAACACTTCTTTACCAACAAGCCCACACCCTAGACATTCACACTGAACAGCTGGAAGAGTTACAACCATTACGTTTCGAATGGTACGACCGTAACATTGACACTCTGTTTAGAAGAGCCGATGCCGAGAGACGAGCAGTGTTTGACTTAGGAATAAAGGTTGATAAGATGAAGGATACTTACAACCATAAATTTAGAAGCTTGGATTCCAGAATCCGCTGTTCGAGAAGAGAACACGGTCAGACACATGGTAGAGTGGAAGACATTGAAAGGACCCTATGGATGGCCAGAGATACGATAAGAAACCAGGGTCAGAAAATTTCCGCCTTATAAACTATGTTGGCTAAGCAAATAAGGATGTACCAGGAAATTCAGGAACGTTTCTCAGGAATAAAAGCTGCACAACTAAAACTTGAGACCGAAGTTAAGCATCTACATCAAGGACGTAACTGATCTTAAATTCACAAGTATCATTGTTGTGCCCACTAAACCAAATAGTTTTTGGTTAGTGTATCCTGTACTTTCCAATAAGCTCGAAACCTTCCGAACCTGTAGCCGACTTTTAAATCTATAACAATCTCCTTTTTGTTATATCTCTCTGCTACAAATAAATTCTTTCTATTATGCCCTACTATGATGCTATGGATGCATGTAATGACATCTCATGACCTCATGCAAAATCTCACCATTTGTTACGCTCTTTAGTAGACAAATGACTCCACGCAAACCAAATCATACCCGAAACGCAATAAATGTCACTTTTCCCTTCCTCCTAACCTAGACAACCCACCAACTTGTAGCACAGCAAGTGACAGAAACTAGGGACACTGATTTCAACAAAGGAACAAGCACTTATACTAGAGACAGAGAATCCTTAACCTACCACATGGAATATTAATAAAAGACCCTGTATCAATTGTTTTGCAAAAACAATCGATCAAGTTATTAATATCATGTTATTTTCAGTGATTATATCCAGACCTACGATGACATTACTTACGATTATTATGATTCCTTATACCTACCATAACTAGGCTATAACCATAGAACCCACTAAGATAAATTTCGGAAGAAAACTTGATGAATGAAGAAAAAGTTGCTGAATTTCAGCTTTTGTTGATGAATTAGTTTGTTCCTTAGCAGTTCCATACCAAGAGTTAATCATTTATCTACGATACTAACCAGACACATCGTAATTTTATGATTCTCAATTGGTTATGATTTCGCATTGTGACCACTTGTTAGGACTAGTATGCCACGGATGTGGTGGAAAAGGACACTACAAGAATCATTGCCCAAACTACAATACCAATTGGAAAGCCAAGACTAGTGTAAGAGAATGAGAACTCGTTAAGATCCCAACAACGTCAAAGGATGACACCCATGTTTAAACATAAGAGAAATTCATGTTGTAGATAAATAAACCGTAGTTTAAAACTTTATAAGCGTACTTCCTCTTATACTTTACCTTAGCTATGATGGATGTAACCTAAGTGTAACCACTACCTTCCTATCGTATGAAATCTCTACCTTGTAATATTTCCGTAATAATCACAATTTACGTCTAACCTCAGCTTCTATTCCATTTACCTTGTTCATAGTCATTACGTAACAATACACTGTTATACCATTAGGAACTTGGTTAATATCATTTTTGACCGAACAATAAACTATTACCACCCTGTAAGATTCTCACACGAACCCTAAGATTCATTTCAAGGATACCCTATTAACACCCTAGAAATTTCTAACTCATCACTGTAGTATGAACCAAAATTTTCGTATTCTTTTGAAAACTAATTATGTTGTCATTTTCCAAAAACAACACGTTGAACATCATCTAAAACTTTTTGGAGAAACATAAGTATCACTGTAAATGAGCCAAACATCACATCATTTGGTCCTCAATTATACATAGCCTGATCAACTATGTCTAATTTAGGAAGAATCATGCCATAAATGGAACAGTTATCTTTTCAGATTTCCTAATAACAATCTTCATTCAAAAGCAAAATTTTGAGACAAAACAAACTATTCATAAACATCTCTTTTTAACCACCCTCAATAGATACCTGCACCTATTACCCATTACCTCTATGATAGAAAATTGACAAAGGTACAAAATCATTATAACCCTAAGAATTTACAAAGATTTATGGAAAACACAAATAGCGCCAATTTTATTAGAATCCACGAAAATTCATACATAACGACATAATTAGCAACAGAAGTGCTAATGTTACAATGATTACAAAAAAAGGTATAGAATCACCAATAGGTTAACCCGCCATAGCAACAAAGACCACCACCAACCCAGCAATAGCGAGAGCCACCATGGGATGTATCACCTTGATTATTTTGTACGATAAATACAAACAAACCATTAAACACAATACCGAGACTAGATCTTAGACATAAATACAAGCGAGTTTTATTTCACTTTTAATAACCATAGCGCAAGACTATTACCCCCATAACTTGTCCACACCGATAGCTAGAATCACGATTGGCATAAGAACCGCTAGAATGCAAACCAAGAATAAGTAATCTTTATCAGGAACGTACGCAAAGTAGGTAACCACAAGAACAACATACACGATTGCTAGGATAGTAATGAAGTGCGGCATATTGGAAGTAATAAATGAGAGATGTATGTTTGGTGGAAGAATGGAAAATTAAAATGGAAAATATATAGGGAAAAACTAGCCGTTAGATTTTACTATTCACAACCACTGTTCATGACCGTTAGAATGTACTGCTCATGACCTTTTTTTCACTATTCACAGCCGTTGGATTTATTAGGTGGCGAGATACTCAAATTATTTCATCTAGTATGAATAAATCTAACAAAGTTACGTTTTCTGGAATACCGAATGGAAAATTCCTCGGCGACCCTTTTTCCATAACCTCTTACCCTAATAACCACATTAAACTTGAATTCCGAGAAGAGCTCACACGCGAATCACGGAATAAAAAATGTACACCCAATATTATCAAATGGGCTAAATAAATCCCAGCCCAACTCTTAGAGTCATCCACTATTCACATTAGCCCAACACAAGCCCAACTCCTTTTATATTTCACTTTTCCCCCACACCTCAACCAACACAGACTGAATCTCGGGATGAGATTCCTTCAACAGGGGGATACTGTAACAACTCGTAAAATTTCACTCTGTAATAAACTATTTCATATTCTAATAAAGAATACTTATCCTTTTTCTACGTATAATTTTTTTTTATCTGATCATAACTACTATCTAATGTGACGTAACTCACATCCTCGATAAACGTGCTCTCACGCGGACCAGTATCAACCTACTTAATGTTTATTTCATATAAACATTTATATATGTCAAGTATAAAAAAAATCCTACGATATGCCATTTGCCACTTTACGTTAATTCGTTAACGTAAGACTAATAAACATTCAAACTAAAAGTTTCCTATCTAATAGAGTTTTTACGAAACCCTAAATTTATTATAACTATAATTATGAATAACTAAACCCTAAAACACTAAAGTACAACATTTTATACTTAGAGTACAAGCTCCTAAAGCACAGAAACCCTAAATTCACTTTAACTCCCGATACAAACCCTAAACTCACAAAACTATGATTTTATGTAATAAAGTCATAAACCCTAATTAATATATATATGTTTCTACAAATTATAAGTGTGCAAGTCATTCAAGCCAAGGTACAAGTCATTTATGCATGACAACAAAATATAAATATAAATCACATTATAAACCTCAGTGTACTTATTTTAAAGCATACAATACAAGTCTTTTATGCACCAACCTTAAAAATAGAATTCTTAAGCATACTAAATATAAGTACAAGTCCTTAAACCTAATGTACAAGTGTCTAATGCATAAAAACTTAAAAGTACATTTTATTATCTTTAAACCTAATTAAACCAACATATATTTTAAATTAACTTAAGCAAACCCTAAAAATATATTTTCTATATTTCTTAAACTATAGTACGACCCTATCAAGCCTATAGTACAACCCTTTAAAGCACAACATGATTTCTTTTCCTTTTATACACAATTCGACATATATATAAAATAAATAAACCCTAATTCAATTTCCACCCAACAAATACTTAAACCAAACCCGAAACTAACCTAGTTACTTCACTAAAACCCTAGGTACAACATTCTATAGCCCATGTACAAACATTTAAAGCCATTCGACCCATACTAAAACTACCTAGTTCGATCCTAACCAACCTTAAACCAAACCATTCCACACTTACACCTAGGTAAATTTTACACCATAAGTCTTTTATGAGGTCTCAAATAACTACAACACATCATGTCTTCAATAAGTAGGTAAACTACATGGCCTTGGAGTGAAACACATCACCACCATCATATAGCACCACACGCCACCTTTCCTCACCACACAAGCTTCACTAACCACCTCACCATGTCTCCCTACCACCCCACATGATGACCTAGAACCTTTAACTCCCTCTCCTATATAAATCGATCCACACTTCTTTCTTTTCATTCATCTTTCATTCGACACACATAAAATAAAACCATACCCACTTAGTTACTGATCCAATAGTCCCCAAATAGAAGCTAGGAAGGAGTTTGAAGAAGCCTAGGAAGAGGAGAAACCCTAGTGTTCCAATTCCAAGTTATTTCGCCAAAAACCCTATTATTCGAATTAGTACACAAGTAAGTAATCTTGTCCCTTTCAATTCTATTATAAACTTTAAATACTCTTAAATATGTTACTAAATAATCCCTAATAGGAAACTAGGTCGAAAACCACATTTTCTTTTCTTTTTCTTCCCTATCGAGCCAAACCAAAAACACCCTATTTATATATTTTTACACATTACTAATCAAAGAGACCTAAAACACTCAAGAGATAGATTAGATAGGTTTATAATCATGTTAACAAGCATTAAAAATAATGGCATGAACTTGAAAATAAAAAACCAAGCCCTTTTTCCTTTTCAGTTTTTATCGAGCACTTGTCCCAAACGCCCAACTTGGGACAATTGTTTCGACATTCAAATGAAGCCTATAAAATCTGAAAACTTGGCAACTTAAAGACCTCCCAGCTAACTAATTAAAAGATCAAAAGCGTCGTAAAAATAATGCATTGTATCGTTTTTATTTGGGTCCCTTTTGGCCTTGTCGCACACTGAACCGAACGCACCCTTTTTAATTAATTCGAGCTTATAAGCTCGAATTATAAGCTAATAAGTTACAAAAGTGATGTTTACAAACTTATCATAACTTGTATAAACGAGTCGTAGCAAGTCGTGTCTTTTTCCTAAGCTTAAAACGCGTTAAAATGAAATAAGGATACTGAGTGAAACAATAAAAATGCTTTGAGGGTCAAAACTGCCAAAACTCTAACTATTTTTATAACTAGGACCAAATCTAAAATCGACATAAAGTTTAAGGATAAAACATGCCAAATCTGAAAGATGGAGTTTTCTTGGGCCAAAAGTGTAAATATTTCAAAGTTATTAAAACAAGGGTCATTTTTGCCAACGAACCATAGTTGAGGGTACAAATTGTCATTTTTGAAAATACGAGGGGGAAAACTGTCATTTCACCAAAGTTCAGGGGTAAAAATTGTCATTTCATGAAAGTTCAGGGTTAAAAATTATCATTTTATGAAAGTTTAGGGGTATAAACTGTCAATATATAAAACTATAAGGGTAAAAAGCGTAACATTTTATAATTATTATTAGAAATATATTTCGAATCGATTTATATAAACGAAATACATTTATCTCGATAACAAACAAACGAAACATAAACACAAAAACATGAAATAAGATAAAATCTTATCATCCACTAACTTTTGAAGAGACTTCATGTTGTCTCATTTAAACATTTAACTGTCAACCAAAACATTACGAAACGAATACTAAAACTCACGTATATTTGAATACGAATACTAAAACTTGACATACCAACCTAGGTCGCGAGCCGGAGACGTTTATCAACTATATTTAATTTGTTTTCCATCCAGACTGCTAAGGTGAGTTCATAGTCCCACTTTTATACGTTTTCCAAACTTGTTGGGAGATACATGCTACAAACCGAACACAAGTATTTTTCTGTATGCTATCCTGATTGATATTGCCTAAGTTTAACTGTTGCCCCTAAAAGACCCTCTATCATGAACCATTAATCACTTTCGGGTAAACGCGAATATAGTGAATAGGTCAATTGGTAGTTGACGACCCATTTGTGTTGCTGGATAAGTAGCCAAATGCACTTTATTTGAGATCAATAAAGAGAACGGCAAACTCCTACTCGAGGGCAGTATTACTACATTTAATTATGTAGTAATTACATCAATAGTTAATTGCTATGATGTCCATCCTGTTAACGTTTGCGTGTCATGAGACTTAGGGCAATATACTTAACTGCAATATTACTGATTTACTTTCTACTTAGCTTGTGTTCAACTAATTATAACTTTAAACGCTATGGATTCACTCAACCTTTGTGTTGACTTTTTAGCATGTTTTATCTCAGGTAACTAAAAGCGTGACTTGGCACGGAGTGGCAATGGACTTTCTTCTTATAAAAAGAGTGTCCATTTTGTTATCATTCAACAAATAACGTATCTTTTATAATGTATTTCAAAACCTCCCGCTGGGACCTCTATGATGTAACTCTGATTTAAATAAATGAATGATAACAACTTTATTAAAAACGTCTCTTTTCGAGTCGTTTTCTATTTTCGTTACTACGATACCTGAAGTAATACCCCAACTTATATTCCGCTGCGTATTTCGAAAATGGGGGTGTTACATATACTCATCATATGCTACTAATTTAGAAGTAATAGTATAGGACCAAATATCTAGAAATGATTTGTGTAGTACTTCAGGTAATAAACCATTAACACGAAACCGTACTTGCATTAACAGAGAAAAAAATAGCATCAGTATCATGAATGAAAAAAAGCCTCATTCAGTTTAGATTTCATATTGGGCTGAAATATGGGCCTAAAATGCGGGGAATTTTAGGTCCTAATATATGTAATAAAATCAGTTAAGTTACTGCCGTCATGTATATGGTCACGCGTATGAAGAAAGTGGTTATGTTTAAATATTTTGAATAGATTTTTCCTAAAGTTAAACTGAGTTTTGTTGATTTTGCAGGGCAAGTGGCCTTACCCGTAGGTAGAACTGATGAAGAGGATACAGATGATATTCGAACCGCGTTGAAGGAGGTTGAGGAGTTCGAAGGATGTTATATTGATTATTAGGAAATTACCTAATGAACACGCAGAGACTACACTCGAATATTATACTTCAGGTATTAGATTTACGCGAGTGAAAAATGCACCTCTTCATGCTTGAGCAAGTTGGTATCTACAAAACATTGCTCCCATTCTAGAGAGGTATGTATATTGCAGTAACAGTTTTTGAAAACAGAAGTACCAGGATTTGAAATTTGTTTCCCGAACACAATGTTGTAACATCTGAGTTGTCATTTTCAGCTACAAGTTTGCTGCGCTTTAAGCGTTTTCCCACATACTAGCATTTGACAGCATTCCGATTGAGATTCAACCCTTATGTTACAAATTATGCTGCGAGAGCTTCTGGGACAGAAAACCAAGATGCTATTGATGCAGCTATCGTTGGAACCCTTGCTGACCTTAAAGAGGTACTTTTTATACTCCTTTTATATTCTTGAAGATAATACGAAAAGTGAAAACACATATATGTTTGAGCATCAATTTTTAATATGAAAAATAGTTTGTGTTGAACTGGACATGAGTCACGTACATAAATTTTCTTAAGTGGAATCTTCTAAGTCTCTTAGTTGTACCATTTTCCTTGCCTTTTTAGCCTTTTAGAGTATTTGGGATTGCTTAGTTATCTTACAATTAACTAAGTACTTACACACTCAACACACATAAGCATTTTAAAATAAGCAAATCCCAAACACACCGTAAACCACGCACACATAAAGTAAGTTATGGTTACGTTGTACACAATTGCAGCAACTGTTGTTGTTGTTAACGGTTTTTTAGCTTTTGTGGCATTTGTTGTAGCCTTTTTTTATTCATGTTGGGATTGTGTATGCCATATAACTTTAATAGTTTTAAACTCTATAGTTCTTATCGGTTATAATGGCATGCATTTTTTAAATCGGATATTGTTTGATAGATGATATTCCATGTATAATGAATAAATAAATATAATTTCATTTGTTCCAATAAATTATCAGGTTACATATCCTTCGAATCATGGAGTTTATGAAAAGGGTATTAACGAGATCTGCAACGATAAGCCACAGCTCAGGCTAGAGCTGCTAAAGCAAGCAAATGTCTATCCAAAACAGTCGATCTTTCTTCTACTGGTAAGTTTTAAATATTGCAAGTTTCAACATATTTTAAGCTCTAAAATCTTATGGTGTTCTATTCTTGATACTGTGAAGGTTGGATTTTGTTAACAACCTGCTGTGATATTACTGATTTCGTGGATTTTGCAATTTTTAAAAAAGAACTTGCTTCAGAGTCGCTTAGAAGAAATGAAAATGAGACTGATTATATTCATGTAACGTTTCAGTTATAATTGTTTCTCATATGAAATTCTTGAAAGAACGATAAACATTCTAATAGACTTGAAAAGTTTGTAGCTTTTCATTGAATCAAAAAAGAAGAAGAGATTACGTCAAACAAAATGTATTTGTAATCTTAATTCTTGACTTGATTCAATATACTTTGAATTGCTTACAGAGCTTCATTTTATGTATTTGTTACTTTATGTAAAATACACATCTTATGGTTAGAAGTTCTTGATAAAGAAGTTGCATCCCCGCAGCAACGCGCGGGCTAACCTACTCGTTTACATAACGTGACAATCTTGTTTCTTAATATTTAGATTCCTTTTAATGTCACACTATACTCACACGATTCTAGCAAATATTATAGGCATTTTCATTATATAAAAGATGCATGTAATCTAGTAACATATTCAAATAAGTCTTATAATCAACAAATCTAATATACTATGAGTATTAGACAGAGAACAAAAACAAATGATATACACGTTAGATATTATTATGAGGTTAGTGAATTTGAAGGTAATAATGTAATTTTGATTTTAAAAAGCTCTATCATTTCTAAGACGCTATATGGAGCACCTTTTCATTTTATCCCATTTTGATTTTTTTTTTTAATAAAATAAAAGCTTTCATCTTACAATTCCAAATAGGCTTTTTTAACCAAGAGATTTTTTTAATAAAATAAAAAGCTAATAGCTCCTAAAAAGCTTTAAAAAAGTTGTTGTTAAACAAGCCAATGATCATAAAAACGTCTAGTGTAAACTGCAAAATACATTATTGTGGTTTGTTAGTTTCACACTAAACATTCTTGTCATAACTTTGGCAATAATCATCACTCAGTTAATAAAAGTTAAACATAATACATCCTGAAGGACTAACAATGTAATTTTCTGAAACGTAGTCTTTTTAGGTAATTTTAGCACCAAATTAACAATATTTCATGGCATTTACTTGAAGCGTCTCACGGATAGGATTTATAAGCTACCACAAAAACCTTACTACTCAAATATCACCCCAAAAGTAAGAAACATTAGCCTTTTGTTTAATACCATTCATCTTTAATGCTTTTGTTTTTGTTGAGTATACCAATAGTGTATATATTCTAGAACTTGCTTTAGTTGATACATCCCAGGATCATATTTGTGTGATTAGAATTAAGTAAGTGATAAGAGGCATTATAATTAACCCAATTTTTAGTCTGCGTTGGTTATAAATTACTTGACTTCATTAGTTATGTAATTGCCCTTACCCTTTTGTTGCATTAATTTTTAGTGCAAGATACATCTAATACACCCCTATGAGCCTATATTTTCTTTTGTTTACACCTACTAAAAATATTATTACGCCCAAATCGCCTTAGCCCACACATATTGTTTTATATGTTTAAACCCTAGTTAGTTATTTAAATTAATTACATGTTGCTAAGTCAAATTATAAATACAGTTTTGGATAATTAAGACTCTTGGTAGTATTATAATTATGGAGAAATGGGGAAGAAAAAAGAAACTATTACCCCCAAGCTATGAATGTCAAAAATAGTATTCCATGTGTATCGATCCTTCTACGTCTGATCATCTATCAGTTACGTTTATGTTCAAGTTATCAAGTTATTATTATTCAAGTTATGCATTATGTTATGTTATATTCAAGCGAGTAATGTTTAATCTCTAAAATACCTTTTCAAAATTAAATTCCTATATAAAAATTCAAAAATGTTTCATTGATAAAATAGTTGCCTTAACAATTCTCACAAAAAAATTAAAAAAATTCATGACAACCTTTGACAAATTATTATTATTTTATTTTTATTTTTTTTTTATTATTTTTTTTTACATATATATAATCCCAACACTAATAAGTTCTATTTAACCACAAACTATATTTTATAATACACAAAATGTTACAACATCTAGTTTATAGTTGATAAAAATGAATAATCATGCAACTATAAAAGTTTGTCACTATAAAATCACGTTGCTATGCGCAGATATTTGTCTAGTAATATGAATAGTATTTAAGCGTAAAATGGATAAAAATAAAAATTATTACTTTTATTTGTTTTAAGTGTATAATAGTTTTTTAGAACCTTGAGCTCAAGCTCCAAAGGATCTGACGGCTTAATTTCTTTAACTTCCTCCAGAATACGATCAATTTTATTTTGATCTTGAGGAAGATATTAGTCTGGGGGGAGGTGTTCCTTCTCAAGAAGATTTTATCCCGACCCTCCCGCCCAAGACTTTTGACAAACCATCTTTTGATGATGAAGAGCTTATTATGATAATCATCCAAATCTTTATGCTCTTCATCACATATACTGTGGCTTCTCCCATCCTTCACTCCTTCGGGAGTGAGGATACCATCTTTGACCCCGGTATTACCATTTCTGGTTCTTCTTTCTAAAAATACCGAGGGTTTCTCGTCGGAGTGGAACTTTCGTATGCTTCAGTATTTATCCAAACATCTTGAACGAAAGTCCGATGGAGATTTCTTTTCCCACTTGCTCCCCTAAGAACAAATGAATACGGGGCGAGTCTAAGCTTTCCGACTCGATACTAAACAACTGCTTCGTGGGAGGCACCATATGCTTATCATTCTATCTTCTTATCTTATTTCTAATAAAACATGAAGAGGGCTTCCTTTTCCATATCTTGTGTTTCGTGGTTGTTTATGTGTGTCCAGGATTGCCCGATGATTGAAGACTCTCGTGCTCATGGTTGCTTCTCTCCACTCGGGTATTCATCATTCGTTGCTTATCCAATATCCTAAAAATCTTATCGTTTTACGTTTATCTTTGGCATAATTAATAAACGGCCTTAGATTTATGTAGGATACCCGCACCTTTTAGACATTGAGGACAATGTCTCACTTTAGTCTGGGGGGGGGGGGTCATCTTTAGATGTGATTTTTGCCTTGCATTTTTTGTAGTTTACTCTCGCAACCCTGTTTTTCCTCAAAAATTGAAAAAAATCCAAAAAAAATGAGAAAAATTTAAATTTTTTTTGCAAAAATAGAATAAATTTTGACATTTTGTTGACTTTCCGCTGGTGAGAGTAGGAATAAAATTCTGACTTGACCGGGCGTGTTGAGCCCTAGCTTATCCCCTTAGCCATTTATAATCTATAAGCTCATGCTAGTCTTTTACACAAGGAGCTATAAAATGCGAATTCTTTTCAAGAGTTTGCAAGTTCCCGTATCGACTTTATATATGCATGGCTTGATTATAAGGCTAAGCATTCGTGGATCTTATTATTTAAGATTTTTAAATTTGCGAAGAACGAGAAATGATAGAGTTGTTTATAAGTTAGATTGCTAAACGTGGAGTAGTTGGATCTCTTTAGAGCTCATCAAAGTTACTTGTGGCTTTTTGTTCCCATAAGCTTGTTTCACCTAATAATAGTAATCTAGGAATAATTAAAGGTATTTTAGTTTTGGCGATAATTAGTTTTTATTTCTTCCTTAGAGAGTCCTTGCTTATGAAAGTTGGGTACACATCAAGGTACTGCCAGTGTTACGGTGTAATAGGCAACTGATTCCTGATAGTACGTGCTATTGTCTCTATTGCTATAAAAGCCGTAGGACTCGGGATTTGGCAAAATATATAATGAATAATGAATAATAATAATAATAATAATCCAAAGCCGATAAAAGTTTTTTGTTTCCTGACGGTTCGCTCCCGTTGACTCAGACTTCAAAAAGGCAGAGGAAAAATATCCAAGGTTAAAATAAGACTCCCGATTCTTGACGGTTTGCTGCCATTGTCTAGGTTGTTTAAATGACCAAGGATCAATAAATGTGCTTAGATAATGTTAAAAAATGCCAAATTTTGACTCCGGGTGTATCCTAATAAAAGCTTCTGTCTCTGGACTCGTAGATGAGTTGTTTCGGTCGTATATAAAAGGGATATCCTCAAAATCGTGTTAAATCAGAGACCTTGATATGGACCTCATTTTTGTATGCAACGATTTTCAAGGGAAGGTTTGGAAACTACTTAGCGTCTAAACTAGGTATCTTTATCGGACTAAAACATATCGAAACGAGAAAATATGAAGAAATTCATTTCTTACCAAAAATAAAATAAATAGAGGAAAATAGGAATTTGGGAACGAGAAGTAATTACACAATTAGTTTTCATGGGTAATGTCGGCAATCTAACTTGTAAATAACAATGATTTCGTTTTTAAGCTTAGTTTGGGGGCTCGTGAAAAATCAGGAAGGATGAATTTTATCCGTATGGTCACTTCTTTATGAGTCGTGTTTCCTGCTCGAAGACCCTAAAAGTTATTGAAATATAATGATTGTCAACAAAGCCGTCACATGATAATTAGAAAAACACAAAAATAGAATAAAAAGGAAAATCGGGGAGTTTTTAGAACTTAAGATTTCTTAATCTCTTTTGAAAATTTTGCTACTTCTCAAAGTTAGTAAAAAGAGATTAGAAATTTTTGGTTTAAAAAACGTGTTTTTATAACATTGCGTGAGGACACAGCAATATCTTAGTCTGGGGGAATTTTGGTATGTGCTTAAACACATACTTTTATTTGACCAAAACCGGACCCAAATAGACCAAAAACTAACCAATTATGCCAAATATCTCGTGTTTTTGTGTTTATGATTGTGCAGGGATGGCTATTGTAAAAATGGACAAATATCGAGATAAAAAGACAAACCGAGCACGGGATTTGTGAAGAAGGTCAAGAGCCGAAGCCGGGAAAGATATCTATGCTCAAAAGTAGAAGTCAACCCTTGGAGAATCAAAGAATGACAAAACAAGCCCTTGGATTCATTATGGAAAAATGGCAAAATTAGTCCCTGGAGTTTTCAGATATTACACCTTTGATCCTTGTACTTTACTTAAACCTTAAATCCTAAAATCTTACACTTAGAACTAAACTAGATTTCATTTTAAACTTAAATCCAAACCCAAAATACAACCCAACAAGCCCAGTCCACTACCCATTATCCTTACCCAAACCCGGATACAACAAACCACGACCTGATCCATCCACCCACAACCCGGGGTCAAAGTTAACTAATACCGGTCAAATAATAGTAAAAAAATAATAATGTTACCCGCCATTGTGTTCTTCCCCAATTCACCCCATGAACCCTAAATTAACCGTACGAAGAAATTACCGCAATTAAGGGTAATAATGTCCAATCATTTGCTTCCAAAAAGGTGTCAGATGTCAGAACAAGCACAAACTTTCACGCATGGGTACGTGGCACTCTCTTAGTAGATCGAACACCTCACAGGATTTAATCCAAGGGCTTGCAATGAATGATTGGTGATTAAGGCATGATCCAAGGGACGAAAACGATTCAAAGTAGCACATATGCACACGGATTGGTGACTTGGCAGCTGAGGGCTTAGGCTATAAATAGGGATGTAATCCTCCTTATTTTTCATGTAGTTTTTTAGTATAATGTTATACTGTTGATTTTATTTTAGAGTTGTAGTTTCAATCTTTTAATTGTAATTTTCAAAGTTTATTAATGAAATTTTAGTTTAAGTTTTTTATAAATTCGTATCTCTTTAAGTTTTAAGTTTCATATTAGCTTATTCATTGTTTCAGTAGTTTATTCTAATAATTTCTAGCTTATCTAAATTTTCTCTTCTCAAATTTGTTAAAGTAATTGCAAAAATCAAAAATATTAAAAAATACAAAAATAATTAAAATCCCAGCTTCAATAAGCTGATTTCTAAATTGTATAAGCTTATATAAGCTCAATAGCTTATTGTAAGATTCTGGTAATATTAAATTTGATCACAGTCTCAAAAATCCAAAAGTCAACAGAAAAAGTCAAACAAGATATTCAATAAGCTGTTGGAGGTGATAAGCTGTTCTAGGAGCTTTTTGGGTGATTTTTGGCTTGTTGATAAAGCCTGGGTGATATTGGTTCTGTTCAGATCTGATCTTATCTATTACATACTTGTAAGTTTCATTAGGTTCTCATTACTAGCTTAATTTTGATAAACTGCTTATTAGTGCTTGTATAGAATTAGATATTGCTTATTAATGTTTGATTAAGTTAGTTATGCACTAGAATATCAGTAGTTTAGCTTATATTATCAGTTTCAAGTTTAAAATTGCTATTTCAGTTTGAATGGGGGTGTTTGGATTAGTGGCAGTAAGAGGTATTCTAGCTTTGTTACTGTAGATTAGCCTATCTAAGTACTTTAAGATTGCTTAAAATAGATAATATTTGTTGTTTATAGGAGTTTATGAGTTGATTAGAGGTGATTTGGATTATTTGAACACATAGGTTCAGCATTAGTGAGCAAACTGCCTTTATAAGCTTGATTATAAGCTGAGCTTAATTGAAGAAAGTTTTTGGTGTTTTCATGTTTCTTTCATTGGTTTAAGTGATCAAACAGAAGATGGGTTAGTTTCATTTAGATTTTGCTAGGTTTTAAGGTCATTTCAAATTCTGCTGCTTCAGATTCCTCTTGTGTAGACACCCCTACTAGCTGCTGATCTAAGCTTAAATCTGGCTTAACCAATTAAGTTTAGGTCCTTATTTTTGGTTTGCAATTAGTTTATATAGTAAGCTTTAAGATAATTATCTGGGATTTAAAGTTAGAGCTTATTTAGGAGCTTAAAACTGGTCTGCAAATAAGCTCCAATTGGACTGTGTTCAGGCCTGCACCATTTTTAGTCCCAAGTGCTTCTGTTCTATAGCTTAATTGAGTAGGCAATTGATTGTGAAATTTGGGCATTTTTGGTTTAGAAGTAGCCTATAGTACTAGGAAGCTTTTGCCCCCATAAGGTTCCACTAATCAGCTTATTTGAAGTGCTTATTTGGGCTGCAAGTTGGCTGTTTCACCATTATTACTGCCCACCTTTTGCAACTGCTCTAGTGCTTTTTAGCTTATTCAGTGGGCTTCTTTGGCCTTATTGAGTTGTTTTAAGCTTCAATCAGTGTGTTTATCAGTATTTGAACATTTGGTAAATTTTTGATCTGTTTAGCTTATTTTTGAGCTTATTTGAAAATTGCTTATTGGCTTAATCAGCTTATTAGGGTTTAGTTTAGTTCTCTTTTCATTTTTCCTAACTTCTTAGTATAATTTTAGATTTTTGTGCAAAATTTCATATTTTTCCAAAGTCATTTAGTATTTTTAAATCATTTAATTAGTTTAATTTAGTTTTAAATTCATAATAAATAAATAAAAAGTCAAAAAAAATATTTTTCTTTTTCCCAGAATTTTCTTTTAATATTTAGAGTTTAGGAAAATTATTTTCATAAATTTAGGACTTAGGATTTAGAAATTCACTTTTTAACTACGTTTTTAAATTTCGTCGCGTACGTTTTAAATTCCAATTTTAGTTTTTAAAATTTAATGCTTAGCATACTTGTACCTTTAGTTTAATTAGTTGTTTCCATTTATAATTTCATTGTTCGTAGTGTAAAATCACCAATCATCACTCTTTTTATACATTCACCACACATATTCGACAACGTAACGACAACTCAAATTCGACCTTCGTTGGGATCACGACCCGGGGGAAATACAAAACCAAAAAGATTTTCTTTTCAAATTTATTTTCTCTTTTCTTTTGTGTTTTTCAAAGTTTTTTAAATTACAAAACCCAAAAATAATCTTCGTCTCCTCTTATATGTTTAATTCTTATCTCTTTACCCTCTCATACCATTTAATTCTTATCTTCTTATCCTCTTAACCGTTTAATTCTATCTCTTTATCCCTCTTATGTTTAATTCTTATGTCGTCATTGGGCTATCACTGTTTTGATTGTAATGGCCCATTGATTGACAGTCTTCAGTGTTCAAAGTGTAAGTGTGAGCGGTGTGGAAATCACAACCCAAGAGGATCTTGTTATTGGTGTGAAGTAGCCCTCAAAAGAGAGCTTAATTCCATCGATAATTCTCAAGGATTTTCCGAACACCCTCCCATAGCCCCAGCCATCTTCATTCAATCAGCAAAATTGCTTTAATTGTGGAGAACCATTGGGGGACAATTTACTTTGTGACCGATGTTTTTGCAACGAATGTGGATTGAGTCGTGGACTTTGTATGTGTTATTCTTCGAAAGCTGAAACTTCATTCGTTTATGATTCTAATCCAAATTCTTGCAATGAACCGCCAAATTTCTCCGACTATCCTCCACAGCCCGATTTATCTCCGTGGAATGAACGTTATTGCGATGGGTGTGGAAATCAGTTAGATCCAACATCGACTTATTGTCATTGGTGTACTTGCGAGAGGTGTGGAAGAAACATTACCAATGGACTTTGTTCGTTTTGTGCTTCGGGAGCTGAAAATTCATTTGCTTATGATTATAACTCGAACTTTTCCAATTATCCTCAAAATGATTTCAACCACCCTCCACAAGATTCATATGAGCACGAGGCGTACTATCAAAGTTCTAATGATACATCGTTTCAAAATTCACCGACTTTTTCTTGTGCAAATTGTGGGGGTCCTCATAATGATTATCAATGTCAACCGTGGAATCAAAATTACTATGAACCTAATCCTTGCTATAGTACTCCCGGTTTTGACAATTTCCAACCTCCACAACACCATATGATTCAAACACCATCTCAAACACTCAATCAAGAACTTCTCCATGAGCTATTAGAGTCAACAAAAAGAAATAACCATGAACTTCTAGAGTCAACAAAAAGATTTAAGGCTTTGTTTATTCAACTTACCCAAGAAGAACCTCATCAGAAAACTTATGGAGAACTTCTAGCTGAAGAACAAGCAGCTAGAGTTAGCTCCCAATATCATCAAACTTTTGTTTACGATGACGACTATGATGAGGATTCTATGTGGGGAGTTTATGAGAATTCGTCAGCAGAAATCACTCCCGTCTTACCTTCTATGGACCTCGAGGACTCTCTAAAAATGGGGGACGAGCATCTAAACACTATTCCGGCAACGAAATCAGCCAGTGTTGAGAACCTTGTCCCAATCCCAAGTGAGTCCGAGGAAATATCCGACAGTGAAAGTGATTTGAAATTTTATGGTGAATCTCTTGACGTTTCTAAGGTTACTTCCGGGATTTTCTCTAACCCTCTTTTTGAATTCAATGATGAGTATACTTCTTGCAAAGTTAATCCTCTTTTCGATGGAGGGCTAGAGAACGTTGAGGACGAGGACTCTACATTTAATGAGCCGTTTTTACCAATACCTCGCCCCGACGATTCCCATGACTCAGAAGGGGATGTACTTTTTCTTGAAAAATTGCTTAACAGTGATCCCCTTCCAGAAACTGAGTCATTTCACGTTGATCCATCATCCCCTCGCCCTCCTGCTAAACCACCTAATGATGGAATTCTTTCTGATATTGAGTCAGATACGGAGACAATAATGGACGAGGTGCAAACTTCTAGCACACAAAGTACAGCACATGTCCCACCTCCGTATATCCTTCCAGAGCCCAAGCTCAAAGACATACTTCATAAGACTCATATCATACCTCCTCCGGAGTATGATTACTTTCATTTTGAGGAAGATCATGACCCGGGGGGAGATGTACTCTATCCTAAGAGTTTACTTATCGATGATATCACCCCGACCCTCCCTCCCGAGGTTTTTGCTAAAGAATCTAAGAGCTTTAATGATGAAGAATGGATTTCCATTCCGATAATGATCTTTCTCCCTTTCTTCACCTACTCGGTGACTTCTCCTCTTATTCACTCCTTCGGGAGTGAAGACACCATCTTTGACCCCGGCATCTCTCATTCTTTTTATCCGTGGGTATCTCGTCGGAGTGGAACTTTCATTTGCTTCAATGTTTATCCAAACATCTTAAATGAAAGTCCGATGAAGATTATCTCTTCCACATGCTCCCCCATGGACAAATGAATTCGGGGCGAGTCTAAGCTTTCCGACTCGATACTAAACAAGCGCTTCGTGGGAGGCACCCCATGCTTATCCATCTATCTTCTTTCTATTTTCTTAATAAGAGTGAGGAGGGTTTCCTCTTCCATATCTTGTATTTCGTGGTTTTCTGTGATGTGTCCAGGATTGCCCGATGATTGAAGACTCTCGTGCTCGTGTTTACTTCTCTCCACTCAAGTTTCATCATTCGTTGTTTATCCGATATCCTAAAATCTTATCGTTTTACGTTTATCTTTGGCATAATTAATAAACGGCCCTAGATTTATGTAGGAGAACCCTTACCTTTAAGACATTGAGGACAATGTCTCGTTTTAGTCTGGGGGGGTCATATTTCGATTTGATTTTTGCCTTGCATTTTTGCCGTTTACTCACGCAACCCCGTTTTTCCTCCAAAATTGAAAAAATCCAAAAAATGAAAAATTTTAAAAAAATTTGCGCAAAAATATAATAAATTTTTACATTTTGTTGACTTTCCGCTGGTGAGAGTAGGAATAAAATTCTGACTTGACCGGGCGTGTTGAGCCCTAGCTTGTCCCCTTAACCATTTATAATCTATAAGCTCGTGCTAGTCTTTTACACAAGGAGCTATAAAATGCGAATTCTTTTTAAGAGTTTGCAAGTTCCCGTATCGACTTTATATATGCATGGCTTGATTATTAGGCTAAGCATTCGCGGATCTTATTATTTAAGATTTTAAATTTGCGAAGAACGAGAAATGATAGAGTTGTTTATAAGTTAGATTGCTAAACGTGGAGTAGTTGGATCTCTTTAGAGCTCATCGAAGTTAATTGTGGCTTTTTGTTCCCATAAGCTTGTTTCACCCAAAAAAATAGAAATCTAGGAATAATTAAAGCTATTTTAGTTTTGGCGATAATTAGTTTTTATTTCTTCCTTAGAAAATCCTTGCTTATGAAAGTTGGGTACACATCAAGGTACTGCCAGTGTTACGGTGTAATAGGCAACTGATTCCTGATAGTACGTGCTATTGTCTCTATTGCTATAAAAGCCGTAGGACTCGGGATTTGGCAAAATATATAATGAATAATGAATAATAATAATAATAATCCAAAGCCGATAAAAGTTTTCTATTTCCTGACGGTTCGCTCCCGTTGACTCAGACTTCAAAAAGGAAGAGAAAAATATCCAAGGTCAAAATAAGACTCCCGATTCTTGACAGTTCGCTGCCGTTGTCTAGGTTGTTTAAAAGGCCGAGGAATAATAATATGTGCTTAATAATGTTAATAATGCCAAATTGCGACTCCGGGGGTATCCTAATAAAAGCTTCTGTCTCTGGACTCGTAGATGAGTTGTTTCGGTCGTATATAAAAGGGATATCCTCAAAATCGTGTTAATTCAGAGACCTTGATTTGGACCTCATTTTTGTATGCAACAGTTTTCGAGGGAAGGTTTGGAAACTACTTAGCGTCTAAACTAGGTATCTTTATCGGACTAAAAATTATCGAAATGAGAATTTGAAGAAATTCATTTCTCACCAAAAATAAAATAAATAGAGGAAAATAGGAATTTGGGAACGAGAAGTAATACACAATTAACTTTCATGGGTAGTGTTGGCATCTAACTTGTAAATAGACAATGATTTTGTTTTTACGCTTAGTTTGGGGACTCGTGAAAAATCAGGAGCGACGAATTTTATCTGTATGGTCACTTCTTTATGAGTCGTGTTTCCTACTCGATGACCCTAAAAGTTATCATTAGATAATGATTGTCGACAAAGCCGTCACATGAAAATGAGAAAAATACAAAAATAGAATAAAAAGGAAAATCGGGGAGTTTTTAGAACTTAAGATTTCTTAATCTCTTTTGAAAATTTTGCTACTTCTCAAAGTTATTAAAAAGAGATTGGAAATTTTCGGTTTCAAAAACGTGTTTTTATAACATTGCATGAGGACATTGCAATAGCTTAGTCTGGGGGATTTTGGTATGTGCTTATTCACATACCTTTTATTTACCAAATTAAGACCAAAACGACCAAAAACTAACCAAAATGCCAAAGATATTTGTGTTTTTGTGTTTGTTTATATGCAGGTACGGATATCGAGAAAAAAAGGACAAAATCATGCAAAAACCGGGAAAACGAGCACGAGATATGGAATGGATATTTACAGCCGATGTCGGGAAGCAAAAAGTCAAAATCAGCCCTTAGAGTTTCACTAAATGTTAAAAATCACCCTTAGATCAACTTTGAAATATTGACAATTTCAGTCCCTTAAGAAATCAGAAATTACCCTTATAGTTTTTAAAACCTTAAATCCTTAAAAAACCCTTTTATACCCGGTTTTATAACTAACTCACCTAACACACCTTACCCAACCCACTAAATACTAAATCCAGCCCACTTATACCTTTACCCAGCCCAACCAAATACCCGGACCTAACCCGTAACCCAAATACCCGGTCAAACCCTTATAACAAAATACGGTCAAACAAAAATAAAAAAAAAACATACTCGCGCCCCAATTTCACTAAACCCAGAAAAATTACTGTTACACGAACCCTAGAAATTAACCCCGTACAATTTCACTGCAATTAAGGGCAAATTAGACCAATCACTGGCCTTCTAGAAGGTGTCAGGAATGTCAGGAAGGGTAGAGAATGCACGAATGGACACATGGCAGGCTGCTATTGGATGGGACACCTCATGAAGATTGATCTAACGGCTGAAAAGGATTGGGAATTGATCTAAGGGTGGAAAAGGACTCAAGGAGCACACGGATTGCCAGCATGTCAAGCCTAGAAGGTTCAACCCACGGCTATAAATAGAAGACCTCCTCCTCCATTGATGTTTGTCCAATTTTCATGTTTTAGAGAATTGTTACCATTTTTATTCTTGTCATTTTAAAAGCTTTCGTAGTGTAAACCTTTTTATTTCAGTTGTATTTACATTTCAGAATTGTAATTTCACCTTCATTTACGCAACTTAAGTTTTCTATTTATATTCCTTGTCTCATTTACATTTTAAGCATTTATTTTGTTACAAGTCTGTCTCAATCTCTCATTACTATTCTCACAAGCTCATATGAGCTTGTCAAAGCTTTTGGTATAAGTTCAAAACTGTTTTTGCTTCACAAATCACAAAAAGTCAACAAAAGTCAACTATGATAGTCAATTAAGCTCTGGAGGAGATAAGCTATTCAGAAGGAGCTTATTGGGTGTTATTTGGCTTATGTGATAAGCCTGGGTTGAGATTATAGTAGTTCAGTTCTGTTTCATACCCTTGTTCAGCTAAGGACCCAAGTGAGTTGTAAATTTTCATGTTCTAGCTTTAAATCTGCATAATCTGTTTCAAGTAGTAACTAGTGCTTATTTGCTGTTGAGTTTTGCTTTTTAGTTGATAAGTAACTTAGGTATTCATAGTTAATTCAGTAGTGTAGCTTAACTTTGCAAATTCTAGATCTAATTAGCATAAGTAGAATTTAAAGGAGTGTTTGGTTCAAGCTTATGTTGAGAGATTTAGAACTAGTCACTGTTCCATTGCCATTTTATCAGTTTTATTTAAGCTTATTGATAGATATTCAAGCAGAATTCATTAGATATTAAGCACTTTGAACTGGTTTGAGTGATTTTTACTATCACTAGGGTTACAAACCTTGAATCTATATGTTTCTATAACTTATGATTTCTATGATAAGTTATGTTCTTTTGTTCTTGAGAGATATGTATTTTTTGTTCATGCATCAAGTACTTATCTCTAAGCTAAGATCTTCTTTTTATAGTCCAAAGAAGATCTTTACAATAATGTTGAGTGTGTCAGTAGCTAAGATACAACATGTATTTATGTTTACAACTTGTTTGACCGACTACAAATCAAAGATATTATCTACCGTATATACTTGACTTTTATACACAAATATCTTTTTATACTTATCCAACCAGCAGTAGTAAATGTGACACTTATCCATCCAGCAGTAGTATAAGTTACACCAGCAGTAGAATCAACCAGCAGTACCTTCTTTGTACTAGCAGTACTAACTTCAGTTAGTACTGTTAGTTATAACTTGAGAGGCTTTAGATATACACTAGCAGTAGGAACTGTTAGTATATTCTTCTCAGCAGTACTAACTTTGTAAACTTGTAATTCCCAATACTAATCTTCAAAATATTTTATTCCCTAGTTTTTAATCCATTTTTTTCTAAATAATACTCGAAAACACAGTTTTTTATGTTTTTTTTTCCTTAACTCATGCTCCAGAACATAAAGTGAGCAGTGAGTGAGAGGAAGTATTTTAAAGGTTCTAGACCCCAAATAATAGAAAGTAGAACAAACTAAAGGGATCCAAAACCAAACTCTCATAACCGCAAAAGAAAATTTCCAAGTATGTGAGAGAGAGAGAGAGAGAGAGAAGTGATTATATAAAGAAGAAGAGAAGAAAAAAGAATAACAAAAAACACGGCTTCATACATATATCCATCATCATCCCAATTGACTTTTCATGGCCATCGTTGACGAATCAGAAAATTCCTCAAACTCCACCGGTGGTTCCACCGGCAAAGTTTGGGGATTATTTAAGCTACCATTTCGTAACAACAACAACACTTCAACCACTCACACCACTTCTTCATCTTCTGCTTCTTATCAAATTGAAGGATCTCATAACAGTAATCATCATAATAACAGTATGAACACTGGTACTAGCTCTGGTACTAGCTCCGTGTCTTCTGTCGCTAGATCTTTGTTGCCGACACGACGTCGTTTGAGACTTGATCCACGAAATAAGCTTTATTTCCCTTGTACGGACGCTAATTTATTTATTTATTTTTAGTAGTGTTAGTTTATTTGATCTGTTTATAGTTAAGTTGATTAGATCTGTTTTTAAGTTAAATTACTGATTTGGCTTTTTATTTATTTATTTTTGATTTTTTTTTTATTTTAGGGTTTGTTGATTTAGTAGTCTTGGTTTACATGCTTGTGACTTGAAATTAGCGAAATCGAGGGACATTAGTCTATTAGGAAAAGGTGGATTTAATGTTGTGCTATGGACTGTTTTTTGGATTAGCTTATTTTGCTGGCTTATGGGCTTATCTGAATTTGGAATCATTTTTCATGGTTTTTGAGCTGATGAAGTTGAGGTTATGGACTTATTGACTTAAATAAGTTCATAAGATCAAGTTGATACGCTCATAAGTCGAGAAAAATGAGCTTATGAGCTTTTGCAAATTCAAGTAAGCCCATAAACCGGCAAAATATGCTAATCCAAACATTAATGATGAGAATGTTTCATATAATATAGATTAATAGATTCAAAGGTTTATATTATGAACTTTGTTGATGTGAATAAATTGTGAAATGAGGAAATAGAATTAGGGGCTCGTGGAGGTGAAAGTTTACATGCTTTCATATTCTTGCTGGACTTTTATGTTTGTTAGACTAAGGTTTAGCAAATCATTTGTGTTTTTCTTATTTATCATTGGCTTGATGTGTTACTTGTGGACAGTGGCGGAGAAGAAGCGAGTGTAGAGGTACCTTATTAGTTTTTTGGTCATGAAATGATGATAAAGCAATGTGTTTGGGAGTGTGTAAGAAACCTCTTACCTTAGGTGACTCCAAGACAAGTCTAATCAGATTCTTTAGAAATCCAATAGGGCAATAGCCATATTGGATGTTACAGAGTGAGTACATTCATGGTTATCAAGATCGCGATCATGATCGTTGGATTGCACGATTCTATAATCCTGCTTAAGAAAAACGTGCAGGATCGAAGTAGGATCGGAAATAGCATAGGATTGGAGTAAGATCGGAGGTAGGATTGTAGGATTGCTAGCGATCCCGAACTTGCTATGAAGCCTACTTTTGGACTTCTGGCATTTAGGCTAGTGTGATTCTTACGGTCCTGATTCAGTCCTATGATCTTGATCTTGCGAACCTGAAAATGATCCTAGGTAGGATCCCGATCCCCATCTTGACAACTTTGCATGTTACTAGTAGAAAATTTAGTCGGAGTTAGCAGACATCATTAGTCATTGTGTATGTTTTGTAATATTGGATTAGCATGTCACTTACTAATGGGAAATGCTAGATACAATCAAATTCAAGATCAAAGGTACATTTGCTTAGTTTTTTACACTTGTTAAGATTGAAGCGTCAGGTGGTGGATATGTTCTTTTATAAGTCTCATGTCTATTAGCATGTGGTCTTTCACCATACTTTGTAATAAGCAAGATTCAAATTCGAGAAAGACAGAAAAGGGACCTACATGATTAAGATTGAAGTGTCAGGTGATGGATAGCCTTTCTTATTACATACAGTAACAAGATAATTCCATGTATCAGCGGTGTGGTTGCAAAGGATAAGGATAACAATACCGTAAACTGTTGTCCACCAGGACTAATTGTGCTTCAAACTATACTCCAAAATGATGCTATGAAAAATTGTCAGTAAATCTGTCTCTAAAAGCTACACACTTTTGGACTCCTAGCTTGTAGGGGCATGTTGAAATTACAAGCTGAGTAATGATTATAGGACACCAACTGTGATATTGTTGCCTAGTTTCTACAGCTGAACCTGTGCATCTCCTTAAGCTTAGGTATGTTTCGTATAACCAGGAACAGAAGTAAGGCACTCAACTATTAAGCTGCTTTCACTTTCAAGAAGGGTTAGAATCATTAGGTAAAAAACACTAATATAAAGAACACTACTCTTGATGGGAAATTGAAATTGAAGAGTGAAAAAGAAATAACTGAATAACAAGACAGAGATGACTAGATTTTTTTATTTTTATTTTGGTTTAAGGGGAATTTACCCTGGAAAAGCTTTAATAAATAGTTGACGTTATGTACAAGAGATGACTAGATTAGCAGTGTGTAGTTTTAACAAAGGGTATTGCTTATGCTAAAGTACGTCGACCAATATGTAGTAAGTTCTAGTAGTGGGAGAAAATTATGTTGCTGAGTAACTAATGCTTTTTTAGGCTATGTTATTCAAATTATTTGTACTTTCTTGTCATAATTATTTGGAATGCTTCTTTTGGACTTTATTAGAATTGACAGTATGACTTGAGCATGCTACTTTCTCTTATTTTTATATATGGTTAATAACATGTCGTTTTTGTTTTCATTTTTAACATTCTAGATGAACCTGGTAAGCAAGTCCAGAGTGCTATTAAGATCAAGAACACCAGCAAGTCTCACGTAGCTTTCAAGGTATGATCATAATTTTGGCTAGGCTTGCTAATAGTATTATATATCTTGTAATTGTTGTACAAGTATAATGTCCAAAGGTTTCTTGGCACATGATATTTCTTTTGTTACTAAAATCCATTTTAAATGTTGTTTTCGTGTATTGCTGAAGTTTCAAACAACTGCTCCCAAAAGTTGCTTCATGCGTCCTCCTGGTGCTATTCTTGCTCCTGGCGAGACTATAATCGCAACTGGTAATATATTTTGTTATCTTTATCTACTTTTTCAAGTATTAAGCATTTTGACAATTTTGGCAACTTTTATGCTATCTGGTAGATTGTACTTTTGTGAATTTTTCTTCTTTTTCTATGATTATTGCTTAGGTGATTCATTTGTCTGTTATTGGTTGTCATAGTTTTCAAGTTTGTGGAGCCTCCAGAGAACAATGAAAAACCGATGGAGCAAAAGAGAAAGGTGAAATTCAAAATCATGAGTCTGAAAGTGAAGGGGATGATGGATTATGTACCTGAGCTAGTGAGTTCCACACTTTCTTCCTTGATATTGTCTTTAACTGATCATACTGTTTTTGCTTAAAAAATTTATTTGCTTTCTTCGTATGATTAATGACTGGATGTGCTTGAAATTCGAGTTACTAGAGTAGAAGAAGTTTTCTAAAGAACTAGTTATTAATTTGCACTTGGCGCTATTATTTTATTTTATCAAATTATAATATTCACTTATGAT
This sequence comes from Artemisia tridentata subsp. tridentata, assembly GCA_021014915.2. Lineage (NCBI taxonomy): Eukaryota > Viridiplantae > Streptophyta > Magnoliopsida > Asterales > Asteraceae > Artemisia > Artemisia tridentata. The sequence goes on from CP139502.1 coordinate 199,704,344, forward strand.
AGTTATTAACTGAATATACATTAATCCATCACAATTAACAACAAAGAGTGTGGGTGGAGTAATGCGTTGAATACGTGCTTTGCAGTGTAATACACAAATCACAGGCTCACAGCCACTAATAGAAACATTTGTTCCTTATGGTTTACTTTATCTTACATGCATTTTGATCTACTCCAAATGTTTGCTTATTAATTTATTCTGTCTGATTCAGTTTGACGAACAGAAAGATCAAGTGGCAGTGGAGCAGATATTGCAAGTTGTTTTTCTAGATGTGGAACGTCCTAGCCCGGTAAGTTTTAAATTGGAATAGATTACACTGAGGGTCCCTGTTGTTTATACCGGTTTTGGCTCTTTTTTTAATAAGCCGACAGTCCCTTAAACTTCTTAAATGATTGGTCCGTTAAAAATATTTATTAACAGTTGTAACACGGATGGTCACTAAAATGGATGATCTGGTAACAATTTTAGGGACTGTGTAACAACTATTTTGAAGGGACTATCCATGTAATTTTACTCTTAAAGTCACGAAGCGTTCTCTTATTTCCGTAAAAGTAACAAGGATGCAGAGCACCTTTTTTACACCCTTTGTCAGATACAAAGTTCAATTGCTATATTTGTGGAATGTTCAGATCAGCCAGACTTCATGGTCAAGTTCTAAGCTAATATCTCCTAGTTGTCCCAAGTCTTTATAACATAAAGACACCACATAAGACACTTATTTTACTCTTCAAGATTAGATTTTGCATATTATTAATGTTATTTAAATATAGAAATTGAACTGGAGACGAGAAGTCATAATACTGCAATTACTGAATGTCCCTGGTACAAGTAACAAGTATGCAGAGCACCATTTTTACACCCTTTGTCATGTACAAAAGTTCACTTGCTATATTTGTGGAATGTTTAGATCAGCCAGACTTTATGGTCAAGTTTTAAGCTAATATCTCTTAGTTGTCCCAAGTCCTTATAACATAAAGACACCTCATAAGACACTTATTCTACTCTTCAAGATTTGATTTTGGATATTATTGATGTTATTTAAATATAGAAATTGAACTGGAGACAAGAAGTCATAGTACTGGAATAACTGAATGTTCCTTTGCACTGTATTTTAACCTACTTGCTTGTCTGATATGTGAGTTGGAAAAAGTTTTCACACGTGTCAATTTAAAAGGGTATCCCGGATATTTGGTTAACATACAGATATATTTATTATTATTAATACTAATGCTAAGGCAATTGTTTTAATTTTGAACCACTGGCTGTTGGCCCAACTGACCCATTTGCATTTGAATGGTTTGATTGGGAATGTGTTTTATTTCACACGGGTCAACTGTCTCAAATCAAAGAAGGTTGCTAAGAGGGGACTGGCTCAAATGGGCTATACTTTGCCTAAACTCTATTGTAATGCATACAGTCTCTTAATTTTTATTTGGTGTAAGAATATTGCCCTAATGATATTGTTTAGCAACCTCAATCAAAGAATTAATTAGTTAATAAAACAATTAAAGATGTACACCAAGTGCTTGTATGTTAGCCTATCCAGACCTTGCCCCCTCGGTAAACCGTTAAGAAATGACACGTGTGAACCTGAACCTGTTATTCTGTTAACCGACCCACCTTTAGTACCCATCATATACTCTTAGGGCATGCTTGTAACAAAGAAATGGTTCAATTGTGTCTCTCATTTGGATGACATAGAAAATGAAAATGGAAAAACTAAGATCCATTCGGTCTCTCTTGTCCTTCTTTGTTGTTGTAACCAATTCTTGCATGTTTGAAGGCCCTTGAAAAACTGAAGCTGCGATTAGCCGAGGCAGAGGCTGCTCTTGAATCCCGCAAGAAACCTCCAGAGGAGATTGGGACAAAAATTGTTGGTGAAGGCCTTGTTATAGATGAATGGGTGAGTTCACTAGATAAATCTCTAAATTTGTATTTTATATTTTCAAGTATATTGACGCCTTCTAACGTTTCCTTTCCTGTATTTACTTCTTGTAGAAAGAGAGAAGAGAAAGATACCTGGCCCGACAACAAGTTGAAGGCGTGGACTCAGTTTAAATAACAAAAAAGGTTCTTACAACCGGTCTGTTGAGTCCATTTTGTATCATTCCATGCCTAAGAAAATTAATCGGTGCACAAAAGAGTTGGGCAGAAGACAATTGTGAACATGTGTACAATGTAAAAAGCTTTTGTGAGTTTAATCTGTAACAATCTGTAACTTGAGGGGTGTGTCGTATATTGTCAAATATTCCACTTGTTGGTAGGTGCCTGTATGTGGTACAAGTCAAGACAGCACAAAGGTACTGTTAGCACTTGCACCCGTCACTTCCACCATCAAATTTAAAATTTCGAGTTTATGTTCTCACATGTTTTTCTTTGCATACAAATTTATATCAATGATGAAACATGTGATCATGAATCCTCTATTTAACTTCTCAATAGTGAGTACAATCTTTTACAGAGAATTTTGTTCTAAACTGGAGCCAATATCAAGGCAGCTCATAATTTATTCAAGTATCAGCATATGGTAAAAACTAAGAGTTTTTGGGGTAATCACTTTCTAACACTTCCATCAGCACACACCCATTGACCCACGAAGATCGCAAGACAGTTGATGTTTGGGTTAATTGCTAAAAGAGACTCCAGACCCAACTTGAATGAATCGCCGATAGAGGTGCAATCGTCTACAGCTTTAGCACCAACCACTTGGTTACATGTAACCACGAAAGGATCCTTCTGGGAACCTGTTCATCGAAAAAGAGTGATTGTGTCAAGGACGAAGGAGAAGAATGTGCTCCGCATTTTGTTGCAAACAGAACATCAAAAGGCTAAAAACTAAAGGGAATTCAAATAACTTACCATTTAGTAGTGTAGATCTACTTTCTGCCAACATGGCAAACATAAGGAAAAGCGAGAGCATTGCAGCCATTTTCAAAAACATGGAATTCATGATTTTTTAGTTTTCAGTTTCTTCTTAGGCCAGAAAGACGATAGTTTTAATTGTGATACATGATCCGAGACCTTGAGGTTTGTATATATGGGTATAGATTTTTGGGACAAATGACCCTAATGATTCCATTAGCTCTAAAGTGGCAGAGATTAAACGCCAAGTATATAACATTGTAATATGGGAAAGTCGCAGACGGCCATTGTTGTTCCATTGGATTCTTGCCGCTACAAGAGTTTATATAAAAATTAGTTGAATAGGGCAAATCATTTGCATGCTAGCGAGATAATCCAATCCGATCCATTTTGGCATGTTACTCAGTCCACGCCGTCCCTTTTAGACACTGCTTGCTTATTAGTATCATGCTTTTGTGTGTACTTCTCATTGGACTAGCTGGAAATTTGAATTATTGAAGAAAATACGATACTTTTATTATGATTTTTATTTTTAGGAAGGGGTGACGGATTCTCTCCATTTGTAATACCTCTAAGGATAACTTTTGAGGTTAGTGTGCGTCTCCTTGGTGGTCTAATGGCGCTGAGGTAAACGACAGCATCTATACTGAAAAGAACTAGCCATGTGTTTGTTGATGGAGTGTGTGTGAAAATAAATTGGCTGGAACAAATTAGTCGACATTATGTTCAGGTAAGCCAACATTCTTTTCCATTACTATCACACTAGACGAGTGCTCAACTGCCCATGTATAGCAACGTGATTTTATAGCAACATATAGTTATAATGATATTATGGTTATAGAAAACATTTAATCAACTAGTTTTCACATGTATGTTTTTAATCAACTTGTTGAATCCATGAGGAAATATTGTGTATAAATGACATATTTAAGATCTTTAATGATGATTAAATCTGCATAACCAATTAGTTAACTTTCAAAAGTATATCTATATTACTAGTTTTTATATTCGTAGAAAACCGGTTTGACCCGGTGGTTGAACCGGCGACTCGACCGGGTCGATTATAAAACCGGGTTTTAAAACATTGGTAAAAGGTCTTAAAGAGACTACATCAACAAAGCAAAGCAGTCAAACAAGCTCAGTCCATAAAGTCAACTCAGTGAAGAAACAATATCAACCAAACACACCTTCAAAGCACAAACTGCTTCATAAAGTCCGACTTCAATGTGGAAATGCATAACTATATATTTTGTATAGTTTAGTTAGTTGATTAGAAGTTTCTAGAAGGTAGTTAGTCTATAAATAGTGTTCCATAACTCATTTGATGTAATTGTAACAGTTTACGCTAATAACAGGATTTCCCGCCAAAATGGCATTCAAACCGTTTCACTCATTTCTCTCAAATCCACCATTGTTGATATGGTATAAGAGCTCTGATCATGGATATGCTCATTACTGAAACACAAAACTTATCAATTCACAATTCAAATCATCTTCTGATAATAATTTGATCAAAATCACCCAATTAACCCATTTTCAGTTACAATTCACCATTTTCTGTTACAACTCACCATTTTCTGTTACAATTCTGCTCAATTTATGTTATTCTTCAGTTAAACTACAATCTTTCATAATCAAAATGGTGGAAATCACTGGTTCAAGCTCAAGTTCTGAACGTGCAACAAATGAAACAGTGAATTCAGATCATCCTCTCTATCTTCATCAAACTGATCACCCTGGATTGTTACTGATGTCAAAGATGCTTAATGGATCTGATAACTATAGTTCGTGGAAGAGGTCAATGGTAATTGCATTAAATGCTAAGAACAAAATGAAGATAATCACTGGTGAGTTTCCTGAACCAAACATCAGTTCATCTATTAGAGCACTTTAGGAGAGGAATAATGATATGATAATATCTTGGATTCTTAATACTATTGCTGAACGCATTGGTAACAACTTGAATTTCATCAATTCTACATCAAAATTGTGGTTGGAATTGCAAGAACTTCATGCTCAGATTGAGGCCATAGGATTTACCAAATCTCCAATGACATTGTTCCATTAAAACAAACTAATTGCACAGTTGAGATTTACTATCACAAGTTGAAGGGATTGTGGGATGAGTTTGATACCCTTGAAGCCTCATACCTGTGTGTAGTAGCTTCCTAAGTACTGGTGGTTGATAGGGCTCGACCACACTTTTGTCGGTTCATAAATCATATTTTCTTCTTCTCTGTCCTTCCTAAGCGGCTTCTTCAACCTGCAAAAACAAACTAGAGACAACGGGAAATTCATTAGTAACATCAATATATGACTCATAAGTTGGTTCCTCGACAACAATTATTGCCATGACATGGTCCCTAGGGTTAGTTTTAGTAGTGCTTGGTAGAGTCCCAGGAAACCTTTCTTGAAGAACCTTAGATAGCTGCCCTATTTGGTTTTCTAGTGCATTGATGGCAGCTCCTTGATTTCCGAACTTCCCCTCATTGGTACCTGTAATGTCATTGATCATTCGTGTGGTCTCTTCATGCCTCTTAGCGGATTCAGCCATAAATTTGTTCAAAGTCTCTTCAAGACTTGAATGCTTCTCATGGTAACCAAATTTGTTATCTTCCCTCTGATAGAAACCTGGTCAACTTGCTCTATACCGTCCAGGTCCAGGGTATGGTACCCCAAACTGTGTGTAGTAGGCTTCTTCAAGAGTTTTCCCTTTCTCCTTAGAAGGGCAATCCTTGGAAAGATGATTACCATGGCAGACTTCACATCCTACTTCAATTGCGTGAACCTTTTCATTCATCTTCTTCATGTATGTTAGGAATATAAATATTCAGTTGAAGACTCGGTCACCCCGAGTACTTAATAGCACTTAATAGCTCGTAGGTTTATTAGTAATATTAGCAGTAGATTAGTTAGTATTAATGTTGTGGAGTGGGTCGGGTCTTATACCCACTGTCAGCTCGCTCCACAGCCCACTAGGGGTACCCTATGTAGTACTATATAAAGCCCTCTCCACCAAAGGAGAGGGTTGAACCTTATTTTACAATCTAATCTAATATCTCTCTTGTTTCTCTCACTACAAGGTTCCCATTTCTCTCTCTAATTTCTTCTTCTATTCGATCCATCAAATAGTCCCAATCTTGTGTTTCTTTGATTGTGAATATACTACAATTGGTATCAAGAGCCATGGTTAGGTTCATGTATGGTTATATTCACGGATTTGTGTAGATTTGGGGCACTTTTGGTTCGAATAGAAAGTTTCTTAAAAATCTCTTTTGTGCTTCGTTTTGTTGCTTGAAGTTGTTAGATCTTGTACTTTCTTGCTTAGGGTTAGTGTAGAAGTTGTGTTTGGTGTTTGGAATCATCATTTTCGGCTTTGTGTGGTGGTTTTTGGTCGATTCGTGGGTTTGTAAAAAGGTGTTCATAGTAGCATTTTGTCCCTCTGTGAAAGTTTCATAGTAGCGACTTGTGTATTGTTGGGTAAGTGCAAGTTGCGTTTTGAGGTTTCTCGAAGTTGCGATTTGGCTTATTACCGGTTTTGGTAAAAGACGACAAATTGCTAAGAAAGGGACGTGTTTGGCGTTTTGTGTGTTGCGTTTTGACAAAGATAGCGACAGTTCTGTTTTCTAGTGACTTGCGATTTGTGGGTTGCGACTTGTATCTGTCGGGGTTGCGACTTGTTAGAGTTACGATTTGCTTGTTGCGGTCGGTAGATTCAGGGTTGCGATTTGTCTGTTGCGACTTGATTTTGGTGAGTTGCGACTTGAGCACTTGCGAGTTGAACTTTGCGTTTTGACTCATAGTTAACAAATTGCGATTTGATTGTCTGCGATTTGACAAGTTGCTACTTGACTCATTGCGATTTGATAGTTGCGAGTTGATCTATTGCGATTTGACGTTGCAAGCTAACACTTGTGACTTGACTTATTGTGATTTGATAAGCTTGCGATTTGTCTTGTTGCGATTTGTCAAGCTGTGTCTTGAATCTTTGCGATTTGATCAATTGAGATTTGTGTTTCCTTGAGTTAGGACTTAAAACTCTATTTTGCAAGATACTCATTAGTTTACGGTTTGTGTCTTGGTGATTTTAGAAAGTCCCGCGAAAGAGTCAATTTCTCGGTTAAATCACATGAACTGTAAAATCCCGTATACATTATGGCCAGCATTACAAGCACCGCATCTGATGACATTCAAGCAGCAGGGTCCGATACCCGTCCGCCTATGCTAGATAGGACGGACTATGAGTCGTGGGCACAACGAATACGACTTTACTGCTTGGGAAAAGAGAATGGAGCAAACATCCTTAAGTCCATTGATGAAGGACCATTTCAGATGGGTACCACCAGAGATGCTGTTACTACTGGTGAAGATGGCACAGTCACCTTTGGAATTGACAGACCATGCACTTACAATGACCTTAATGAGGAGGAAAAGAAGAGGTATGATGCTGACATTAGGGCCTCAAACATTGTTATTCAAGGTTTGCCAAAGGATGTCTACAAACTCATCAATTTCAACATTGAAGCTAAAGCAGTGTGGGACAATGTAAAGATGTTGCTAGCTGGGTCAGAACTCACAAAAGAAGACCGTGAATCACAATTGTATGATGAGTTTGAACACTTCAAAATGAACCCAGGAGAGAATGTCACAGATTACTATGTGAGATTCCATAAGTTGGTGAATGACATGAGGATGATAAGAATGACTATGCCCAACATCCAACTTAACTCAAAGTTTGTGAACAACATGACTCCAGAATGGGACAGATTTGTTACTGCTGTCAAACTCAACAAAGGTCTGAGAGATACTAACTATGAACAGTTGTATGCCTACCTACAACAACATGAGAAGCATGCTGCCTACGATCGGGTGCTGAGAGAAAAGCTCAATCCTTCAACTCTTAATGACCCACTGGCATTTATGGCAAGTGCTCTACCAAACACCCAACCATCATCTAACCAAGGTTATCATCAACTTCACTCACCATATTCTGCTATGAGCTCACAACTCGACTCAGGCTATTCTCAGACCGACAAAATGATTGATAACCTCACCAACCAAGTATCATTACTGGTTCAACAATTTAAAGCATCTCTCCCTCAGACCAACAATCAGTTAAGAAACTCATCCAACCCACGCAATCTAGCAATGGTGGAGGATGGGAAAATTGTGGTTCAGAATGTGCAAGGGAGAGCAGGAAGAAACATGGGTCGAGGTAATGTGCAGAACAGAGCGGGGAATGCCAATCAGGGGCAGGGGAAACAGCTCAAGTGTTATAATTGTGGAGGACTGGGACACATTGCCAGGAATTGCAATCAACCAAAATGTCCTCAGAACTCAGATTACTTCAAGGATAAGATGCTGTTGATGCAGGCTCAAGAGAATGGAGCTGTATTGGATGAGGAAGAATTGTTGTTTTTGGCTGGTGATGGGGGAAATACTTTTGATGAAGATGTGGATGAGCAACCTGTTCAGGATCTAGCACTCAACGATCCCAACATCTTCAAAGCTGATGATTGTGATGCATTTGACTCTGATGTGGATGATAAACCAACGGCTCAAACAGTCTTCATGGCTAACTTGTCATCCTTGGCTTCACCACCTCGACAAGCTGGTTCTTCAAATGCATCTGTGATTTCTGAGGTACTAAAACTTTATGACACATATGAAGTAGTTGATGAACAAAAGATTCCCAACGAAGTACAACAGGGAGATGTTTCTGACTCAAATAATGTTGACATGGAAAATAGCGATATGATTCCATATGAACAATATTTGACTCACAACAACGTGCCTGATGTACAAGATGGAGAATCTTCTGTTGATAATAATGCTTGTGTTGTTAATAACGTGTGTGCCTTAGAAAATACATGTAACGTTGATAATGCATGTGAGTGGCATGAAAACACTGTACTTGCTCCTAATGATAATTTGATCACTAGACTAAACATCTATAAGGAACAAGTAGCTATGTATGAACAGCGTGCTAAGTTTGAACTAACTGAACGTGAGCAGAAAATGGAAGGTCAGTTGCGTACACTTATAAAAGACTCTAGAGTGAGAGAAGAAACATTAAAACAAGAGTTGAATTCTTTGAAAAGCCAGCTAGATATGTCTGTTAAACAAAAACAGGAAGTACAGAATTGTGTGAATAGGCTTAAGCTAGAATTCAAAGAAAAAGAATCTAAAATCTTAGATGATTTCTCTAGACTCAAAACATTAAAGAATAAACTTGAAGATAAGTTGTACACACAAGATCAAACCAGACAGACTGCTCAAATGATTCAGAAGCACAGAAAGCTGAGTGATAAGCATAGTGAAAGTAATGTAGGTGAACCTAAATTAGCTCTCCTTAGGATTGCTAAAGTAGCCCAACCTGCCTTATATGATGCCAATGTGATGATTATGCCTAGTCATGCCCCACCTGAGGTTTTATCTTTGAAAGAGAGTGATGAAATAGAGAAAGAATGAATGAGAAAATGAAAGATCCCATATGCATAGACAAGCGAGTAATAGTCAAACCCCATGATTATTATGAGGAGAATCGCTTGACTGTGTTTGCACCTCAAAAGAAGTTAACGCCTGAACAAATATTTTGGAAGTATGATACTGAGAAATTAAAAGCTGATGAACTTAAAGCCAACACCCCATCCCTTAGAAAAGTTGCGTCCATAACGGTGTATCCTCCCAATACACCTAGGAATTTGGTTCCTTTGTCTCTTCCCACTGAATGCAAAACCTTAATTAGCTTATACGTGCTTTGGCAACTATTTGCTGATTTTGATAAAACATGCAAGAAGAGAATCACACCAACCGGAATTACTGAGGGGGAAAGGTGTTTTGAGCATGCAAAAAGGTGTTACTTGACTGAGGTCATGCCATTCTTTAAACTACTTAAAGAACATTTTGAAGGGATGCAAACTGCCCTTAATACCGAAATAAATGAAATGAAAGTAGTGTTTAAAGATATGGAAAATGAGGTAACTCAATGTGCAATAGAACTTAAGAGTCGTGAAATTGAAAGGAAAAACATACTCATCACCAATGACAACTTGATTGCTAGATGTATTGCGCAAGATGTATTTTATACTGCTACTGATTCTGCTTTATCTGCTTGTCAATTTCATGAGTATGCTATTGATTTAAATGTTACCCAGAATCGTGTTGTTGAGCTTGAGGGGGAGAATGTGAAATTGCTTGACAAAATTCAAAATGATGACCATGATAACATGGATAAACGTTTTTCAAAACTAGAGGTTGATTATCTAAATCTGCAACTAAAATATCAACATTTAGAAGAAAAATGCAAAATATCAAATGACAAGACATCCTTGGATGCTCCTGAGTTTGATACATATTTTGAATTATGCAAACGAGATGAAAAGATTCAAGCTCACACAAACACGATTCGACTGTTGAGGGCCCAAATTGCCCAATTGAAATCCAACAAGTGTGATGTATATGGCACCAATAAACCTTCGTCTTCAGATTCTCAGAATTTTCAATATCAAGACACCATCAATAAGTTACATTATGAAAATGAGTGTTTTCGAGAAGAAAATTCTAAGATTAAACAGCATTACAAAGAGTTATATGACTCAATTAAAGTTACAAGAAATAGTCATAATGAAAAGATAACTTCTTTGTTAAATGAAATTGGGAATCTTAAGACTCAGGTGAAAGGAAAAATGCCATGCACCTCTTGTAATTGTGTTGCATCAAAGGTCTCTGCTTGTAAAATGTACGATGTTGATGTGGGGCCTATTCCATTTCCCATGAGAAACAACAGACCTGTCCATCATATGTATCTCTGTCACCTTAGGGATGGACTTGACACACTTCGTGAGGTTGTGGAAGAGGACAGAATAGAAAAACCACTTAATAAGGCAGTAGGTTATGCCTGCGTCCTCACAAAAAGGATCCAGGAACAGTTAGAATATGCCATTGGCACGGGTCCCAAGTCTAGCAACCAAAGAGATAGATTAGGTGCATCATCATCCACTATTAAAAAAAAGCATGTAACCTTTGATTTGCCATCAAGAACATCAGAACCCAGCACATCAAAATCAGGAAAGCATGTGACCGTGAAACAAACTAATGTTCCTATCATTACTTCTACAGGAGTGAAATGTGACACCCAAGCTAGCGAGTCAAAGCCTAGAGGCAATTCAAGGAAAGATAGGACTGCGCCAACTAATAGTGATCACA